>JARHVA010002266.1:1450000-1800000 GCA_037957365.1 Torreya grandis
GGTGGTGAAAAAAATTTAAATTTTAGGGATGTTGATGTAACATTGATCCATTTGTGTTCATATGTGAGAAAATATGTTGTATAGGGAACAATTAAAAATGTACTTGAAGGAGATATGTTAAATTTTAAAGGAATGGATGGTGATACATCTAGTGTGAATATTAATATAGTATTCAAACGTAATTGTAAATGATGCTCCTTAATTTAAAGGATCTCTTATACAATGGATTGCTTGGAAATGAACCAACATAGATGGTTCTTCCATGGCTGTCAACTTGAAATAAGTATTATAATAGGTTAAGGTTAACATGTGGGATGCATTAGAAGATAAACAACCCCATTGGTATATCCAATGTCTTTTGATGTCACTAATTGCATTAATTCTAAAAAGGTGATCAAAAGACTCTAAAATTATTTAAAATGTCAGAAATTGAATTCTCTACCAATTCATCGTATCAAAAAGTTGATAAGGATATAAAATGGTCAATATTTTTGGATGAAATGGAAAATTTAGAGTATCACTAATACAAATAAAACTATCTCAAAAAATGACATTACTTCAATCAAAGTTCTATGGCACAAAATTAGAGCCCTGAATGAAGAGGCAACAAATAAATTTGTGTAGATGCATTAATAATAAATGTCATATTCAATGTGGGCAAATAGTCTATGGAGGTACATAAAATGAAATTGTATGGGATGGATGTCTATAATAATGCATGAAAAAAAACTTATGGGTATGTAAATATCACCTTATACAACCATAAATGTGACTAGATAAATGGTGACAAGCATGCAATAAATGGTAACACTAGGAAAGAAAAACAAAATTAAAATATCATTATAGAAATTATTCACATATCAATAATTATTGAGATAAATTCATATATTTATTGAAATTTGATTCATTTTATATGACAGAATGGAATCAAATTTCCTCAAATACTACTTATTACATTTTATACCCATAATTTAATACAAAAAATGTAACAAGGAACTCAAGTTTTTGAACTTTCTTCCTGTGTGGCAACCAAAATTTAGTAGGATAATGAACTAAAATTTTCAACATGTTTTGATTGTAAAAATTAATTTATTCACTAAGTTTGATGAGTGTAAAAATATTTAAAATAAATTTAGAACCACCACATGCCTATAAGAACTATCAAAACTTGAAGAGGAATAAAACTAATGTAACAAAAACATTCAAAGCTACTCTGATATTACTATTCTCATAGATTGTAAACCAGGGAACAAACTCAAGTATTATAAATTATTATGCATGATAAAATGGTCAAAATGAAAACTTCCATACCAAGGATGGGAAATAAATCTAAGTCAATAAGCAATGTTATGAACCTCCTATTTACTTTTACTAGTATGGTCACATGTAGACACAAGACTAAGGGTTTTTACCACTTTGTCCTACCATTTGTTGAATGTGGAGTAAATTACACAATCAAACCATTAGATTTGTGTCTCAGGAAGCTTGAAGAACTAGTCACTAATGAATGTGTGTATTAAGTGTATAATTATAGTGGATTATCAAAACATCCATTACATTATGCATTATTATAAAATGAAGTGAATGAAACATTTATAGGGTACAAAGATAAATTTGTCCATTCTAGTAAAAATAATTCATTAAAAAAATAGCCACCAATCCTTTACTTTTAATTATATAATGCTTCAAGTGACACCTATAATTATACCATATTTGCATTTGAATTCATGTTGACAACAAGAAGGGTATTCAACATTGCGTATTAAGCTTCCTTCTAGTGGGACACACTCATGAGGATATAGAAGGGAAATTTTTGATATTAGTAGCATCATTATGGAAATTAGACATATTTTATTTGTCATATATCATGGAAACCTATAGAAAATGCCAAGAGGGATTAAGTACATTCACCCAATACTTTATTGAAGAAGTGTATGAATTTAATGCCTTTTTAGAGCCACACTTTTTGGATGAAAACCATAATATACTTTGTATTAATAAACCTAATATGTTGAGGTTACATGTCATTAATGTAGTGATGGGATATAAAGTAACAATAAAATATTTGCAATGGTCTCATCCAATCCCAATTTGGCATACAAAATATAATGGTGAGCCAAACTTGTTGGAAGGGAAACCTCCTCTAACACCTTTTAGAGAACTCAAAGAGATGGAAGATACAAATAAAGGACTAAAAACATATATTTAACATCAAGGAAAAAGTGCATTGGGTGGAGGTAGAGAATATTGGTTTAAAAAAATAACGTATTGATAAAAAAATTATGTGCTTTGGATAGACCATTTATAAATTGTATCAGGATGTTAGATGATTTTTTTCCACAAAAAATACAAGAAAAATATATATATGTCTAAATATTAATTGGAGCTAAAAATTCTCATAGAAAAGATTACATTAATTAAAATATCCCAAGTAATAATGATATTTATGTTGGGCCTATTTTTGAAAGACCTATAGAAGCATTCAATCCATTGATGGGTGTGTATGTGGGAATATGATTTTAGTACAACCATCAAATGAAAATGAAAATGTATGGATGGGATGGTCATATGGGGATATTTACCTCAAATCAGAAGGAACAAATGTGGCTAACAAGGTAAGGATTCAATATTATAAACCTATAGGGAGTGTAAAAGATACATCATTATATCATTATTGTTTAAGGCCAATAAAACATTGACCAAATTAGATGAAATTAAATAATATATTAGTGAAATAGTATCATCTAGGCATGGGCACTAAATAAAACATGGAAAGGAGGATCAATCAAGATACCTAATAAAGGACATGAGGTCATTTAATTATACCTTGAACTAATTAAATATGGTAATGAAAGTTAATTTACTCAGGGAAATTAGTTATGACCATCCATTAATATGTTCTCTCATCTTGGCTTGAAATGTGAGTTTACTACAAATCATGCTCTAACAAGACCTTATAATCAATGTATTATTGTTTAATAGGATTGGAAGATTTATATTTATTTCATTGAATTATTTTTCATTAATGTATTTTTTTATTATTTTCATTATCTCAAGTTCATGAAATCTCACAAAATTTATGTGGCTTTATGTCGTAGTTATCAAGTTTAGCCAAAAATTGACTAGGTTCAGTTTGGTTTGAACATTAAGCCAATTGAACTTGTTTAATTTGATTTAAATGATTTTTTAATATTTTATTATTATATATTTTTTTAAATAAGGTTTAGGGAAAAGATAAAAATGGTCGATAGGGAAACCCTAGTTCTGTACAGAACACATGAAATACTTTTTGATCTATCGAGTAATAGTCATGTACATCCCATGGTTGTTTTATTTTTAACAGACATTGGAGATATATATGATGAAAGATGAATAATATTAATAATGTTTTTATTTTATTTGGTTAACTTTTAAAATAATCTTAACAATATAAAATAAATAAAATTACAAGCCTAGAACATGTAGATGAATTTTTTGTTGTTGGAATTAATATTGTTATAAATATTTTATTCTCATTATACATGGTGTATGAACTTGAAAAATAATATTTAAATAAACAAAAAAAAACAATTAATACATTTAAAATAGATATACACTAGAACTATTATCATCCTCCCATCCTTGTTCATGATATATATGAGCCTAAAAAGCATAGGTTGACTTTTGTGTGATGCATACTTATGGATTAGGGAAAATTTTAGGGTTTGCCCAATCCTATGGTTGTGATAAAATATAATTTAAGGGTGGGGGTTTATTTCTCCATTTTTGGAGGGAAAAGTGTTTTAAAAATAAGTGACTTTTATTTTTAAAAAAATAAGTTGACTTAAACTTTATTAAGTTGTGTACCTTATATTTTTATGTTGAATAATGTTTATAAATGGGGGTGTCACTATGAAAACTATTATATAGTACTAATAAAAATATGGGGTATTTTGTGATCCAATAATAGAAACATTAGAATAAAATATCACACTACTTAAAACCAATAATAGAGATATTAGAATTTGGTATGACACTAGTTCAAAACCAATAAAATTAATATTAGAATGAAATATCACACTAGTTAAGAATAAATAATAACAATCTTTGAATCCAATTTTCAACAATTATAAAATTAGAAATGGTGATACTATAAGTCTACATTCTTAGGCATATGTCCATATTTAACAAAATGATGGTTATATATGCATATGTATCATAAGGTCCTAATCAAATTATGAACACATCAAAAGTATTGGTAATAATATCACACATTGATCATATCCATTACACATTGATATTATTATAAATGGATTCCACTTTGTATCCATTGAAGGCATATGGTTTCATATTTATACCAAAATAAAAACTTCCTTTAGTGAAATAACATATGCTTTTATTTTTCAACCCCACATCTCATAGGGGTGGGATATAGATACACACATTTTATTGATGACATGCATGAGTGATGAGTTAAAAACTATAAATCTATTGTAAAGGTAAGGATGGAGACTAATTGATGAAATGCTCTTTGCAAAATATCATTTTTTGTATTCTCAGAGTGAAATTTATTTGAAGTGAAAGAGAAGTAATTATAACATATATGCACATCATTATAATTATTAGACAAAGTTTAATATACATTTTTTTATAAATGAAGGTTTTCAAAACATTTCAAACCTTAGTGATATATGTAAACATTTTTGGACTCGTCTGACTATCTTTAGTAAAATTATCCTCTTTTGATATATATGAATCTATTCACTAATGATGTCATGTCATGTGAAACTGGTCAAAATCTTATATCATTATTTTTTTTGAGAGTTTATTCTACATTGATATAGAATCTATTTCTATTACTCTCAATCTCAATCAAAACTTAGTTCAAAAATCAGGTATGCATTTCTTAATCTCTGATTTCCTCTTTTAATTATTAATTTATAAATCATTTAATCTCACAATTTATGTCTTTATTTAATTTTTTTCCTCAAATTATATTTGAATTTCCATCTTCCCTTTTATATGTTTGGTGTAGTGTTTTGAATAGTTGTACACCTTCCATATAATTTTTTATGAGCGAACTCAATAATTTAGAACACTTAAACTTAGGCTTTCATGCTCTCTTTCCCTATATGATTTTTTTGATGCATTTTTTTACACTGGATCCAAAATTTTATGGGTATACACACTCTTATGTTAGGATTTCAAGATATAACTCAAGGAATAAGTTGCAGGTTGCAGGTCTCTGAATATATCTAATGTTAGAATAATTTGGTTTATAATGTGGCTTTAGACATTTCATATAAATTCAACTATGTTAAGTTAAGATTCTATAGATACATTGAAAACTAAATAAAACACAAATATTCATAATGATGATATCTTACTATACAATGGTTCAAGTCTAAAAAATGAACATAAAAGAGAGGAAATGGTAGAATAGAAAATGAAATAGATTTTCACCTATTTATCTTTTTATAAATAAAAAATCATATGAAATATTTTCAAAATTAAACTAATATCTATCAATCTAGTTTTTAATCAAATTTAAACAAAAACAATGCTAAATTCTAAGGATTTAGTATCCATGAGTAAATTTTACAAACATTACTAGACAAGGTGATTTATGCATAATATAACAAAGTTAATGCCTCTAAAAATTATTGATGTGGGTTTTATGCACATCACAAAATCCTAAAAGGTGGACTCTAATGTTTTAGGATTGATGAAGAAACTTCACTCTAAGGCATGAGTTTTAGGGTATTCAGTTTTGTAAACAACCTAGTGGTGGAATAATAGTGAACAATGAATTATTTACCTTAGATGGTTCAGATGTATGGAGTCTAAAAGAAACCAAAATTTAATCAAAATGGCTAGGTGGATTATAACCTAAGGTGAAGAATATCAAATAAAGTATTAAAAGGAGAGAATGATAGAGCATAAAAGAGAGTTTGTGAACCAAAAAATAGATAAAACCCTTCCAAACTAGACATTGTACTATGGATTAGATAAGTGATTGGGAACTAATGCCCACTATAGGTTAATATTAGCAGATAAAATACACATACACATTTATATGTCTAAGGACATAAATAAATTAAAATTTAATGCTTGTAATCAAAGGTTCTTACTAATGTATGATTGCAATTATACATCTTCAAAGAAATATTATGATTAACAAGCATAAAGCATTCAAATTAGCTATAACACAATCTAAATAAATGTATTGAAAACACTTATACATAACCCAAAGACTAAAAACAAGTATGAATTAAATTTTTAAATGAATCAAAATATTTATAAAATACAATAACATTAAGACAAAATTGCATAGCAATCCTCAAAATTTCTTATTTATTTCAATTAAAAAATTCTCCTCCTTTTGGAATTTGGAGGACATAAGTATATATAGCTTGAGATGGGGATGCCTAATTCTCAAGCAATGTCTAAATTTAAATCTTATGTAATAGGATATAAGTGTCAAAATCCATGAAAATTGGGCATTATACATACATATATTATCCATAAACCATCATGGTTAAATACAATATATATGCCAAAAAAGGGTTGAGATTTGAGTGTCAATTACAATCAATATACATGCAATATATATATGTAAATTAAGGTGTTTAAGTGACACCAATTTACAATGGAACCTTCATGCTTATATCTTTGGACATTGTAGTCATAGTTACAATTAAATTTGATGGGGGCATAGGTGGAGCTATACTTGAAAGTGTCAAAATAGTGGGCCTTTTAGATGTTTAAACTATGATATGGTCTAGAAAATGAGGATGTGTAGTTAGAGGTGGTCAAGATACAAAATATTTACATGATTAAATATGAGTCTATTTTAATGCCTCCAACTACTTATAGAAATCATGACTAGATTCAAAATCAATCTTGATCATCTCATAGTCAATGATATATCTTTTGAATAAAAATGGTAGATTGGCCATCATATTTTCATGAATAATCATCGAAGTGTTAAATACCATGTTTAATGTATCTATGTTGGCTACCTTATATTTTACAAAATTTATTAATTTAATAATATATTCATTAGTTCTATACATAGTTCCCTTCACTTATACCTATAAACTATCATTAACCACCTAGAATAAACCTTTAAAAATGGGCCTTAGGACTTGTTATAACCAAAAAATTTGCCCTTAGAAGGTAGTTTAAGCCTTAAAAATTTGGGATAACATGGACACAATCCTAGGCTATGGGTGGCCTAATGTTGTATTTAATCTCTAGGTTAAAGGTATAACTCCCTTTATGTATCACTTAGGCTCATTCACTAATCTACCAACTTGATAGGAAAATAGAGAGAAACCTACTTGAATGGAGGTGATGCACCAAAATATTTTTATCACTACCAAACAACTACATATGCACATCAACCATGAGACTAACCTAAAACAAACACTAATCTTAATTTGCCTCTCTATATCAACACTTCATTATGGAGGTGGTGATAGATGCTTGGGCTAGGAGGACTAGTCAAGAGGTCATGAAATGACACTAATGAATAGACAACTCACTCATCCCTTAACATTTCACTTAGACACTTCAAAAGACCTAAAAAAATACTTTCAAACTTAATATAAATGCTAGAAATGACAACATGCCAAGGAATCTAAGCTAATCACTTGACAATATCAAGTAGTCATGCACACACATTGAAACCAATCATAGGAGGAGGTGAAACCAAAATTTTATCATTAATCAAAGGATTTAAAATGGGTAAGGATTCACCATACCTAGGTTGAGGATACCTACATAGGAATCAAGTCTGAATTTATAGAGAAGTGAGAGAGAAGAAGAGAGAAAGGTGTAGGAGAGAGAGGTGACAAGTTTCTCATGAGAGTTATAACCAAGAAAGGAGTTGGAGAATAGTTTAATCGGGTCTCAAAATACAAGTGTGCTTTCCTAAAGATGATTTCCTTATCCAAATGGCATGGGAGTTTCACTCCTTGCTTGACACCATGGTCTTATTCTTCAAAATTTCCCTTTCTCTTAGCTTGTGATGGACAAATGGCACACTTAATTATTAACTCCTCTTGAACTATCTCTTGTCTTGAAGTCTAATTTGTCCTACTACACCTATCTTTGCTTGTGTTGAGGTTAACATACCCCCATTCATAGAAATTGGGTACCCTTGTGTTAAGTTATGCAAATTTTATACCTTAAAATTGAAATTTCTCTTGATTAGAGTGTCACTAGTACATTTGCATAGTGTCTTTATTTGAAGTCATACACACTTGGTTTGGTTGTCACATTTGTACATGATTCTAGTTTACCCTTGTCTAAATTTTCTAACATTAGATCTATGTGTTTTTTAGTTTAAATTCTAATAAGGTCCATTTGGAATGAGAAATGTTTGGGTTTTATAATTTAATAATAATTTGATATTTTGCTAGCCTTTGGTATATTGAAAATCAAGTTGAATTCATGTCTGATCAACTTAAAACCCTAATTACAATTACCCTAGCTCAGGTCCCTTTGAATCAAATTCAAATTTGGTAGGAACCATTTACGTGGGAATAATTTATCAAGCCATGAGTTTAGTTTAATTTTTATCCTAAGGTTTAGTCATTTTTATTAACTGACCAAACCTTAGTCTAAAACTTTTATGCTTGGTCTCTTTATTTTCTTGAGCCCCTTTGGTCCATTTTATCTACTAACATGGTCTAACTAACACATGGTCCCTTTGTTATAAACTTAGCTTAAAATGCCTTATCCTAAAGACTATATTATATTTATTAACACAATAAAAACTTTAGTCCTAAGACTTTAAGCTATCTTTTATTACTTGTGGGGTACCCTTTAATATGTTTTAAACTTAACTTAAGACTTTAGCCTAAAGCTTTATTCATATTTATTAATATGAATGAAAACCTTGGTCCAAGAATTTATCTTAAGTTTTATATTATTCCCAAGCTCTAACTTTAATCTTTCTTATTATCCATAGGAATCAATCATATTGGAATGCCTAGATCATAATCTATAACATGCATTCAATCGAATGGGGAAGATTTAAAGACATAATATCAATGTTGAAAAGTTAAGTTCATGGTTCATAATAAATCTCAATCACATTTTTGTTGATTGATGATACATGATGTAGTGTACACAATCTGATCAATAGATCATAGTGAGCCAAGACTTTAACCTAGCCCCAATACGAGTGAGAGGGTAAAAGGTGTCACCACCATAGGAACTCAATCAAAAGATCCAATGGAGTGAATTTAACTAGGTAGAAATAATCTGATGGTGCGAGATGGAAATTGACTTTTCAAAAGTAATTTGTACCAAATAATATGTTTCCATGTGGAGAAAGTGAGTTAGCCTAATAAAAATGACAATGTAGAGTGTGGAAATCCTATAGAGCTACTAAGTGTTACCATTTCAGTAAAAGACCAATGAATAGCCAATGGCATTCCCCCTATCAGATCAATATCCAATCGAGTGCATTGATTTTTATAAGGATGATTGGATGGTGTGAGGTAAAGCTAATTTTTCAAAGGGCCTAAAACAAATGAAATATTTACACGTGTCCAAAAGTGACAAATGGTCATATTTGAAGTATTAATGAATAAGGATGCCATGATGACACCACATAAGTAGAAAATGAAAAACTTGAATATTTTGTGGAACTAGTGATGCAAAGATATAAATAAGAAATATGAATGTATTTTAAGGAATGAAACTTGTGATTTGAGATCACATATTCTATTAAATCTCCTTACAAACCTAATTGAAATAAAGCCCCAAAAGAGTGTAAGGATGCCCAGAATCATTCCTATTAGCATTGTAATTGAGTTGAAGGGAACTAAATTTTCACTTGTGTAAAGATAATTTGATCCAAAGTCCACTAGTGAGAAATTTAATAGATTTTTCAGCCATGGCAACTCAAATGAGTGTTTTCTAAGAGAACGTGGAACTCTAGTTGACCTTAGATGTAGGAAGTGAGAAGCAAGAGCCAAGGGAAATCTAGGATGGACAATAGTAGGGTTATGTATATAATTATAAATAATAGAGGATAATATTAATACAAGATAAGAGAATTAAAAATCCATGAAGATCTTACAATAGTAATGGAGTACATCATCAACCAAAGGGTCCCAAAGTTACTTGGACAAAGAATATTCCTTTGGTAACTAGACTTGTATAACATTTTGAGAAGGAATATTCTTTTAAGCATGTGCATTTTATAAAGACCATGGCCTATCAGTCATAGTTAAATAAGGTAATTAGTCCTAAAACATTTTTAAAAGGATACTTTTATATGACACTTGTCCAGTTGCATGTTTTGTCTAGTTGTACGTTAACACTTGTCCAATTACATGTTGAGAAGGAATGACTAGCATATCTCCTAAATTATCTATATAAGGGAGGTATTTCCAAATATAAAAGAATAGGGAGTTTTTTGAGCCAAAATTAATTGTAACTTTTGAGTAATTAATATAAGTAAGGAATTCTACAAAGTTTGTCAAAATTTTCTTGTGTCTTTTGTTATCGTGGCTTCTCACTCACTGGTTTGTTCTGACTTCTAGATTTGAATGGTTCTTATGAATTCTTGGTGTGTAAATTTGAATGAATAGCTCTTAACTTCTACCAATGCTAGGTTTATTTAAATTTCTTAGGTTCATTTTATTTTCTTAATCTTCTTGAATTTGGGATAATGTTGTTTGCTTGTAGGGGTAAATATTTAAAGTGAACTTGGTTCTTATTTGCATTATTTCCCATATTCCTTAGATGTTTGCCTAACATGTGATAGGATTTGAGCTTATGATACTTCATGTAATACATTGGTTAACTATATGCCTAGATGATATTTGAACTTTGTCATGATGTCTGGAATGAAGATCAACAACATCTCTTCCCTTCCTTATCATTTCTTTTGTTCCCTTTTTAACTAGATCACTCTAGCTTAATTTTCATTAAAAATATACATGTTAGATTACTCTTTATATTATTACTTGATCATAATTCACCATTATTATCATAACATACTTCATAGTTTTCATAGATTAATTATTTGTCCACAGCGGCTCCCAACCACCAAACATTATAAATATTGTGAAATAATCCACTTAATCTACCTCTATTCCATCAACAGATAACATGATTATCATAACCTTCAACTCATGCACTAAATTATTAAAATTCTAAAATGAGAAGTGTTATTGAACACTCTAGGAACCTATGATACATATTCAGGCATCAACAAGAGTGGATTCACTTATGCTAGAAGGAGGGTTTGGTCAGATCTTTGTAGATTTTAAGTATTTTTTTATCATTCTTATGAATTGTGTTCAAATTTTGGTGTAATATTTTCACAATTATGTCATTATTTACTCAATTATGTATAAATCATTGATATTTATGGTCTTAGACTAATCTTTTTGCTTCCTTTAGAAAAAGATAAATATTAATTGAAGATATATGCTTAATTATGGTAAATATGGCTTAAGTTTTGTCAATTCAATAGGTTTGAGGTTAGTAATAGTTGTTTTGATCAAATATTGATAGATCCTTTGCAAATTTTAGTTTTTTTTAGATTAAACATGTAACTATTAATCATACTTAAATTTTTGCTTCCTTTAGACAAAGATCAATGTTCTTTGAAGATATAAGCTTAATTATGGTAAATATGGCTTAAGCTTTGTCAATTCAATAGGTTTGAGGTTAGTAATAGTTGTTTTGATCAAACATTGATAGATCCTTTGCAAATTTTAGTTTTCTTGAGATTAAACATGTAAATATTAATCATACTTACATATTTGGATACATATTTGAGCTAAATTACTTAAATGTTGTTATCCTTTGTCATCTTTTATATAGATGTTTGCAAAATTTGCTTAATGTGCAAGTATGATCATTATTCCTTAGAAAGATAAGAGTGGCACATCTTATTTCAAATAGGATTCAAATCCAACAAGTTGGAATTACTAAAAATCAAGACAAGGTCACATTTAGAGGCTATATAACCTCTACTTTCATTAAAAGTTCATAGGAGAACTAGGAAATACAAAGGTAAGCGCAGACATTCAATGTCTTTACCAACTTCACCAATTCAGGGTACTCCTATGTTCAACTCCTATCAAGGTATGGCTTGGATATCTAGTTATTCAATCAATGTGATATGTGTGGTAAATGACCTTCCTCATAATCCTAAAAAGTATTTTCCAACATTTAGTCCTAGTGGCATTATAACTACTGAAGAATACATTAAGAGTTTCAAAGCTTATTTAAGATTGATGAATGTGACTCATGAATATGTAGCATGTAGATTTTTTTCATTTAATTTCAACGATGTTGCATATGAATGGTTTTTTAACCTTATAAAAAATTACATAGCTAGATGGAATGATTTTAATGGAATATTCATTGACTAATTTGGCAAAATCATTAGTCCATGCATTCTATATCAACAATTCACCATAGCTAAAATAGATTCTAGTGAGACCATTAGAGCATTTAATGCATTATTCTAGAAGATGTTTAGTAGAACCATAGCCCATTATATACCCAATGAGGATTTAGCCTTAGATATTTAAAAGGATGCTTTGGATCCCATGACTTCTATGTTTCTTAAAAGGTCTAATCGTCAAATTCAGCCTCAAGGTCAACTTACATATGATATCCCAAATGTTAATCCCAATTTCCGAGCACTAAATATCATTCCTAATTCCAATTAGAATGTGTCTACCTTAAATAAAACACCAGTCTTAAGCCAATTGCCCTTAAGCCATGCCCATCTTGGCCAAAATTTAGGGTTCTTGAATAATTCTACAAATGGATTTCATCTACAAGGATAGAGAGATTTAGTGCCTACTAGTAATAACAATCAAGTTCATAACTCAGAAGCACCAAATAGTGAGAATAAATCCATACTTAAGATGGTTCAAAATCTTAGCACTAATTTCCTTTAGTTGTAAAATCAAGTGGGCAATTCTAGGGAAAACTCTAACATCAATTATGCTTCTTAAAGGTTCTATAGGCCTACAAATAGGTTTAATGATAATAGCAATAATAAGTCATCTAAGAATGTACATAAAATGAATCTTTGTGATATAGGTCTAGATAATCATTTTAATGTCTTTGAAGTATATCAAAATGAGAAAGATACATATGAACCTATGTTTAATCAAGATAATGTTGTAAGGACATCTAGATTTTCAAGGAAATTTAAATCCTTTATAGTATAGGCTTTTGATTTTCCATTCAAAGAAGAAAATGAACCTAAAGATGCTCTAGAATAAGAAATATTCATTCCAGATGAGCAACTCCTTGAACAAGATCAAATACAAGTTGACCTCTCTTTAGAAGATAGCTATGAGGACAATTCATATGAGGTCATTACTGAAATTAAGGATATCCCTAAAGAATATGACCAGTGAAAAAAATTATACTAGGATTTTTTGAAAGAAATTGAGGTATTCCAAGATAAAAATGTCATTTTTTAGATCCCCAAGCAAGATGAGGTGGGATTAGATTGGGTAAAAGAATGCCATTCTTCACAAATGATGAAGATGAAGCAAGTGTAGTAGATCAAGGATTTCCATATAACCCCATCAAAAGGTTGGAAGTATGTGACCAGCCTAATTCAAATGGTAAGGATGTCAATGAATCTCATGTCCTTTTAGTTGATCATGATGAGGTATCTTTTTGAGATGATTTGGAAAGTTTTAGTGCAAATATTTGTAGTCCATCTCCACCTCAAGCCAAACTTAATGAATACACGAGTCTAAGAATGCTAGTTGAGATTCCATCATTAAATAAAGATGATATAAGTCACAATCAGTCTATGAATGAAGAATAATTAACACTCTTGATGTAAGACAAAAGGATTTGGGAAGGAGATGATTGGGTTTTAGATCCATACATTCAATCTAGTTACTATAGAATGGAGATGAGGAATCAAGATACATCACATAAAAGACATGAACACACAAGTGCTTTTATTCATAAGAAGAGACCATTGAATGGAATCAATCATGCTTCAAGGTTCTATGTTAGGATAAATAAATTTCCATTTGATCATAAAGGTAGTTTCTTTATGAAGTTAGTGTAGGGATTAGTTTAATTTCTTTCCTATTTCTTTCCTTTTTGTCCCTTATTTGTAAGTAGTTATTATGAATATTTGTTTGTTTGTTGTTTGTTTTAATTTATGCTTGGTGTGTTGTATTTTTGTGCTTTGTTCTTTATTTTTAAATAAGTCCTTTTGGATAACCTTCAACTCAAATTTCACCTAATTATTTAAGAGATTCATAATTCAGGTATGCAAGTATCTTTTATCAACATTAGTTGATCATAGATTATTGCAATATGAGCTTAATGTTATATTTAAGAGAAACTAGTAAAGACTAATAAATAGGTTATTTGTTCCTTGAGATTATAAACCTTATTTTGATCTAAGTTTGGTTTTAATAAGGATTTCACATATAGGGTGAAAGATTGGATTATTAGGATATACTCATGCTTGCACTAAAAAACATTTATTGGTTGGGACAAAGTTTATAGCCAAGGATGATTTTATGAAGATCAAACACTTGACCAAATCCCAAAACCTAGCTAATCTACTTTCCAAAACTCTAATAAAAATTCAAAATATCTAAAAATACAAAAAAAATAAGAACTTATTTCAAAATTCAAAAGGATTTGTAGGTATAAGTGATTTTGGCAATCTCTGCTAGGATATGGATGCCTAGATGGTAGTGGAGCAAGTCCTTGAGTGGAGACAAAGGTATCTCTATCAGGGATATGGACACCTAGCTAGAAACATAACAATGCCCAGGCCTTCCCTGAGCTAAAGCATGATTCTTAATGAACATCCAAATATGTTGTAAGTCAATGTTAATGGTTAAAGTCATGAATATGGAAGTTTTTCTATAAATCCCATGGAAAAAATAAGTGGAATCAAAGCACACACACAACATGACTAGGTATTGATGTTTGATCCCAATCTGACATGTGTAAGGCTTGTTTCAACCATGAATTGATCTAAATAATGGTGACTGATCAAGTGAAATAACTAACTTAATTATTAGTTTGAACTAGAGTCTCTACATTCTAACATATTGCTATGTTCCCCTATAAGTCAACATTTGTTGAGGTCAACATACCCCCAATCCTAAAAAATGGGGACCCTTGTGTTAAATTGTGTAAATTTTGTACCTTAAAATTGAAAATTCACTTGATTAGAGTGTCACTAGTATATTTTCACAATGTATTTATTTGAAGAACATCGATACCTAGTTTGGTTAGCACATTTATACATGATTATGGTTTTCCCTTGTCTAAATTAGCTAACATTAGATCTCTATGTTTTATAGTTGTAGGTCTAATGAGGTTCATTTAGAATGAATAATGTCCAAGTTTTATGATTTAATAATAATTTGATCTTTTACTAGCCTTTAGTCTATTGAAAATCAATTTGAATTCATGTTTGATCAAATTAAAACCCTAATTCTAATTACCCTAGCTTAGGTCCCTTTGAATCAAATTCAAATCTGGCAGGAACCATTTATGTGGGAACAATTTATCATGCCATGGACTTAGTTTAATTTTTATCCTAAGGTTTAGTCATATTTATTAACATGACCAAACCTTAGTCTAAAATTGTATGTTTGGTCTCTTTATTCTCTCGATCCCCCTTGGTCCCTTTTATCTACTAGCATGGTCTAACTAACACATGGTCCCTTTGTTATAAACTTAGCTTTAAATGCCTTATCCTAAAGCTTCTATTATATTTATTAACACAATAAAAAATTTATTCCTAAGAATTTAAGCTATGTATTTTATTATTTGTGGGGTCTAATATGTTTTAAACTTAACTTAAGACTTTAGCCTAAATCTTTATTCATATTTATTAATATGAATGAAAACCTTGGTCTAAGACTTTAGCTTAAGTTTTATGTTATTCCCAAGCTCTGACTTTAATATTTCTTATTATCCACAAGAACCAATCACATTCAACTACCTAGATCAAAATATATGGCATGCATTTGATAGGATGGGGAAGATCTAATAGTGTGAGATTGATTTTGAAAATTCAATCTCATGGTTCATAATAAATATTGAGCACATTCTCATTGATTGATGGTATGCGATACAGTGTACACAATCTGATCAATGGAGTTTAGAAAGTCAAGAATTCAACCTAGCCTTGGGATGAGTGAGAAGGTGACAAGTGTCACCACCATGGGAATTGAGTCACAAGAACTAATATAATGTATTTGCTTGGATAGAAATGATATGATGATATGAGATTGACATTGAATTTTCAAAAGGAATTTAAACCAAATGAGATGCCACCATGTGGTGAAAGTGCATCAACCCAGTAGAAATAACAACATAGAGTGAAAAAATCCCATGGAGCTACCAAGTGTCACCATTTTGATAAAATATTAGTTAAAATCCAATGGCAATGCCCCCTTGGATCAAGATCTGATAGAGCACATTGATTCATACAAAGATGATCAAAAGGTATGAGGCAAAGTTGAATATTTAAAGGGCTTGGATGTCTAAAAGTGACTATTGTCACTTGGATATGTACCCTTTGAGGAGATGCCTAGCTCTCCTCATCAAAGTGGTATAATGGAAACATCTTTCTTACTATGGATGATAATTTTATTGAGATGAATCTCTAGAAGGGATAGTTCCCTTGATGCAAACTTTGAAACACTATTTTACCTATCAACTTTTGATGAAAAGGGTTAAGAAAATAACTAAAAAAGATAAAAAGGTGATGTACCAATAGCATATTTCCTCCCATTAACTAAAATTTTACCACTTAGAGTCAAAAAATACTTATTTCACACAAAAATCACAATTCAAGTTGCATTGTCACATCAATGTTTCATAAGTTAGGTCCAAAAGGCATTTTGATGCTTAAGAGGGTAATGAAGGATCCCTTTATGAGATATAGTCATGAACCACTTATAAGACACCTATACACTTATAAAATAACACTAAAAAATACTTTTAATAATTTCTCTTCCACCAAGGGACCCTAATAACCTCTCCTAATCCCTTTGGCTCCTATGTAAAGCCTTGGAAAAGATCTGAGCATTTGAAAACACCTCTTTGATCTTGATTCTACTTCTTTTACATGTGTTGACCTCTTTTTTGGATAGAAATATATTTTTATTGGATTTATATACATAATATTAGTTCCATCATGTGTATATACACCTCCCTAACTTTCTTCAACCATTTATATTATTTACCAAAGGGTAGGAGTGAAGATGTACTGCCATTTGGCACTAGGCCTTCCCAAAGCTTAATAGGTCTAATAGGCACCCTACTAGGTTTGATTACTAGGACTGATATCTTGTAGATATGTTGGTATATTATTCATATTCACACCTCATTTGAGCTTACCAAGCCACTACATAGCCATTCAAGCACCTTTCTTCATCCTCTTTCCTCATTTGCTAACTAGACCTAATGGAGGTTTGCCGTGTTGGACTATGTGCATGAGAAATTTGGTTACCCTAAGGGGTCTGATCATAATATAGTTCTTCTATGGAATAAATTTTCCTTCCATACACCTTATCAGATGTTTCCATGAGGTTTCCAAATCTCCTTGAGTCATTTTCTCATTTTGTCCTCACTAGTTCACTTTGCCAAAGTCTGATTTTCCTAGACTAGCTGACCTCTGAGACAAAATAGAGAGGTATATCCCTAATCTTCATGAAAAATTGAATATTTTTTGAGTTTTATAATGTCTTAATGATAATTTTTACCAGAGTTTTTTACTTTATTCCATGATTTAGGTGTTCAACCATCTCTATTTGACCAAAAAAGGCCTCAAAAACCATATTTTCCTATAATCTTTCCTCAGATCCACCTAGGAGTCACTATTTCAATCCAAAATAAAGTATTTAGGTTTATTAAACATGTATCTTATCTTAAATTCATGCTTCTTAAGCTTTTTATTCACCCAAAACTCCTCTCTTCCATGTATTTTTCACATTTGCCTATTGAACAAACATGATTTCTCAGTCCATAGTACCAACTATCGCCCTCTGACCAAATAGGGAAGGAAGATGATATCCTATTGGTAAGGTCTTGAACATGTAGGAATACCTATTTATCAGTCATAAACTATTTTTCTTTTTTTTTAATCTTTTTCCATCTCCCCTTGACAAGTTCATGTTCTACCTTACCCTTACTATCTTGCCTTCTGCCTATAAGTGCATATAGGGATTTAGAGGGCTTGTGTAAGATGATTGATCCTTTGGAATGGTATTATGAAATAAAAAAAATCTCCAATAACATGGTCATACATGACTTCATTAGGGCTAATCTCTCATTTTTATCTCATTTTTAGTTTGAAATCAACAAACTAAGCCCTTTTTCCATAGGACTGAGTAACTCTACTTGACTACTGTAAATGTGTGTGTACTTTTTATACTTGGGTTTTGATGTGAAGAGGTCATTTGGATCCATATAAGGTTACCCAATTATATATTTTAATTGATATTCTTCCTTGTAAACTTCAAATCACCATTTGGAGCATTTATCTTAGGGTCACAGTCTCATACCCTGTTGGACTGAGACACCCTTACCTGTAGGTCATCTTGCTTTATCTAAGGTTGGTTATAGTATGTGACACTTACATTAACTTATTTTAGGAAAATAAACATTTTATATATATCCTATATATTTTATTCACCTTATATTCTTATCTAGTTCATGACTAGGTTTCCTTCACCATGACTGGGACAACCATGTTTCACCCTTGTAGGTGTTTATTTTCTCACTTGATCCTTATTCATGGTGAGTGAGGAATTGAATGAAATTATTCAAACTATAATGAAATCATTTCCAACCCTAAAAAACAACTAAACTTTTTCAAACACTTAAACTAAAACTTTATTTCAACTTGGTGAATTGTTGACTAAAACACTTTTCTCTCAAGGCCCTACTGTATGTGCATTATCCATACAAGGGAGACTTGTAGGTGGTCTTAGAGTCTACAAGACCATGTTTGTATCTTCTCCTGATAGCCTTTGGTCCATTTTTATTCCATTCAATTAGTTAAAACCTACTAGTTATGATAATGTTCAATGTTTCTCTTTATGGTGACAAAAGGGTTATTTGCATCTACAGACCTGTAGATATTATTGAAGCATTTTAGTATGTTTTAAGGCATATATAAGGCCTTCCAAAAATTATTTACCTCTACTTTTTTTAGGGGTATAGTCTATACTAGAATCAATCTAGTCTATCAATTAGATGTATCAATCAACTCTTATCCTTGTTATATATCATTTTCAAAAAGTTCATAGGCCACTATTTTGCCTTTTTGGGTAAAACTTAGCTAAGCCTAGTCTCTTATCTCCTAACATGGTTCCACACACCTCATTTCCCTTTAGACACTTTACATGGATTATAAAATCTTGATTATTCATGCCATAACCTTGATGTTGCTAAGTTGTTTCTTTCTCTTCATGAAAGCACTTTTGCACCCTACTCAACCACCTGTAGGTAGATGCTTGGATATACCATATTAAGCTAAAAACTAAACAACATAAAAATCCCCATGCAAGTGAACTTTGTATTCTTCCATTAAGCATTCCAATGTAACTCTATCAATTCTAAGAGGTTTTAATACATATTTTACCTGACATACCTTAGTATGACATCAACAAGGACTTATAGGTGTACATAAGGGTGTTTTATGTAGGTAGGACATTGAATTGGGCAATAACATTTTAAGGAATAGCTTCAAAACTTCTCAAATGAATTTTTTAACCTTTAAGTGAGTGATATCCATTAAGGAAACTTTTAAACTATCTTTTATACACCCTTTACAACATGAACATCATTTGCATATACGTGGGATGGAGTAATCAAGAACATCAAATGATTGTTTCAGCACGGTGAATAGGTTTGGGACTATACTTGCACTTTCTTCAAATACCTAAATGGAATATATTAAAATCCTGATGGTATAATCAACTAATAAACCATGAATACAAATCCAATAACAATATAAATAAGTCCATGCATTTGAATTCAAGTGAAGCTAAGCATGAAGTTGATAATGGAGGAAGACAAGCTTGCACACAACCCAAGAGATGACATAGTGAAACCAAAACATAGGATGAGGTGGTCACATGAATCAATAACTTATGTAACAACATTTCTTATCTATATGAGACCCCTATAGGAGAACACACTTATTAAACAAGAAGTACTTCAACTAAAATTGCACATAGTGACACCCTCTTGTAGCATGAACTATTTTATTCATAAAAACATTATCAAACATGAAAATATGAATTTATACCATTTTATAAGGAATAAAACATCCTATAGATCCAACATCACTAACTATTTCATATAGATTTGGCCAAAATGGAGAAAAACCTATAGGGTGCATGAAATAGATAGTAGATTTGCATAGTCAAATTGTTAGCAATGGTTAATAAAGTAAAATTGATAAATATTTAAAATATTTATATTAAAATTTATGTCTCTAATTTTAATACCACCTCTCAAAAAAATTTAACTTGAAAACCTTCTTGTTGGATGTACCAAACAAAAACATGAAAGTCATTTTTGCATGTCTAGGAAAACCAAAATGTAGTATAATGGTTTTGGGTAGAAAATGACACTTATAGATTAATTAAAGAATGTATCTAAGTTTTTGGAAGTTTAATAGTCATATTTAAACACTTTCCAAGTGGCACACTTCCCAAGGAGGCTATATAAGTGCCAAACTCTTCCTTTTCTTTAAGAAAATTACATTTTTTCTAAAAAAATCTACCATATTTTAGTTACTGATAGTTTATTAGGACTTATAAATACACATGGGACATTAAATAATGTTTTTAAACATTCAAATTTCCAAATAAACCTATACAAATCATTAAATGCAGCTTTTTGGCCCTTAAAATGACTCAAAAGGACATGTTAGCTAATGAAACCTATGATCAAGGCCAATATATCATTGAATAACATTAAAATACCTATGAAACACATTATTAAAATATATTATTCCCCAAAAACATATATAAAACAAATTTTTTACCTAGGGGTGCCCCAATTTGACTTAAAAGTCAAATTTAGTCAACAAATTGGTGACTCATAGGGGTAGTATGCCTGTTATACTAAAGACCAGTAGCCTTATACTATCAAGGGACAAATGAATCAGTGATTTATTTAATAAAAATATCAAGGAATTTCCTAAAAATCACACAAAATAAACACACTACACCAAGCAAACATAAGACAAAGAAAGACACACAAGACTCACACATATGCATAAGCACTTAGGGAACACAAGGAAAATAACAAACTATGTACAAGGAGAGAGGAGAACCTTGATAAAAATGTTTGAGATATATCCCATTGACTAGGATATGAAGCTCCTCTCCATCCAACTTTGAGAGTTTTAAGGCATTGTGATCCTTATATTGGGTGATAACATAAGGGCCAATCCACAAAGCATAAAACTTTGTGTGTCTTCCAAGATTAGCCCTATCTTCATCCCACTTTATAATAATGTATCCCTCTTTGAAACTTCTTGGCATGGATTTATTTTCAAAGTATCTCTTTGTTTGATCTTGGTGAGCTCTCATAGTTTGTATAGCTTGATATCTTATCTCCTTAAGCTCCATCAACTCACACAACCTGACTTCCATGCTTTCATTCTCTATCAATTATGGCTTATAAGTGAGGTCCAAGGCTGGTAACTCAAGTGAAATAGGTAAACTAGTTTCTCTCCCATAAACAAGTGTGTACTGTGAGTTTCTAATGGCTCTTTTTGGGGTGATCTTATCAACCCAAAGATTTGTCTGGAATGCCAAGTCTTTTGGTTCTCCTCTATTGTTCTCTTTATGATCCTGATTAGATTTTTTTGGTGGAATCAGATAGTGTATTCCCTTGTGGATAATAGTTAGAAGAGGTACTAAGATAGATGTCATGTTTCAAAGCCCATTCACGTGTCTTTATCCTAAAGAAAGTTAATGCATTATTTAAAATTATTGTTGAAGGAGCCCCAAACCTTGTCACTATTCCTTCATAGAAGTTTATAATTGAACTTTAATTTACTTCCTTAAGATAAATATCCTCTACCCACCTTGTGAAATAATCTATAGTAGTCAACACCCATTTATGGCCAGCACTAGAAGGTGGGTTGATTAGGCCTATGAAATCTAAACCCCATTACATGAAGGGTTGATCAAATTGAATTAGATGAAGGGGAAAGGCAGAAATATTTTGTTTAACATCAAATAGATCACACTTTTGGCACTTCCTTACCCAAGCATGGGTATCTTTGAACAAACTAGGCAAAAAGTATCCAACCCTCATAATCCTAATAGTTGTGGTTCTTGAAGCAAAGTGACCACTAGCTGGTCCATCATGGAACTCAAGAAAAAATTTCTCAATCTAATTTGATTCAACACACCTAAATAACATACCTAAGAATTCCTTCCTAAACAACACTCCATCAACAAGTACATAAGGAATGGATTGCAATCTAAAGTACCTTCTTCTAACTCTATCAAGGCCTTGTGGACACTCATCAATTTAGATAAAATGGATCATATCTTATGTCCAACTACTCATTGGTGAATATAAAAATACCATATGGTCATCATGAAGTTCTAAAGCCACCTCATTTTATTCCTTTAAATCTGAATCAAGGTGCTCACATAACCCCTTCCCTTTCATTAGCTTGGTTGTCTTTATTTCTACATCATACTCCATCACTTTTGTGATCCAACTAGCCCTTTTCTCATTCAAATATCTACTAAAAAGGAAGTATTTGACACTAGGATGAGTTAATAATATGTGAATCTTGTTGTTATTTATCATATTCCTAAACTTATTTAGACTTATAACAATTGAAAGTACTTGCTTCTCAACATAGGTGTATCTTACCTCATAACCTTCCAAACCTTGACTAAATAAGGCAATAGGCTACTCCAAGTTTTCTTCATTTTATTTAGTAATCATGGTATATATCACCTCCTCATTTTCAAAATTATACAAGTTGAAATACTTTGATAAATTAGGATTTGTAAGAGTTAGATCTAGGGTAATGGCTTGTTTAATCTCTTCAAAACTTTCCTTCCTTCTTCTAGTCCAAGTGAACACTTCATCCTTCCTTAGCATAGAGGTTAGAGGATTGACTAAATTAGAAAAATTATGGATGAACCTCATGAAATTAATTTTCCCAAAGAAACTTTTCAAACCTTTTTTGTATTTGGGCAAAGCCAATGCCAAGATTGCACTCACCCTTTCAGGATCTATGGATAACCCTTCTTGGAGACAATGTGTCCTAAAAGTTTGCCTTCATGGACAAAAATCACACACTTATTTGGGTTAAGAGAGATTAAAAAATCTTTAAATATCTCAAAAATATGCCTAATGTGATTCAAGTCATCCCTTGCATCCCTAGAAAAAATTATGACATCATCAAGATACACCAATACATTGTCATTTATTAGTCCTTAAAAAGCCATATCCATTACACATTGAAATGTATCTCCAAAATTAGACAAGACAAAATTCATTTTAATATAATCATATGTACCCCATTTAGTAGTAAAGGCTATCTTATATTGATCACTTTATTTCACCAAAATTTGATTATACCCAAAATACCCATCAAGGAGAGAAAACCTTTCAATACTTGCCACAACTTGTAAAATTTGTTCCATGAAAGGAAGAAGATAATGGTCCTTTAAGGAAACTCTATTAAAGTCCATAAAATCAAAACACAACCTTATTTATCAATTCTTCTTCCTAACATGGACTAAGTTTGCCAACCAAGATGAATGCTTAATAGAAAATATGGTTTTGGACTCAATTAACTTAGTAAGCTCTTTCTTCATGAGAGGATCAATATTAGGATTGATTGGCCTTTGTATTTACTTTATAGGCTTAAAATTTTCATCTATATCTATATTATGTTGAACTAGGTTTGTATCAAATCCCTTCAAATCACTATATTTCCATGCAAAGACATCAGAAAATTCCTTACATAACTCAATGAAAGCATGCTTCTCCTCACTAGTACATACCTTCCCAAGTGAAATAAACTTATCCTTGAATATTTGTACTTTCTAATAATTTTAGTTATTATTAGGCATGCTTACCTTTTCTTTCTTTAACTGGTCATCATCATTAATAATACTCTCAAGTGTGACTAGGCCTTTACGGAGCTTGTTTGAATTTAATTGTACAATTTACCCTCCATATTGATGCTGTAGTTTGGACTAATTCTTGGTTGAAAAATTAGCCTCCTCTTATAGAAAAATTTATATTTATTAGTCACTATCAAACACTTTCAAATTAGTGACATTATCCAATATGGAGGGCCTTACAATCACCTTGAGATGTGGCTAGTTCCTATCCTTTCTTATCCCCTTTGGAACATCAAATTGAGCTCCAATTTTTGCCAACCTATCAACATGTTTATTATCTTCTCTTGGGATAGATGTGATGTTGAAAGATTGTAAATCCTCCAAAAAATCCCACACTCTATGCTTATAGGACTTAAGTAAAGAGTTCTTAGTCACATTTTAGCCTCTTACTTGATTCACAATCAACTCACTATCACCATACACTTGTAACTCTTTCACACCTCTTTCCCTATCCCACTCAAGGCCATGAATGAAGGCTTCATATTTGGCCACATTAAAGTACAATAGAATTGAAATATGAAATTATAATAGTACCTTTACTTGGAAGGATAAACCAACATTGATCCACCACCTACCCTAATCTTTCTTCTTGATCCATCAAAGAAAAGCTACCATAAATCATCTATGTCCTTACTTGGCTTCATCAAATTTGGCATGAAAGAGTCCTTGATTTAGAGGTTAACTCAAAAAAAGTATTTAATTAGAATGAAAAATGCACCACTTAATAGAGCCTACTGAGACCTTTCCAATCGTATGCATAATGTGGAAAATAGAGCTCATATGTTCCTTATATAGCTAGTCAAAGTTTTAGTCAACTAGTCAAATCAAGTCAAAGTTGGTCAAACTAAAAAAATGATCATTATGGAAATATTTGAAATTAGTTCCATGGTATAGATATCATTATGAGATTTTTGACACAATTTATGGTTCATTAAATGAAGATTGTATGCAAAAGATATAGCTAGTCAAAGTCATGGTCAAACTTGGTCAATAGGATGATGTGGCAAATCTGGACCAATAAGAATGTGACACATAGCATGAAATATGAGAAAAATGTGTGGTTTTTATAATTTGTCTTTGATAGGTGATCTTTGAAAATCAGTAAAAAAATCTGAGAACATCCAATTGGACATCAACAAGTGGCGCAATGAGAGGTCAATAAGTGGCCTAGTGAGATTGGTCCACATGGTGGGTCCTCAAGCCACCACGTGGCTTGTCACCATTCACTATGGTAAAATTTTGAAATTTTATATATTGTAATTAAATTTCATGCCAATCCCCTTGAAATTATTTCACATTCCACATGAAATACCCATGCCACGTTTCATCCAAATATTCCACATGTTTTCCATGTATTTCCCACAATCCCCACCAAGTTTCCACATGGTTCCCACACACCCCACATGCCACACCACAAAATTACCACAAGACACCATAATTCCCATGAAATAAAAGGTAATTCCAATCAATTCACATTGTTACCATGAAATTCATGGTATTTAAACATATCACGAACCTTCCACCTTCCCAATATGGGATAAAGATTTGCATAAACCATTGAAAAAGTTGAGGATGGGTTTCGAACCATGCACCACAAGATAAAAAAGATAGTCTCCCAACCGCTTGAGCTATGGGATAAAAAACTATATAAATCATGGAAAATTGTATTTTAAGTCATTTTAAAAAGCCAAACATCCATAAAATAAGACTTAAGAAGCTTGGATGAGTTGCAGAAAGAGCCAAAGGAAGAATTGGGAAAAAGTTTGAAAAGGGACAGATATTATTTTTCTCCATAGATCAACTTTGCAGTAGATCATTTTTAATTTTTATAACTTATAAATAGATTTTAAATCCTTGGAATTATTCCATTGTGATAAGGCATAAGGACCTATTTCTACTCTTGCTCTGATTTGAGGCATCTAGAGTCATTTCTTGACTTTGAGGTAAACTAGTGAAATATTCTAGTTTTTAAGATGGTTCTAGTGATATGATGAGTGTTTGGATTTGAGGCCTTTCATTACCATTTTTTTATGCTTGGAAGTAATATTTTTGAGTATAAGACATCTAGAGGTGTGTTTCAAGAAGGTGAAGAATCTGTCCATAGATTTTAATATTCTTCGAAGGTCCATAACACTTGGATTCATTGTTCTATAATTGTTATTATTTACTTATAGACATATTATAATGAATTGGTTCAGCTAGTTAGCAAACACAGAGATGTAGGCATTATTGAACTTTGTATCAACTCTTGTGTAGTGTGGTGTGTATTTTCTTACATTGTTTTTCCTTAAGTTAATTATTTTATGGAATAGTTTTTGGTATTTAATTAATTACCTATGAAGAATCCATTGTAAACTTTTTGCATGGAAGTAAGTGCTAGTTTATGGATCAGTTTGGTATCAGAGTGGTTAGTGTGCTGGGCTAACTTCTATATAGATATTACTTTGAAATGTCAAGTTTGTTATCATAACTAAATTTTTGGGTGAATTTGTGATTTTTTTATTTTACTCACATTCTATGGAACACTATAGATCTAATGCCAGCTCAACTTCAGCTGTTGTTGAATACTATTGTCATTATATTGATGTAATGCTTACAATTAAAAGAACCATGACAACAAGCTATAGAAAAAAGACATGAGTTATAGATTGAGAAGATCCAATAGAGCAGTGATGCTCTATGGGTAGAATTGTAGTAAAAACATCATCAAAAGAAGCAAATGTGAGTGGAGTCAAAATTTTGTGTCTACTACTCCAAAGAAGGTCACATTGTAGATCAATGCTATAATTTGCACATTCAAAAAGCTCCATCCTAGTACCAATAAAGATGCAAAGCAAAGGAGAAGGCACCTGTCAAAGAAATTGCAAAGCCCAGTTCTCCTAGGCATCAAGCAGCAGATGAAGGATTCCTCTGAGAGATGTTTCCAAGAAAGACTACAAAGGTACATTCTGGTTATAGCAGTGATTCTTTTAATTCATATCTTCCTGTTAGTCCTATTAATAAGAGTGATGTTGGAATTTTGAAAGTAAATAATGATCCAATTATCAATGTATCTTCTAATGTACATGCTTAAGATGAAAATA
This sequence comes from Torreya grandis, assembly GCA_037957365.1. NCBI lineage: Eukaryota > Viridiplantae > Streptophyta > Pinopsida > Cupressales > Taxaceae > Torreya > Torreya grandis. The sequence continues at coordinate 1,477,245 of JARHVA010002266.1, forward strand.
ATGAAATCAATGTTAGGGATACTAAATGTAGTAACCCTAAACATTCATCAATTTCATGTGTTGATACATTTGAAAAGCACATGAAAGGAATAGGTTCTAATCTATTAGCAAAAATAATATTTGAAGCAAAAGGCCTTGGCATTAATGGTCAATGAATTGTCTAGCCTATCCAAGTGGAAAAGAGACCACTCTAAGTAGGATTAGGATATGGAGGTGAAGGAAAAATATCTCAAGAAGCCAAGTTAGAGGATTACTCAAGAAATAAGCTAGGACATTTTGAAGAGCTAAAAGAAGTACTCTTTGAAGATGTGATAGATACATTGCATAAAGAATATTTAGACAACTCATCAAGGTATGTAAAGAAAAAATACTTGAATGTATTTCTTGATTATGCACAAGAGAGTCCTAAAATATAGTTTAAGAGAAATGTCAAAAATAAGACTGAGGAAAATAAATTGCCTAAGGAAGACATGAAGTTTGGTTTTTACTTCAATACTAAGAGGCAAATGTTGAAGGAAGATAAGCAGAATCATCCACAACCTCAGACAAAGGTTGTAACTACATCTTCAGTCAAGTAAAATATAGAGCCTCCTCAAATAAAATCTTGTCAGTCAGAACCTAAAACAACATCAACAAGGGAGATGGTAGTCAATGAGAAGATGACAGTTCAAAGTTTGTCATCGTGGAAAGGTAAGCAACACTTTTGCAAAAGAATAATTATTAATAATTATAAATTATATGCTATTTTTGATAAAAATTATCAAAAGAATTTGATATCTGAAGATGTTGTATAAACCCTAAGTTTAGAAACTAAGTAACATTTCTAACCTTATTCTCTAGATAGAATAAATAATGGTAATTGTGTATATGTAAGTAAAACCTATAAATTATGGTTTGCAATTACCACCAACTTTTTAGATGAAGTTGAATTAGATGTGGTCCCACTATAGTTTAGTGGCATTATCCTAGGTAAACCATATTTGTCTCTGAGAAAAGTAACTTACTCCAAGAAGGAAAATTAGTATAACATTGTAAAAGATGAGATAAAATATCTTGTGCAAGCACATTGGTAGTAACTATTATAGGTAAATGGTACCTTCAGTGTTATTTTACTCATGTATGTTGTAGAAAAGAATACTGTAGGGTAAAAAAAGATGTCATCATGAGAAGCATCAAAAAAAACTCGAGAAATAGGTAGTATATTCTAATCTGTGTAGAGTGTGTAAGCATGTATATTTGCTTTATATTTATAAGACCTAAATATAGACATTATTTATAAACAAAGACCCAGTATGGGAAATGTTTGTAATTATTATAGTGTTTGTCAAATACCCAAGAAGGGAAATGTTTGTCATCATTACAGTGTTTGTAAAAGACCCAAGAAGGGAAATGTTTGTAAATTGTGTTGCTAGGTAAAAACCCTAAAAAGACATTTGTAAATGGTGATTGTTATAACACCAAATGTCTTGTAATATTTTCATAGTATTAGATCTGAAGACCCATCAAAGTACATCTAGAAAAAATTGACAATCAAGTTGGTATCTGATATTCAAGAGATCATTCAAGTTACAATTGAGAGCTAAAGCCATGCAAATATCCTCATATGGAGTACTAGGTCTAGTACTAGCTTTTTCAAGATAAAAAGCCTTCTTAATGGGGAGGATTGATCTAAAGGTCATCTCAAAAAAATATTAAAAAATGATGAAAATTACACCATTGTGTATTTCCCACTGAGACCTTTCCAATGGTATGCAGAATGTTAAAAATAGAGCTCATATGTTCCTTGTGAAGCTAGTCAAAGTTTTAGTCAACTGATTAAATCAAGTCAAAGTTGGTCAAATTATAAAAAAATTACCATTATGGAAAGATTTGAAATTAGTTCTATGTTATAGATCTCATTGTGATCTTTTTGACATAATTTATGGTTCATAAAATGGAGATCGTATGCAAAAGATATAGTCAGTCATAGTGATGGTCAAACTTGGTCAACAAGATGATGTGGCAAATTTGGACCAGTAAAAACATGACACATGGCACAAGATGTGAGAAAAATGTTTATTTTTTATCATTTATCTTCAATAAGTGATCTTTGACAACTGGTAAATTTTTGGGGGGAACATCCAGTTAGACATCAACAAGTGGCACAACGAGAGGATGACAAGTGGCTTGGTGAGATTGGTCTATGTGGTGGGTCCTCAAGCCACCACATGGCTTGCCACCATTCACTATTGTTACATTTTGAAATTTTACATATTGTAATTAAATTTAATTCCAAGCCCCTTGAAATTACTTCACATGCCATGTGAAAGACCCATGACATGTTTTATTCAAACATTCCACATGTTTTCCATGTATTTCCCATGGTCCCCACCAAGTTTCCACATGGTTCCCACACACCCCACATGCCACACCACAAAATTACCACAAGCCACCATAATCCCCATGAAATAAAAGGCATTGATAATCACTTTGCATTATTACCATGAACTTTGTATCATTTAAACATATCACGAACCTTCCACCTTCCTAATATGGGATAAAGATTTGCATAGACCACCAAAAAAGGTGAGGATGGGTTTCAAACCATGCACCATGGGATAAAAAGGATAAGCTCCCAACCACTTGAGTTTTGGGAGAAAAAACTATATAAAGTGTGGGAAATTATATTTGAAGGCATTAAAAAAATCCAAGCAGCCATAAAATAAGAGTTAAGAAGCTTGGATGAGTTGCAGAAAGAGCCAAAGTTAGAATTGGGAAAAAGTCCAAAAAGGGACTGATATTATTTTTTTCTAGAGATCAAATTTGAAGTTATTCATTTTTAATTTTGAGGACTTATGAATAACTTGTAAAGCCTCAAAATTAGTCCATTGTGCTAAGGCATAAGGACCTATTTCTACTCTTTCTCCGATTTGAGGCATCTAGAGTCATTTCTGGACTTCGAGGTAAACTAGTGAAATATTCTAGTTTCTGAGATGGTTCCAACAATATACTAAGTGTCTAGATTTAAGGCCTTTTTTCCATTTTTTGATTCTTGAAATTAATATTTTTGAGTAGAAGACATCCAAATGTGTGTTTTGGGAAGGTGAAGAATCTATCCATGGATTTCAAGATTCTTCAAAGGTCTGTAACACTTGGATTCATTATTGTTTTGTAAGGGTTGCTATTTACTTGTAGACATATTATAATGAATTGGTTCAGTTAGTTAGTAAACTTAGAGATGTAGGCATTTTCAAACTCTATAATCAACTCTTATTTAGTGTGGTGTGTATTTTCTTGCATTGCTTTTCCATAAGTTGATTGTTTTATAGAATAATTTTTGGTATTTAATTAATTACCTACAAAGAATCCATTGTAAAAATTTTGCATGGAAATAAGTGCTAGTTTACAGATCATTCTTCCTCATGCATACAATACACTCCAAGAACAACCTCTTATATGAATTTGTAAGGATAATGCTCATAATTTTCATCTCCCCATTCATCTAAGTACAAATTAGAAACTCTTTCAAGAGAAGATGTTGGAGATTGGCCTATGCGAAGTTCTTCGTCATCAATAATGGCATAATTGCCATTTTACACCTTAGGCATGTAAGGCTCAAAGTGATTATGATGGATAGGCTCTAATTAAATATTTACCTTAGTACCATACCTTATCCTGAAAACCATATAGGACCAATTGGATGCCAAGTATCCACCTATCTTAGCTGCAAACTCTCTTGACAAGCAAAGAGCAAAGTATAGAGGCAAATTTGCCACAACCACATCATGAGGAATGGAAAAGGTAAGACAAGAATGCAAAATAAAGTTCAAATCCTTGATTACTCCCAAGGTTTTTTATAGTGATCCATCTAACTGTAAAACTCCCTTATCCATGTGCTCATATCTGAGGCCTAGTTTTTCTGCTATGCACTTGGGCAGAACTAAAGTACTAGCCCCACTATTTATGAAGCAATTATGAACCAAAAAATCACCAATGATTAGAGATAGGTAGAAAGGAGGAGATTTATCAATATTCTTTACTTGTCTATCAATGTATTGAGTCCCATTCACTAAGATAATGTTCTCATTCCTAGTTGATATAACTTGCTTACCAAGTCCTTATAATTCTTTTTGGAGCATGTCCTTTGTCTAGGTACTATTAGTGAATCCCATAGTGAAATATTCATATGTAACTTATTCATCTAGTCCACAACATTGATAAAAGGATTACTCACCTTGAAAGGTTCTTTGGTATCACTAGTATTTTATGGTGTAGCTTATGGATTGGATCATCATGGACATATCACTATTCAATGCTTTTAGATAGTACAAAATGGTATAATTTGGAGTAGGTATCACAAGGGTTGGAATCATATCCCATGTATTTTGAAATATAGTATTAAAATATTTCATAAAATCTTATGGTGCCCTCTTAATAGTGGTTAATTGCTTAGATAGAGATAAATGATCACTCTTCTCTCCAAACCTCTTAGTTAATAGATCTCCTAGTTCATCCCATGAACCAATAGAATTTTCAATTAGAGTCTCATACCAATCTAAATCTTTTCCTTTGAATGACAATGCCAATAACCTAATATACATATTATCTTTAATGATATTATGGATATTTTAGAAGTTTAATATGTTTCTAATGTGTTTAATGGTAGTAATAGGACCCTCTCCACTAAAAGATGGAACACTCTTAAGGGTTGCTCCTAGAATTTGGTCATATTGGGTAAGATTCAAAGGAGATGATCTGGTGAAGGCTAAAAAAGTTTGGTTCTTAGCCATATTGTAATGTAAAATATGCATATTATAGGTTGATCTTAATAGGAATTTGGACTTATTAAACACCAACTCTCTTGAATAAGGATGAGTATTCATAAACCTAAACCTTCTAGAAAAATACAAAGGCAATTACACAAACTCAAAAGGTATACCTTTAGTAGCAGACCTAATGGTCACCTTTAGCATGGAAATTAGGGACTAATAAATAAAAAAGGACTTTAGTGGAGTTGCTAGGTAATGAATGTAGATGTTCTTGTAGCTGTAACTATGCCAAGACCATCACCAATCTTGGACAATCTTCTAGGACATAGAGTCCCACTGAGCATGTCAAAAACTATTGTCAGTTAGATTTTCACCCTTTGAGGATATGCCTAGATTTCCTCATCTAAGTATCACAATGTAAACATCTCTCTTGTTATGGGTGGTAATTTTTTTGAGATGAATCTCTAGAAGGGTTAGTTCCCTTGATGCAATCTTTGAAGCACTTTCTTGTCTATCAACATTAGATGAAAAGGGTTAAGAAAAAAACCAAAAAATATAAAGAAGGTGATGTAAAAATATCATATTTCCTCTAATTAATTTAAATTTTACCACTTAGAGTCAAACAAGACTTCTTTCACACAAAACTCACTATTCAAGTTGCATTATCACATCAATGTTTCATAAGTTAGGTCCAAAAGGCATTTTCATGCTTAAGAGGGTAATGAAGGATTATTTTTTGGGATATATTCATGAACCACTTCTAAGAAACCTATAAAATTCAAAAATAACACTAATAAAGACTTGTAATAATAGCTCTTCTACACATTTAGTGAACAATCAAGGATAACATGCTAGAAAAGATAATCTTCTACTAGACAAGACCAACAAGATTACACTAACACTCAATTAAACAACATGTGAGTTGGAAAAATAACTTTTTTATTTATTAAATAGTCATTAAAGTATAAAATTTTCCATGGTTTCACCAATAACCAATGGAGGCTACTCAAAAGAGCCAAAAGAGTCAATATTTATAGCCTTTGAGAGAAGAGCAAGGAAAAGGAAGTCCGAAAATCACTTAGAAACTTGTCAATATTAAAAAATAGGTTCAAATTTTAATGTTAAATAGGCATGGGATGAACAATGAAATTTCAGGAGGTCCAATTGTCCATACAAGTCATGAAACATATGAAAAGTGTCACAAAATTCCTTATCTTGGCTCGAAAAATTGCCTTCATTATTTGGAGTTATTTGAACATCAAAAAACTAGCTAGGGATAGGTATGGTGATTGGGATAAGAGGTAAAGCATTCAATAATTTAATTATATGCAATGGTTACATTCCTACTCATCTTAAAACTTCTAGAAAGTAGCCTTCATTATCTATAGTCTAAAAAACTCCATTTTCAGTCACCCCTCACACTTGGCCTCAAAAATTTATTAAATTTTCCATGAAAATACATTGTAGGGAGTTAATTACACCTTTAAATTCCCTCCATATAATTATAGGCATAAAACATTCTTTAAAAAGGGTTACACTTGGAGTTTTCACCCTTTTTACCCTTGTGTTCACTATGCCAGTTTTGACTAGCTAAAAAGAAGGAAATTGTTTGAACACTTAGAAGTTTTTTATTGGAATAAAATAGCCATAAGGAGTTATTATAATTCCTAATATTCCATCCAAACTTTATTTCACTTTCAAACTCCTCTTGTAGACTATTAACACTTAAAATAGTGAGAAAAACCTTGTTTCTACCCCCATCCATACAAGTCTATGTATAAAAAATCATGTGGGTGAGAATGAGGGAGTAATATGAATTATAAAATATATTTTACTACCAAACTATTCCATTTTGATATTTCTCCAAACTCATTTTCTCCATTGGGTCTTGGCTAAGGGTTTAGTAGGGTTTTGAGCAGTTTCTGGTCTTAAGCTTTGTTCAAAAAGATCTGACATTGAATCTACTTTAAAATTACACAAAATTTATTACAAGGGACCCTAATAACCTATCCTAATCCCTTTTTCTCCCATGAAAATCCTTGGAAAATATTTGAGCTTTTGAAAACACCTCTTTGAGCTTGATTCTACTCCTTTTACATGTTTGAGCTCCTTTTTAGCTATAAATAGATTTTAATTGGATTTATTTACATAATATGAGTTACATAATGTTTATATACACCTACCTAACTTTATTCAACCATATGGATAGTTCACTAAAGGGTAGGAGTGAATATGCGCTACCATTTGGCACTAGGCCTTCCCAAAGCCTAATAGGTCTAATAGGTACCCTGCTAGGTTTGATTGCTAGGACTTATATATTATAGGTAGGTTGGTAAATTATTCATATTAATACCTAATTTGAGCTTAACAAGCCACTTCATATCCTTTCAATCACCTTTCTTTGTTCTCTTTCCTCATTTGCCAACTAGACCTAGTGGAGGTTTACCATGTTGGACTATGTGCATGAGCAATTTGGTCACCCTGAGGGGTCTGAGCATAATATATCACTTATATGGAATAAATTTTCCTTAAATACACCTTATAATATGTTTCCATGAGGTTTCCAAAGCTTTGTGAGTCCTTTTCTCATTTTTTCCTCACTAGTTCACTTTGACAGAGTCTGATTTTCATAGACTAGCTGACCTCTAAGACAAAATAGAGAGGTATAGCCCTCATCCTCATGAAAAATTGAATATTTTTTTATTTTTATCATGTAATAATTCTAATTTTTACTATATTTTTTTTCCTTCCATGATTTAGGTGTTCAACCATCTCTATTTACCCAAAAAAGGCCTTAAAACCCCTATTTTCCTACAATCTTTCCTCAAATCCACTTAGGAGTCACTCTTTCAAGCCAAAAAAAAGTATTTAGGTTTCTTTAACATGTATATAATCCTAAATTCATGCTTATAAATCTTTTTATTCACCCAAAAATTGTCTCTTCGATGGATTTTTCACATTTACTTATTGAACAAGCATGATTTCTTAGTCCACAATGTGAACTGTTGCCCTCTAGCCAAATAGGGAAGGAAGCTAATCCTATTGGTAAGATATTTAACATATAGGAACACCTATTTATCAATAATAAACTATTTTTTTTTTAATAATCCTTTTCCATCTCCCCTTGACAAGTTCATGTTCTACCTTACCCTTACTAGCTTGGTTTTTGCCTATAAGTGCATATAGGGGTTTAGAGGGATTGTATAAGATGATTTATTCTTTGTAATGGTATTATTAAATCACCAGAATATCCAATAATTTGTTCATACATGACTTCATCAGGGTTTATATCTCATTTTTATCTCATTTGTAGTTTGAAATCAACAAACTGTGCCCTTTTTCCATAAGACTGAGTAACTCTACTTAATTACTATAGATGTGTGTGTGTACTCTTTAAACTTGGGTTTTGATGTGAATATGTTATTTGGATCCAACCTAATGTTACCCAATCATATATTTTAACTATTATTCTTCCTTGAAAACTTTAAAATCACTATTTGGATCATCTAGCTTAGGGTTATTATCTCATACCCTGTTGGATGGAGACACCCCTACCTATAGGTCATCTTGCTTTATATAAGGTTGGTCATGGTATGTGGCACTTAAATTACCCTATTTTATGAAAATAAACATTTTATATCTCTCCCATATATTGTGTTCACCTTAGATTCTCCTCTAGTTCATGATTGGGTTTCCTTTCACCATGAATGGGACAACCCTGTTTGACCCCTGTAGGTGCCTATTTTCTCACTTGAGCCTTGTTAATGGTGAGTGAGGAAGTGAATGTAATTTTTCAAAATTTAATGAAATCATTACAACCCTAAAAAATAACTTAAATCTATCAAACACTTCAACTAGACCTTGTTTTCAACTTGGTGAACTATTGACTGAGACACTTTGCTCTCAAGGCCCTCTTGTAGGTGCATTATCCTTACAAGGGAGACTTGTAGGTGGTTTTAGAGTCTAAAATATGATGTTTTAATCTTCTCATAATATACTTTGGGAAATTTGTATTCCATTCAGTCAATTAAAACCTAATAGTCATGAGAATTTTCAATGTTGCTCTTTATGGTGACAAAACAATCATTTGCATCTATAGGCCTGTAGATATTACTGAAGCATTTCAGTATCTTTTAAGGCATATTTGAGGCCTTCCAAAAATTATTTACCTTTACTTTATATCCTCCAATTTTTTTAGGGGTATATTCTATACTATAATTAATCTATTTTATCCATTAGATATATCAAACAACTATGTATCCTTGTTACATATCATTTTCAAAAAAGCTCATAGGCCACTATTTTGCCTTGTTGGGTAAAACTTCACTAAGCCCAGTCTCTTGTCTCTTAACATGGTTCCACACTCCTCATTTCCCTTTAGACACTTCACATGGATTGTAAAATCTTGATTATTCATGCCAAACTCTTGATATTTCTTAGTTGTTTCTTTTTCTTCATGAAAGCACTTTTGCACCCAACTCAACCACTTGTAAGTAGATGCTTGGATATAACACAGTGAGCTAAAAAATGAACAACATAAAACTCCCCATGTAATTGAACTTTTTATTCTTCTATTAAGCATGCCAATGTACCTCTATCAATGATAATAGGTTTGAATACATCTTTTTCCCTTTCATACCTTAGTATGACATCAACAAGACCCTGTAGGTGTACATAAGGGTGTTTTATGTAGGTAAAACATTGAATTGGGAAATAACATGTTAACAAATAACTTCAGAACCTCTTGAATAGCTTCAGAACCTATTAAATGCATTTTTTTACCTTAAAGTGAGTGATCTCTATCAAGGACACTTTGAAACTAGCTTATATACACCCTTTCCAACATGAACTTCATTTACATATATGTGGGATGGAACAATCAAGAACATCGAATGATTTTTTTAGCATGATGAATAGGCTTGAGACTATACTTTCACTTTATTTAAATAAATAAATGGAATTTATTCACATTTTGATGGTATAATCAAATGATAAACCATGAATAATACTCTAGGAACAAGATAAACAAACCCATACACATGAATGCAAGAGAAACTAAGCATGAAGTTGACAATGGAGGAAGACAAGCTTGCACACAACCCAAGAGATGACATGGTGAAACAAAAACATGGGAGGATGTGGTCACATGAATCAAGAACTTATGGAACACCATTTCCTAGAGATATGAGACCTCTTCAAGAGAACACACTCAACAAACAAGAAACACTTCAATTGAAATTGCACATAGTGACACCCTTTTGTAGCATGAACTAATTTGTTCATCCAGACATAAAATATGAAAATAAGAATTGATACCATTTAATAAGGAATAAAAAATAATTTGGATCCAACATCACTAATTTCTTAATATGAATTTTCCCAAAATGGAGAAAAACCTATAGGGTGCACAAAATAGCTAACAGATTTGTATAGTCAACTTATTAATGATCGTTCATAAAGAAAAGTTGATCAATATTTTCAATCTTTATATGAAAATTAAGGTATCTAATTTTAATACCACAACCCAAAAGTTTTTGACCTAAAACCCTTCCTTCTAGACGTACAAAATAAAAACCTAAAAGTCATTTCTACATGTCTAAGAAAATCAAAATGGATCAAAACAATTTTGGGAGGAAAATGACACTTCCAGATCAATTCAAGCATGGATATGAGTTTGGAGAAGCTTAAGAGTCATATTTAAACATTTTCCAAGTGTCACACTTCCCAAAGAGGTCATATAAGTGTCAAATTCTTCCTTTTCTTTAAAAAATTACCTTTTTTCTAAACAACCTACCATATTTCAGTTACTAATATTTGGTTAAGACTTATAAGGATGCATGAGACAAGCCATCATGTTTTTAAACCTTCACATTTCCTAAGAAGCTCATACAAAAAATTAAATACACCTTTTTTAGACATGTTGGCTGATAAAATCTATGGCCAAGGCCAATATATCATTGAATAATATTAAAAGACCTATGAAACACCTTATGACAATATATTATGCCCCCAAAACATCTATAAAACCAAGATTTTACCTAGGTGTGCCCCAATTTGACTTAAAAGTCAAATTTGGTCAACAATGACAAATGGTCATATTTCAAGTATTAATGAATAGGGATGCCGTGGTGATGCCATGTAAGCAAAAAATGATAAAATTAAAGATTTTTTGGACCTAGTGATGCAAAGGTATAAATAGGTAAATCTGAATGCATTTAAGGCACAAAACTTATGATTTGAGGTCATAGATGCTATTAAATATCCTTGTAAACTTAATTTAAATAAAGCCCCAAAAGAGTGTATGAACACCATGATTCATTCTTGTTAGCATTGTAATTGAGCTGAGGGGAATTGAATTCTCACATGTGTGTAGATAATTTGATCTAGAGTCCACTAGTGAGCAATTTAATAGAATTTTCAGCCATGGTAACTTGGAAGGGTGTTTTCTAAGAGAACATAGAACTTTATTTAACCTCATATGCATGAAGTGAGAAGTAAGATCAAATTGAAATTTGGGATGGAAAATATTAGGGATATGGATATAATCCTAAACAATAGAGGAGAATATTGCTGAAAGCCAAGAGCATCAAAGAACCATGAAGATCTTGCAACAACAATGGGGGACTTCATTAGCCAAAGGCTCCCAAAGTTAGTTAAACAAAGAATATTCCTTTAGTAACTAAGCTTGTATAAAATTTTGAGAAGGAATATTCTTTTAAGCATGTGTATTTTATAAAGCTCATGGTATATCAATCATAGTTAAAGAAGGTAATTGGTCTTAAAATTTTTGTAAAATGATACTTGTCTATGACACTTAGCTAGTTGCATGTTTTGTCCAGTTACGTGTTGAAATTGTCCAATTTCATGTTGAAAAGGAATGATAGACATATATAATTAATTATCTATATAAAGGAGGTATTTCCCATTGTAAAATAGGAGGGAGTTTTTTGAGCAAAAACCAATTGTAACTTTTGAGCAATTAATATAAGGAATTATGTAAAGTTTATCCAATTTTGATCATGTCTTTTATTATCTTATCTTCTCTCTCACTTGTTTATTATAAATTAAAGGTTTTAATGGTTATTATGAATTCTTGGTGTGTACATTTGGATGTAGAGCTATTAACTTGTGCCAATTCTAGGTTGATTGAAATTTCTTAGGTTCATTTTATTTTCTTACTCTTCTTGCATTTGGGCTAATTATGTTTGCTTGTAGGGGTAAATCTTTAAACTGAACTTGGTTCTTATATGCATTATTTCCCACATTCCTTATATGCTTTCCTAATGTGTGATATGGTTTCAACTTATGCTACTTTATGTCATACATTGGTTAAGTGTATGCCTGGATGATATTTGGAATGAAGATCAACAACATCTCTTCCCTACCATACCTTTCCTTTTGCTCCTTTTTTAACCAGATCACTCTAGCTTAATTTTAATTGTAAATATCCATCTTATATTAGTATTTAAATTAGTTATTGATCATAATTCTCCATTCTTAGCATAGCATACTTCATATTTTGCATAGAATACTATTTGGCCATGGTGGCTCCCAACCACAAAACATTATAAATATTATGAAACAATCCACTTGATTTCCTCTATTATATAAATATATAATAGTATTATCACAACCTAAAACTCATGCATTTAATTCTTAGAATTCTAAAATGAGAAGTGTTCTTGAACACTCTAGGCACATGTGATACATATTTAGGCATCAATAGCTCACAAGTGTCAGATATTGAATTTGTCTTCATAATTGTAATTATTCTCCATGAAAGGAATCTTAATATCATGTCATACCTAACAAAACTCATTTTATGCCTCAAAATCTCTCCAATACTTTATATTTTACCTTGAACTCTCACTAACCTTCAATTCCTTATAGCCCTAAAAATGTGCAAACCTCCTTTTGCAGAAGAATGTATGGATAATCTTGGGAAAATAAATATATTTTTGAGCACCTAGTATTCTCTTATAGTTCCATGTCAAATTTCATGACCCAAATATGAGTGAAGTACACTTATTAGCCCATTTTCTCTCTCCAATTAGGTCTCCATTAACCCTCTAGGCCTATAAAATGAGTCTTAGCTTAAACTAAATCCCACACATGTGAAACTTATGAAAAGTGTTTTATTCACTTTACCCATCCCACGACCATAATCCATGCCAATTTTCATCTCCTAAAACCTTGTAGGAATATGAGAACCATGAAATGGTCAAAACCTTAGTATAGGTGCTTGAATAAGCTTGAGAGGTAGTTGGATTGTTTTTCCAAGAAGTTTTCAATTTATAATGATTTGAAATATTTTTTTAAGGTATGAAACATCTTAGTATAACTCCATATACTATAAAATATCTCTTCTCTTGTACTTCATAGGCTTGTAGATAGGTCCTTTGACTAGCAAATGGTGCATTTCTTACCTTCTTAGCTAACTTGGTGACCTAAAAAGATCATATATCACTTTGGGAGACCTAATAATGAGTGTATAAGGTTTTGGGACCTTTATTTAATATCACTAGACCATTTTAATTGGTTTTAAAACCAATCTTTACCCTATTTCATCACAAAAGAGCCTACAAACAAGCTTTTAAGCCTATTATGTATAATGTACTCTTAGCACATGCCAACCAAATACATAATTAGGTGTATAAAATACCTATTAAGTTCATCATGATCATTTTAAATCCAAAATATACCATTATAATACATTGGAATGCATGTTTCTCTCATTGGGTTACTTCAAGGGGTTTAAGAGGGTTTTAGACATGTTTTAGTCTTAACAATAGTTCATAGAGGATAAGTCCTCTTTATCTCTCCTAATTCCAAAAGTTGTAACACCAATCCAACAAATCCAAACACTATTTTACACCATGTAAAACCTCTTATATGTTACAAGCAAAAGTATGCTCTTCTTTGAAGTTCCCACAAGGTTAAGATAGAGTTTGGAGTGGTTTTAGTTCTTAGGGATCATTCATATAGGTGTAATATTTAAATATTGATCCAATGACATATATTTTAGATAGGATACCCATAAAATCACCTCCAATGACATATTTACACCATTAAACTCCTTCAAGGAGTTTTGATCACTCAAAAATGACCCCTTGGCCTGTATATTGTGTGAGAGGTTGAGAATGAGATTTTGAGTACCGAAATCCTTCAAACTCACAATATTTTGTTCATTACCATCTCCATAATACTTAAATATTAATTCCATATGTTTTACTATTATTTTATTTTTTAGTCCAATTTAATTCAAATCTTAATTTGATTAATTGTAGCAGGCCCATTCAGGGTTTTAGACCTGATAATAGCTTTAAAGCCTTAGTCCTCTATTTTTTGTCTTTTCATTTTCATTGTTGACTCTCATCCTTTGGTATAAAAATTAGTCATGATATTTCATATATTAAAATATTCATTAACCCTCTATGACCTCTATAACTTCATGCTTCATGCATTTAGGGATTTAAGGCAAAATAGTGAATTTAACCCTAGAGCTTGTATTAAATTATGTCTACACTATTGAAGGGTTCAAAACTTCATAGAATGAAAATTTAATTATATAAACATCTCCTTAGGTCTTTTATATTTATATCATTCTCACAAACCAACCTTCATCACAAAATTTACATAAATAGGACTGTGTGTTTGGTCTAGGCTTAATAGTCTTAAACAAGCCTCCTAAAACTTGTAATTGTTCTTATTAATCCTAAACTTTATGTAGGATCATGATAAAATTGGAAGGTTATTTTCATATGTTTAATTTATCCAAATATATTTTTGTAAAATTTTCCTCCCAAGGCCAAATTCCAACCCTTATAACCCAAAACTTTTCATGGCACCTACCTAAGCCTCTTCATGGTGCTATCCTAAGTGATGATGTCTCCTAATTTCTTCTTGAAGTCATTAAAAACTCTACTTGTGATCATCATATGTCCTAGATTTATTTGATCCTTAGGTGATGTGATTGACCATCATGATGTAATTGATTTTCAAGTGAAGGGAGTAAGTCTCAATGTCTTGTCATTGTCATGTCTCTATTTCAACTTGTGATAAGTACCCTCATTGTGTTTAAGTATGTTTGAGTGTGTTTGATAATGGATTGAAGTGGTTTAATTAATCTATAAGTGCCTTAATAAAGATTGTTGAAGATGGAAACTTATGACTCATCATGAAATTTTATGAATGTGTTCAATATATGTAAGGTATGGTTGACTATAATCTTTGAAAGGTGGTGAAGATACATAGAATCCTCATTTAAACTTTTAAGAAGCCTATAAGGTACTCTTTGTGATATCCACTAGCAAATCTTATTTTAAGGCTATATGTATGTTATCTAAAATAAGGGTTTTGGTCTTTAAAAGATAAATTTTGACCTTAAAAGTCCACTATATCATCAATAACATATTTAATCACCTTGATGGTCATTATATTGCTTTAGTCAAACAATTTTAGGCTTTGAAATTATCCCTTCTACGAGTCTAGAACATTATTTTGCCATTAAGAGAGTTCACACATGTGAAAACATTCCCATTTTTACTCTTTAAACCATGTTACTTGCTTTGATATGCCATTTGACTCTTATTTTTCATCATGTTACCCTAAAATGGTGGTTTAAAACTTAAACATGAAGAAATAGAGGAGAATTTTCTAGATTCATTAGTTTTTTCTAGTGGTATGGATCCATAAAGTATATATT
This sequence comes from Torreya grandis, assembly GCA_037957365.1. NCBI lineage: Eukaryota > Viridiplantae > Streptophyta > Pinopsida > Cupressales > Taxaceae > Torreya > Torreya grandis. The sequence continues at coordinate 1,492,698 of JARHVA010002266.1, forward strand.
TACTTAAGATAAATCATGCATATGAAATAAGGTTTTATTATAGGCACATGTTGAAGATATTAGAGTGTTTCATGGCTTGAGAGGCTAAAAATTGATTACTTTCCCTACTGAGTTCATTGGAAGACATCAAGATCACTTTAAGTTTATGCTCAGTCTGTACAAGGGAGATAGAAAGAAGATTCAAGCTCTTAACCAGAAGAGCTAGAACTCATGACCTTCCAATAATAGGTATTGGTTTTTGGTTTAGTCTTCCCAACTTTATGAATAAATGATAAGATCTTAGGGAATCTAGTCACCATTCACATCTGCACAAGGCAAGCAAAGCAATATGGTTTTGTTGATTTTTTGACTATTTTGGTCAAACTAATGATATTTCCTAGTTATTTAGGTCTTAAAGATATATTTAATGGATTAATCAACATTTTTATCCACATGTATGAGTTTATAGGTTTGTAGAACATCTAAACTACCAAATCTATAGTCTGTAGGCAAGTTTAAATGGTTATATAGTTTAATGGTGGATTCAAGGTTGTCAAAGCATAGTAAGATACTATATAATATATTTCATTCATGACCATATGTCATTTTTTATTTTCCTAAAATTTTCATCAAAGTCTCACAGCCTAAAAACCACCAATCTATCTTCAACACTTTCACAGTCTCACTAAGAAAATGTTAAGGTCACTTATCATATGTTGAGCTTGTTTGTAGAATTCTAGGTTTCTCTTTTCATATTATATTCTTCATCAAGGATCTCCAAACTATTGTATCTTATTAAGAATATGCATATGCTGGTCTAAGATATTTTTAGACTATCTTAACTATGTATTCATGAGTCTTTCCATTCCCCCATGTTTCATTCCATTTTCATAACTTTATCACTACCATTCAACCATTATTGTAAGCTTATCACTCCGTTATCAATCTCCATATATATTCCATTATCACCACACATGTATCATTAATCCTTATTTATATGCACATAATAAATCCAATCTTTTGGTTTTCCTTAGGGTTGTTAGGTATCAAGATCATCATGGTCTTGAAGATGTGGTATATAGCCTTAAACACTGCTAAAGGTGTAAATCCTTACCTTCAGGCTTCAAGTTAACACTTACAACCAATAAGTATAATGGTAGTATTGAGATCATTTTTTAATTCCAAGGGATATTTTAGAAGACAAAATTCATGGTTGATTTGAGTTGATAGCCTCAGTTAAGATAAGGGATAGCTCAAGGGAATAGAATTTCAAGGAGTTTTCTAGGTCAAGAAACACCTCAAAAGAAGCTACAACCAGCCTTGTGGAGATATGTAACTAAGTGAAGCAAAACTTAGTCTTGTGCATTAGATTAGATGTAAAATTATGAGATATTAAACATGAAGATATGTTTGAACCTGATAGGGACTCTAATCAAGTTTAGTTACATTAAGGAGGTTGAGGTGGTTTAAGTCAAAGACATAGTCAATAGTTTCAAGAGACCTATAGGTACTATACTATGTACAATTGGTGAAGGTAAATAGTTTGAGGTATTGGAAAGAAAATTAAGAGATAGTATAAACCTTTTGATAACTTCAATAAATTTAAAGGACTTTGAAATATTGGTGAGCATAACATAGTCTTAAAACATAAAAACATAGTCAAAGAGTAAGTTACAATATGCCTATTCTTAGGAGTTCTTGATTAGATTGAAGAATGATAAGGATTGTGGGAATGTTTGAAAAAGTGAGGACATTTGGGGTTTGTTAATAAAATTAATTAACACCTTAGTAACCAATCATACCTCTCTATGAATATGAACTGGTGAGAACACAATAAGGACCTATTGAACCCTAAAAAAATGTGTACACAATCAACACCTACAACCAGTGTTGGGAGAATTTATGGTTTTGAAACCTATAAAGGTGTAGTTAGGCATTAAAAATTGGTAAAAATAATTATGGTAAGTGTATTAATGTTTTCATGATATTCTTAGGCTTATAAAATTAATGGAAACATTTAATGTTTTGTCTCAGACATACTTTAGTTTGTTAATAGTCTATGATGAGATTAGATGGATTATTTGGAGGTTTTTGGACAAGATAGATACATTAGACTTCATAATGGGTTTTGATACAATAATATATGGTGGTGTCTTTATATAATCTATAGAGTATGTAACACTAAAGTTTCAAGTTAAAATTCCCTTGAGGGATAACTAAATAAGATAGACCTAAACCAATCTTATGCATACCAATTGATAGTTTTATACTTATTTGTGGGTTGTTTAAGGTTGAAAGTACCTGATATGGAGGTAAGGTGATAGAGGAAGAGAAATATATTATTATGATAATAAAATAAATTAAATTAGGAAAAACATCAAACTCAATCGTTAAGGGTTAGGAAGATATGACTGCTTATAAATCCTAAGAAGGAGATGAAGAAATGTAGGAAACATAATTGGAAGAAGGGCTCAGTGAGGAGGGTGTTTTAAACCCTAAAAATAATGTTAAAGGAGTTATAAATCAATCAAAACTATAACATATGGAAATGAAATCCACCTCAAACCCCAAACCCTAAGCACTTAGACTTAACAGTCCTAACATTACCACATACAAGTAACCACATGAGACAATGAGAATAGAGTTAAAGTTTGAACACTTTAAGGTAAGAACAAGAGTGAGAATATAAGAGAAAGGGATTATTATGATGAGGTTTATCTCCTTATGTCACCTATAGGACACTCATACCTATAACACTCAGTCAAGGCCAATTAGACCTAGAATTTTATCTTAGGCCTAGAAGGCCCACACCACCATGGAGGTATACTCAAATCCTCCCAAGAAAATACAAGGACAATAAAAGGTATAATAATATGGTTATAGGTTCTAATGAGATGTTTCAAGTAGAGAAAATCAAGTATGAGGTCCAATTTAGTCTTGAAGACTAACTCAATCTACATAGCCCTTAATAGTCACTTTGAGCCATCATTTCAAATGCTTGGATATTTAACCATAGAGGTATTAAGGAAAATGATATTAGTGGGAATTAAGGACCCATATATACTTGACATACATGAAGGAGTGAACCATATTTAGGGGCACAATTTATTAATGAATGCTAAGACTGTTGATAGGTCTAGAAGGCTTACAAGGAGTGTAAGTTCCATCATTTTATGTTCATAACTCTCCACACTAATTGCATAAGAACCAAATATTGTCAGAATTTTTACAAGGTTATATGGAATAAACATTCATGACCATAAGTTTGGGATTGGAGGTCTAATCTTTGTGAACCATCGTTAAGATGGTAAACCTCTAAAACCTTGCTTAAACCCTATGACAAACCAAACCAAATTAAAATGGATATAATTACACTCAAACACTCATGAATGACCCAAAAAACACTTGAATCATAAATTAAACTCAGAAGAGACCCTACCCATGGTACTATGTTGTACATAAATCATACAGACCTATAAAAAATAGTATTTTTTTAAGAAAAAGGGTAGAAAATAAGGTACAAGGTAGTTTAAAGAGTTGAAATTGGGTATGAAGGTTTATGACTTGTTTTGTCTCCTCAATTAATTATATGCTTAAAAATATGACTAGAAATGCCTCTAAAACTCTCTTCCAATCAACCAGTCTATAGAGGTGAAAGCAGAAGGTGACCTCGTCACCTAGTTTGGTAAGTTTGTAAGTGTGAGATATTCAAAAAGTCCCATGTCATGATATAGGACATTATGTTAGACCTAAATCTCACCTATTCATATGTTATCAAGGTCTCATACAAGTTTTTTATGTCCACTCAAGTACAAGCATCATGTAATTGGGCCTAGTGACCTGATAAGCCTAATTAGTCAATAAATAAAGTTAAAGGTTGGCATAGAGAGGATATTAAGGGAGTTAGTATAGAGTAATTACACCATAAAAATTAAACTTTTAAAGAGGCAAGTGTAATTTAAATGGTCATAATAATATGCCAATTTATTGACTTGGTCAATATGCTTAAAAGGAAGAGGGGATGGTGTATGCTTCATGATGGCTTAACAATATCTCATCAATGTTGTAACTTATAGGAAGAGAAGTTATTTTACCAAAAAGAGGCATATCCATCCTTTAATATAATTTTAACAATCCAACCACATCCTCCACTACCCCACCTCAATGCTTAAGGAGTCATTAAAGAGCCTCAATGCATGGAGGGAGTTAAAAGGACTATTTGTAACTGATATAACTAAAGTAATGAATGTAGTATGGTCACTGATTACCATTTCCACTCACATTCATGCCACTCTCCCTCTCCTTTTTCCTTATTTTACTATATATTTAGGAATTAAGGCCTTGATTTGAATCCCTCTCTTGGACATGAGGAAATTTTGACTATATTGGCACTTTGTAACCTCTTAAGCTAATGCAAATGACTATTTTTAGACTCTTTGATATAGTTTTAGTGTGTTATAATTAGTTTTATTTAAACATGTGGTATTTTTTCTCTCTTGGTAGGTTCTAATCTCACCTAGTTACTAGTATATGATATTATGCGGGTCACATATAATGTTTGAATGATAAGTGTTCAAGATTGGAGTGGAAATTTGATTAATAAGTGCCTTGATCCAAGCCTTCCATCATTACCCTCATGTTTTAACTACTTAGAGGAACCTCAATGTGAATTACTTTTGTATAATATTTCTTGGAGTTAGAAGATTCAGTAACTTGTATTGTTTACTAGTGTTTATTGAATTCCAAATTGAGTAGATGAATGATTTTATTGGTACATCACCATAGCTTAGAGTAGTTTTCTTTTCTACACTTTTTATCCCTTTTCACCCCAAAAATAGTAGGTCTTAGTAAACTAAGCCAAATCGATTCACCAAGGGATCTAACCCAATAATATAGAGGTCTGGTCTAGTTATAAGGTCACCCAAAACCTTTAGGCCATTCCCATATTTTTCTAGGTTTGAAGCATAATTGAACACTCTCCTTCATAAGGTACAACTTGGGTTGATAATAGTTTTGGCATGCCTAGTGGGGATAGATTTAAACATTAAATCATTAACATTAGTATCTTAGACATCACAATCATCTTCCATCACTTACAAGCTAGGTTTTAGAGTCAAAAGTTATCACAAGGTCATTATCCCATAGTAAGAGTATTAATTTTTCATAATTCATTTTTATTCATGTGCATTGTGATGAGCTATGGCTGTATATGGGGTGGATTCCTACCACTCACTTCCTTATTAGTATCCCTATGATCCATTTCAATCTTATTATGATCCCTATCAGTCCTACATTCACCCTTATCATCCCTATAATGAGTCTCCTTATTTCCAAGACTACCAACCCTATTATGAACCTTGTCCACCTCCTTGGAAACATACTTATCAATCTAATCAATCATGGTAACCTCATGATGTTTTTGATCAACACAACCATGTACAAAACTAATCCATATCAAGTTTCAAAATAACCTTGTTGAGATGTGAAAAACACATAATAAGCATTAACACCTTGAGAGGTTATGACAAAGATATCCCTAGGTATGAGATTGAGAACATGAGGAATTCATTATAGTAGGCTAAAGAAGAACAAGAAATTTTCCTAAGACAAGGTCATTCAAAGGTCAGTAGTGATATGTTAGATATGAATGGTATAGTTTCAAAGTTTGAGGATAAATTAGTAGCATATAAAGGGCAACAGGTTTACCATTATCAATAGTATGTCCCCTCTTTCATTCTACATTAGTCTTCCATTGAATTGATTTTCCCCCCTTAAGAGTCTCAAAAAATCACAGCCCTCAAATTTTCTTACAAGCATTTCCAAATTTTCTCACTTAGATTTTTATCCAAGAGAGAGTTAAAAAGGGGGGATAAATGTGTCTTGAGAAGGCTGAGTTCCAAGTTTCAAAAAAGACAATGCAAGGCCATTCACCTTCTGATCAACATGAAGAGACCTCTAATCAAATGGTGCTTGGTTTTAAGGCTCACATTTCTAAATAGATTAAACTTGTATAAAATCATCTACATTAGTCAATAAAAATTTTACAAGCAACATAGTCTCAGTTGAAGATACCTTCATTCCTTCCCAAGTGGTGACACATGTGAAGGAAACCCATACATATAAGTTTCCAACCTGGAAACAAATTTAGCATTCAAGGCAAAAAGGAGACCAATCAAGTATAAGCCAAGATGTTGAAGTGGAATAAAAATTTAAAAACACTTTTCTCTCACTCCTCCATCCTCAAGAGTTTAAGACCTTCCCCTCATGGAGGTCTATTCAAGACAATATGCAACAAAAAGAGGAAGTGATGGTTGTAAAATTTGGGTAGCTCAATGGGCATGATAAATCATCTATGATATCATTGGATTTGACTCACATTCTTGATATTTTTCAAGGGTATACCATGAAAATCCTTAATAAGGAGCCTCTTCTATTTTGAGATAAATGAGGAAAAAATAGATTTAGTGACATAAGATGAGAGTGATTTGAGTGAAAAAGAAGAGGAAATCATCATTGAGACACCCCTTGCCAAGGAAAGGTATGAATCAGTATTTCATAATATAAAATAGGATGAAATCTAAGATCTTATTTGGTATAAGATAAGTTAAAAGAAGAATATACTTCAATTGGACAAGAAGAAGATGGTTCCCAAGAGATCCTTGATGACATGGCAAACACTCTTTGTCATGATAGCCATGATGAGTGTGAGAGTGATATATCTATTCAACTTCCATTAGCTAAAAGGCAAGGTGATAACCTTATAAAGTCTTAAAACATACAAGAAAATGTATGTGTTCAAGAAGCTTCTAATTTCATTAAAGAATAAGGAGCAATTCTTGGCCACCAAAATGAGTTTGTTGATAAGACCCCAATGGTTAATGAGAGTTTGAAGTATGATCATGATTGTATAAAGTGTCAACATGATGATTATGACCTTTGGAAGAAATACATGAGAATTTGTAATGAATATCAATCCCTTCAAAGACTCACACTTCTTATAGAACATATTGAAGATCAATTAGCTGCTGACCCTATTAAGTGTTGTTTACAAGAAGAGAAGGCCCAAGATGATGAAAGTAATGATGAAGTGTTTATTGATGTAGTACCTCAAGTTGATACTCTTGAACACAAACCAAGTGATGATATCTCATATTTTAACATGCCTCATGAAGATAAAGATGTCTATCATGAAGGTTTTTATAAGTCACCATCCCATATGGAGCAGAGTGAAAGCACAAACAAAGACATGGAAAATTAGGAGCAATTCATGACTAGGGTATTGATGAGGCTAATCATGAAAAATAGATGGATATGGGATGATTATTATTGGGTTATTGAATCACCTAGCTAATCTATGCACTTGAGAGTGGAGAAATAAATTCCATCTACTTCCCTAAGAGGCCATAAGCATGCTAATGTCTCTAGATATAAGTGGGAGCCTTCATCTAGTGAGCAATGCCTGATTGGACTCAAATCAAGATATGGGAACTATACCTCATGCTTTCATAGTGATAAAACAAGTTTTCCATTTGATCCTAGAGGAAATAGGTTAATATTAGGTTAGTTATTTTAGTGTTTGTTATCTTATTTCAATAAGTGATAAAAGAACACAAGTATAGTCTGTTGCCTTATTGTTTTGTTGTCTTGTCTTGTTTTCCTTAGGTTAAGTGTGTTTCTTAGGTATAGATGTTGTTTATTTGGTTGTTTATATTTTAGTATTATTAATTTTTTATAGTCCTATAGGTGTGATAGGATTAAATCTCCTTATCAGTCTAAGAATAATCATGAGCCATATTGAGTCATCACTGCCATGAGGAGATTCTAGTTTCCCTTAACCAACAGGTTGGTCAACCCCTGTGAGCCACCAAAAATGTTTGAAATTTGGCCTCCCAAGGCCAAATACAAACCCTTATAACCAAAAAAAATTCATGGCAACAACCTAAGCCTCTACATGGTACTATCTTGAGTAATGATGTCTCTTAATTACTTCTTGAAGTCATTCAAAACTATTAGAGGTGTCATAGAGTCTGCTTATGATCATAATATATCCTAGATGTATTTGATCCTTAGGCGATGTGATTAATCATCATGATGTAATTGAATATAAATTAAAGGTAGTAAGTCTCAATGTCTTGTGATTGTCATGTCTTTGTTTCAACTTGTGATAAGTACCCTCATGGTATTTGAGTATGTTTGGATGTCTTTGATAATGGATCAAAGTGGTTTTAGTAATCTAGAAGTGCCTTAATGAAGATGGCTGAAGATGGAAACTAATGACTCACCATGATATTTTTTAAATGTATTTACTATATGCAAAGTATGCATAACTATAATCCTTGAAAAATGGTGAAGATACATATAAGTCTCATTCAAACTTTTAAGAAGGCTATACAATACTCTTTGTGATATCCATTGGCAAATATTGTTTTGAAGCTATATGTATGTTGTCTAAAAGAAGGGTTTGGGTCTTTAAATGATAAAATTTGACCTCAAAATTCCACTAAATCATCAATAAAATATTTAATTACCCTCATGGTCATTATATTATTTTAGTCAAATGGTTTGAGTCTTTGAAATTATCCCCTCTAAGAGTCTAGAACATTGTTTTGCCATTAACAGAGCTCACACATGTGAAAACATTCCCATTTTTAATCTCTAAAATGTGTTACTTGATTTGAGATTCCATTTGACTCACATTTTCCCTCATTTTCCCCTAAAATGGTGGTTTGGAATTGAAACATGAAGAAATAAAGGAGAATTTATAGTATTTAATAGTCTTTTTTAGTGGTACAGATCTGTACAGTATGGATTTGCTTAGGAGAAGTCATGGATATGTAATAAGGTTTTGTTACAGGCACATGGTGAATAAATTAGAGTGTTGTAGGGATTGAGAGGCCAAAAATTGATGTATTTTCCCTACTGAGTTTATTGGTAGACATCAAGAGCACTTTAGGTTTTTGTTCAGTCTGTACAAGGGAGAGAGAAAGAAGATTCAAGCTCTTGAAAAAAAGAACTAGACCTTGACCTTACAATCATGGTTATTGGTTTTTGGTTTACTCTTCCCAACTTTATGAATAAATGATAAAAAATTAGGAGATCTGGTCACCATTTACATCTGCACAAGGCAAGAGAAGCATTATAGTTTTATTGATTTTATAACTATTTTGGTAAAAATAATATTATTCTTGATTATTTAAGTATTAAAAATATATTTCATGGCTTCCTCAACATTTTGATCCATGAATTTGAGTTTATAGGTCTGAAGAACATCTAAAATACCAAATCTATAGTCTGTAAGAAAGTTTGAATGGTTATATAGTTTGATGGTAGATTCAAGGTTGTCAAAGCATAGTAAGATAATGTATAAGATGTTTCATTCATGATCATATGTCCTTATTTATTTTAATCAAAGTTACATCAAATTCTCATATCCTAGAAACCACCAATTTATCCTCAACACTTTCACAGTATCACTTAGCAAATGTTAAGGTTACTTAGCATATGTTAAGGTTGTTTATAGAATATTAGGTTTCTCTTTTCATAGTGTATGCTTCATCAAATATCTCCAAACTATTGTATTATGTTAGGCATATGCATATGCTTGTCTAGGATCCTTTTAAACTATCTTAACTATGGATTCATGAGTATTTTCATTTCCCCATGTTTCATTCCATTTTCATAACTTTATCACTACCATTCAACCATTGTTGTAACCTTATCACTCCATTCTCAGTCTCCATATATATTCCATTATCACCACACATATATCATTACTCATTATTTAGATCCACATCATGAATCTAAAATTTTGGTTTACCTTAGGGTTGTTAGTCATTAGGATCATCATGGTCTTGAATATGTGTTATCAAACCTTAAACATTGCTAAAGGAATAAATCTTTGCCTATAGGCTGCAAGTTAACACCTACAACCAATAAGCATAGTGGTAATATTGAGGTCTTTTTTGAGTTGAAAAGGCTATTTGAGAAGATCAAATGTATGATTTATTTGATTTTGATAACCTTAATTAAGACAAGGCATATATCAAGGGAATACAAGTTCAAGGATTTTTTTAGGTCAGGAAACACCTCAAAAGAAGCTACAACCAACCTAGTGGAGATATGTAGCTAAGTGAAGCAAAACTTGGTTTTGTGCATTAGATTCGAGGTTAACTTATGAGATATGAAACTTGAAGAGATTTTTGAACCTGATGGGGACTCTAAGTAGGTTCAATTCCATTAAGTAGGTTGAGGTGGTTTAAGCCAAAGATATAGTCAATAGTTTTAAGAGATCTATAAGTATTGTACTGTATACAATGGGAAAAGATAAATAGTTTTAGATTATGACAAGAAAATTAAGATGTAGTTTAAAAATTTTGAGAAATTTAATAAATTTAAAGGACTATTGAAATCTTGGTGATCATATCATAGTCCTAAAACATAAAAACACAGTCAAAGAGTAAGTTATAATATGCTTATTCTTAAGAATTCTTGCTTCAATTTAAGAATGATAAGGAGTGTGGGTATGTTTGAAGGAGTGAGGCCATTTGGGGTGGGTTTATATAATTAATTAAAACCTTATTAACCACTCATATCTTGATATGAATATGAACTGGTTAGAACATAGTTGGGACCTATTGTAACCTAATAAAACTTGCACACAGTCAACACCTAAAGCTAGTGTTGGGAGGATTTATGGTTTTTAAACATTTATAAGTGTACTTAGGCCTTAAAAATTGGTAAAAAGTATTATGTTAAGTTTATTAATGTTTTAATTATTTTATTATGGCTATACAATTAGTGGAAACATTCACTATTTTGTCTCAGACATACTTTAGTCTGTTAATAGTCTATGATGAGAATAGGTGGATTAGTTAGAGGTTTGTGAACAAGAAATATACATTAAATTTAATAATGTGTTTTTAGATAATAATATATGGTGGTAAGTGTATTAATATAATATATATAGTAGATAACACTTAGGTTTCAAATTAAAATGGCCTTGAGGGCTAACCAAAGAAGACAAACATAAAATAAACATGTGCATACCAATTGAGAGTTTTATACTTACTTAGGGGTTGTTTAAGGTTGAAAGTGAATGATAGGGAGGTAAGGAAGGTGAGAGAGGTGTATAAAAATATTATGATGATAATAAACTTAGGTAAAGTAGTAAAATCACCAAACTCAACCATTAAGGGTTAGGAAGATATGACTGCTTGCAAACCCTAGGAAGGAGATGAAGGAATATAGGGAACATAATTGGTAGAAGGGATTCATAAGGAGGGTGTTTACAATAATAAAATAATGTTATAGGAATTATAACTCCATAAAAAATATGAAAAATGGAAACAAAATCCTCTAAAAACTCTAAACCCTAAGAACTTAAACTTAATAGTCCTGACAGTGCCACCTACAAGTAACCACATGAGACAATGAGAATAGGGTTAGAGTTTAAAAAATTAAAGGTAAGAATAGGAGTGAAAATGGAAGAGAAATTAAGTATTATTTTTATCTCCTTACGTCACCTATAGGTCATTTATAAATATAACACTCAGTCAAGGCCAATTAGGCCTAAAATCCTATCTTAGGCCTAGAAATCCCACACCACTATGGAGGTATACTATGAACCTCACAAATAAATCCAAGGCTATGAAAATGTATAGGAAGATGGTTACATGTCCTAATGATATGTTTCAAGTATATAAAATCAATTATGAGGTCTAATTTATTCTTGAAAACTAACTTAAAGTACACATCGCTTAATAGTCACTTGGATCCATCATTTCAAATGTTTAGATCTTTCATAATAGATGGACTTGAGGAAAGTTATCTTAGTGGGAATTGAATACCCCTATATAATTGAAATCTATTAAGGAGTGAGTTAGATTCAGGGTCACATGTTTATCAATGAATGCTAAGACTGATGATAGGTCTAGAAGGCTTTAAAGGAGTGTAAGTTCCATTATATTATGTTCATATCTCTCCACACTAGTTGCATGGGAACAAAAAATTGTCAGAGGTTTCAGGGAGATCTATGGACTAAACACCCATGACCATAAGTTTGGGATTAAAGGTCTCATTTTTATGAACCATCATTAATATGGTAGACCTCTAAACCCCTATTTAAACCCTAAGATAGACTAGACCTAAGGAAAATGGACATAATTACACTCAAAAACTCAAGAATTACCCAATAAACACTTGAATCATAAATTAAACTCAGAGGAGATCTTGCCCATGGTATTATGTCGTACGAAAACTATATGGACCTATTCGAAAATAGTAATTTTTAGTAAAAAGTATATAAAATTAGGTAAAAACTAGTTTAAAGAGTTTAACATCATTGGTTATGAAGGTTTGGAACTTTTTTTGTCTCCTCAATTCATTATATGCCCAAAAATATGCCTAGAAATGCCTTTGTAACTCTCCTCCAATTAGCCAATCCATAGATGTGAAAGGAGAACGTGACCTAGTCACCTAGCTTGGCAAGTTTGCAAGTGTGAGATATTCAAGAAGGCACATGTTATGACATGGTACACTTTTTTAGACCTAAATCTCAACTATTCATATGTTTTCAAGGTCTTATACAAGTTTTCTATGGCCAATCAAGCACAAACACCATGTAGCTAGGCCTAGTGGCCTACTAGGGCTTCATGGTTAATAAGGAAAGTTAAAGGTTGGTGTAAAGAGGATATTTATGGAGTTATTATAGATAAATTACATCGTATAACTAATTATTTGAAAGAGGCAAGCGTAATTTCAATGTTCATAATGGAGGAAGAAGTTAGTTTCTTGACTTGGTCAATATGCTCAAAAGGAGGAGGGAATATCGTATGCTTCATGATGGATTAATAACATATCATTGATGTTATAACTTCTAAGAAGAGAAGTTATTTGATGAAAAGAGGAATATCCATGATTTAAGAGAATTTAAACATAGTTAACCACGTCCTCCACTACCCTAACTCAATGCTTAAGGAGTCATTGAAGAGTATTAAAACATGGAGGGAGTTAGAGGGATTATTTGTAATTGATTTATCAAAGTTAATGAATGTAATATGGTCATTAATGACCTTTTCCTCTCATATACATGTTACTGTATCTCTCCTCTTCTTATTCTACTAAATATTTAGGCCTTAAGGCCTTGATTTGAATCCCTTTCTTGGGCATGAGGAAACTCTTCCTAGATTAGCATTTTATAACCTCTTAAGCTAATGCCAAAAACTATTTTTAAACTTCTTGATACAGGTTTAGTGTGTTATAATTAGTTTTATTTTCACATGTGGTATTTTTTATCCCTTGGCATGTCTTAATCTCACCTAGTTTCTAGTATATGTTCTTACGTAGGTTAGATATAGTGTTTGAATGACAAGTGTCTGAGCTTGGAATGGATATTTAATTGATAAGTGCCTTGATCCAAGCCTTCCATCATTACCCTCATGTTTTGAATAATTATTAAAACCTCTATATGAATCAATTTTTCATGGGAATGCTTGGAGTTAGAATATTTGGTCTCTTTTATTGCTTACTAGTGTTTGTTGAAGTCCAAATTGAGTGGATGAATGATTATATTGGTGCATCACCATCTCATAGAGTAGATTTTTTTCTACACTTTTTATCCCTTTTCACCCCAACAATAGTAGGTATTAGTAAATTGAGCCAAATAGATGTACTAGGGGAGCTAGCCCCATAAGCAAATCCTAAACCCCAAGCACTCAGACTTAATAGCCCTAATAGTGCCACCTACAAGTAGCCACATGAAACAATGAGAACAGGATTAGAGTTTGAAAACTTTAAGGTAATAACAAGGGTGAGAACAAAATATAAATGGAGTATTATGATGAGGTTGATCTCCTTAAGTCACTTATAGGTCACTTTTAACTTTAACACTCAACCAAAGCTAATTAGGCCTAAAATCAGGTCTTAGGCCTAGAAATCCCACACCACCATGGAGGTATACTTAGAACCTCCCAAATAAATCCAAGGCTAGGAAAAGGTAATGGAAGATGGTTATAGGTCTTAATGATATGTTTTAAGTAGAGAAAAGAAAGTATGAGGGCCAATTCAGTCTTGAAGACTAACTCAAACTACACATCCCTTAACAGTCACTTTGAGACATCATTTCAAATTTTTAGATATTTCACAAAGATGGACTTGAGGAAAATTCTCTTAGTAGGGATTGAGGACTCCTATATAATTGAAATCAATCAAGAAATGAGTTAGATTAAAGGGAACATGTTTATCAATGAATGATAAGACTGTTGATAGGTTTAGAAGGCTTGAAAGGAGTGCAAGGTCCATTATCTTATGTTCATATCTCTCCACACTAGTTACATGGGAAAAAAATCTTGTCAGAGGTTTTAGGGGGGTCTATGGACTAAACATCCATAACCATAAGTTTGGGATTAGTTTATGAACCATTTTTAAGATGGTAGAACTCTAAAACCCTACTTAAGCCCTAAGATAGACTAGACCTGAGGAAAATGGATATAATTACACTCAAAAACTCATGAATTACCCAATAAAGACTTGAAACATAAATTTAACTCAGAGGAGACCCTACCCATGGTCCTATGCTATACATAAACTATATAGACCTATCAAAAAATAGTAATTTTTAGGAAAAAGGGAAGAAAATGAGGTACAATGTAGTTTAAAGAGTTTTAAATCATTGAGTATGAAGGTTTGGGACTTTTTTGTCTCCTCAAGTAATTAGATGCCCAAAACTGTGCCTATAAATGCCTTTGTAACTCTCCTCCAATCAACCAATCTATAGATGTGAAAGGAGAAGGTGACCTAGTCACTTGGTTTAGAAAGTTTGCAAGTGTGAGATATTAAAGAAGGCCCATGTTATGATATGGTACATTGTTTCAGACCTAAATCTCACCTATTCATAGTTTTTTAATCTCTTATATAAGTTTTCTATGTCCACTCAAGTACAAACACCATGTAGCTAGGCTTAGTGGCCTGCTAGGCCTACTTGGTCAATAAGGAAAGTTAAAGGTTGGTGTAAAGAGGATATTTATGGAGTTAATATAGATAAATTAAAACATATAACTAATTATTTAAAAAAGGTAAGTGTAATTTTAATGTTCATAATTGAGGAAGAAGTCAGTTTCTTGACTTAATCAATATGCTCAAAAGGAGGAGGGGTTATTGTATGCTTCATGATGGATTAATAACATATCATTAATGTTGTAAATTCTAGTAAGAGAAGGTATTTAACCAAAAATAGACATATCCATGCTTTAATAGAAGTTAAACAAGTCAACCACATCCTCCACTACCTCACCTCAATGCTTAAGGAGTCATTGAAGAGAATTAATGCATGAAGGGAGTTAGAAGGATTATTTTTAATTGATGTAGATAAATTAATGAATGTAATATGGTCATTTATGAACTTTTTATCTCACCTATATCTTAATCTACCTCTCTTTCTCTCCTTATTATGCTATATATTCAAGTCTTAAGGCCTTGATTTGAATCCCTTTTTTGCGCATGATGAAACTCTACCTAGATTGGCATTTTGTAACCTCTTAAGCTAATGCAAAAAAAAAAATTGGACTCTTTGATATAGGTTTAGTGTTTTATAATCAGTTTTATTTTCACATGTAGTATTTTTTATCCCTTGGTAGGTCCTAATCTCACCTAGTTTCTACTATATATTCTTATGCAAGTCACACATAGTGTTTGAATGATAAGTGTCTGAGCTTGGAAAGGATATTTTATTGATAATTTCCTTGATATAGGCCTTCCATAATTACCCTCATGTTTTGAATACTTATTTCAACCTCTATGTGAAGCACTTTTTAATAGGAGTCTTTGGAGTTAGAAGATTTGGTCACTTTTATTGCTTACTAGTGTTTGTTAAAGTCTAAATTGAGTGGAGGAATGATTGTATTAGTGAATAACAATCTCTTATATTAGATTTATTTTCTATTATTTATATCCATTTTCACCCCAAAAATATTAGGTCCTAGTAAATTGAGCCAAATAAATGTACCAGGGGAGCTAACCCCATAATCTAGAGGTCTGGTCTAGTTATAAGGTCACCCACAGACTTTAGGACATTCCCATGTTAGCCTAGGTTTGAATAATAATTAAACACTATCCTTAATTTGGTTTATCTTGTGTTACTAACACATACCTCTTCTCTCTCAAAACAATAGGTACTTCTCACTCTTATACGAGTTTGTAGGTGTCATATTGACTATCTGTAGGGTTAGAGTGAGCTTTTCTTAGTCATCTCTTCTCTGATCTTGTTTTTTGTTTTATTTATATCTTATGTATTTATAAACTTCTATATCCATCTAATATTCAACCCCATTATTGTTAATTATGTCTTATTTTCATGTTGAATACCAACTATAGCTATTCGAGCAAACCTATAGGTTACAGTGAACTATGATTGCAAGATTGAGGTGAATCCTATTTATATTTTTGGACTCCATGATTTATTAAATATATTCATAGTATTTAATATTTACATTCATTAAAATTTCTCAACAAAAAATCACTCCCAGATGGCCTGTATTGAATATCCTTCTTTAAGATTAAAAACTAACTTGAGGCCTATATGTGATCAATGTTTGCTTTGAGCATTTGTTTTACAATCACACCTTCTCTATTGATATTTTAATTATCCAAGTATGGGTAAAATATATTTCCATCAATAATTTAGGTTTTAAAACTCAAATCCTAATGCATAGTTCATTATATTTCACATGAAAATACAACTACAAGTTTGCAAACCTATAAGTCTATATTTTCATGATTTCAAGCATTCTCATAATGTAAGATATGTTTCTTGAGATTGATATTATCTATCCATTAGATCCTTACATTAATTATGATGTCATAAATTTCAATCTCATTTGAAAATGTAATACAATACCTCCCCAACTCACTTTGTTATGCAGGCAACTTACACACACATAATATTCAAAGTGAGAAAACATTGCATATTGCTTAGAAAGGATGGTGTTGGAGTGAATAAATGAAGAATAATTGATGGAGATATAATTGAATTAAAAAGAGTGAAAACATATATATATATATATATATATATATATATATATATATATATATATATACCTTAATTCCATTCTTTTAACTATTGAAAACCTTGAAAAAAATAAGAAGCTATGACAACCACATTACAAACTATATAAAAGAAGGGTTTTATTGCCAAAATGAACTCACACATGAAAAGTGTGGCTTGGATAATCACATGAAATGTTTTAATATACCCTAAAAATATCCTTCAATTTCTCTTATGAATTCAACTTACTTCAAGCTGCCATTTTAAGAAGATAAATTTAGCTTGTGGGGTTAACTAGTTGTTTTAGACCACCCTGGAGTCTTAGAGATTTTTCATAAAGGAGAGGGGATGGATATATGAAATAATTCCATAAAATTAAATTTTATTAGGACCAATAATATTTCCCAATATCTTAGCCTCCAAATTTATCTCTCTTGGTCATACCATGTGTTGGGTGAATATTTTGTCGGCCAGCTAACTGGTGACCAAAATAGTTCCTATCACCATAACATAGGGAGATTAGTCATCTAATCTTGCAAGTTTACCACATACAAAGGGGAAAAATCTCTCCTCTCATCAAGGGGAGGTTCCCTATCAAATATATGGAGGCTATATATTATATATATAAGCAGAAAGTAAGACACAGGGGTGGGATAAACCATCCATCTCTCTTTTTTCAGAGATGATGCTAACAAATAGAGGAGAAATCCTGGGTTATTGGTGAAGATACTTCTCTTCTTTTAGAAGTAACATTCAGCCAAGAGCCAGATCCCTTCCTAGATAGTAGAAATCTAGATGAAATGATAAAAGGCACTTCTCTTCTTTAAAAAGTGCTTATTCTTGCAAACAATAGGAATCTTTCTGGTAAGTAACTGGTAACCAAAGGTGCAGAGTAAATAGTAGCCTAAAATGTATCACAAAGTCTCCACCTCAACTACCCAAGAGTGAAATACAAAGAACAATGGGGGCACAAAGTCATTCCAAGGTCCTTTACATAGAAACATAAAAGAAAAACACATTGAAGACAACTATGACAGCACAAAGTCTGAAAGTAGTTGGCTTCAGGACACCTTCCTTATCACCTCCACTAGTCCTGCTTATTAAACCAAATAAATAAGAGTGATTTTGGAAGATAGACATAAGAAAAATCTCCTAAATTAGCACAAACTATAATAGTACAAAGTCTACAAGTAACTTGCTTTCTCATTCAATCAAAGAAATATGAATTACAATCTGAGCTCAAAGTCTCAGTAAAGCCTTTCAATTCAGGCAGAGTTTCACTTCTGGTAAGGGGAAGATCTCCCTTGTAACAAATGAGAGATTAAAATATATAGTGCTCCAAGAAAGACTTGGGTGCTTGTTTTCATGAAAAAGGCCCATGCTGTAGTCAACATCTTCAATGCACCTTCAAATCTGTCTGGAGGGACCATGCTGGGAACAATGCATTGCCTCAACTATGGCATGCCCATTCATCTAATGTCTCTTCCTTGGTATGGACTATTTGGTCCTTTCTCTAATGTCTGCATAGCTGTCCAATTCACCATTACTTCATGGAATAAAAATAGGCTTGCGTCCTTGATTTGGTGCACTCAAAAGTCTACTTAATCCACTTTTTCACCTACTAGGAATAACTCTTTTGAAGATATTTTTGGTCCTTTGGTTTTGCTCCTCTCTTCACTACTTAAGCACTTCTTTGCTCTCTGGTTGAACCATTGCTTTAATTGACCTTGCCTTTGGAATCATCCATGTTGCTTCTTTGTCCTTTATAGCCCTTCTTGTCTAAGTCTTTGGGGGGTCCTTTCTGCATCTTTGATGAGTGGCAAGTTTTGCTATTATGAAATTCATTAGAAACTCACAAAAAATGGGGTCCATGACACATTTTTCCCAAGCAACTCTAAAAGGGGAACACAGATGCAAACACTTGTCATGTTCTGCTGAGTCATAACAGGACACATGACGTATTCCACTTAACTTATAGAAGCTTTAGAAACCTTTGGGGGTCCTACAAAAGATGAAACGTGGTGGCTTCCACTCTGATTTATAATGGACATGTGGCAACTTCTGCTACACTTTGTCTTTTTCCATCAGGCATTTTTTTGTAGGCTTTTCTCTTCAGTCGGGCTTTTCCTTTAGACAAAATTCTGAAGGAATTCCTTTGGGCTCTACCTTAGTCATTTTCCCATAGAAAATACTTCTAAAAGAATTCTAATGGCTCTTTCTCTTAATAATTTCCTTCAGACAAAAAGTTTGAAGGAAATGTTCTCTGTCAGCCTTTAAACAAACCCGAAGGAATTCTATCTTTTCAATCAGTCACTTGGTTCTTCCTTTGAGTCTTGCACTTTATTTGAATTTCAATGGATATTCCCTTACTTTAATTTGACGTCCATAGGGCTGTCAATGGTCACTATTCACTTGAACCATGTTGAACCTTAAACCTTTGAACCTGCTGAAAGTACATTGGTTCATTAGTTCATCGGTTCATTCTATCTCTTTTGTTCCATCGCTTCTTGGTTCAATCACTTTCCCACTCCTTGGTTGAACCATCCGTTGAACCAACTATTTGTTGCTTCTCTCTTGGATAGAGGCTGCCTTTGAACCTTCGAACCCATGAACCATTAAACTTTGAACTCTTTCAATTCAAGGTTCAATCGGTTCATTGGTTCATCCTTTTGATTTCATTGAGTCTCTTTGATACCTTTGAACTAAGCACATTAAAACAATTGGTCATTGAACCCATTGAACGGATGAACCAAAATGGTTCAAGGTTCAATGGTTCAAGCCTTTGAAACTAGTTAAGTGCTCGGAGCTGTGGAACCTTTGAAATAGTAAAACTTTGAACCTCTTACAAAGCGCGGCTAGCTCTTGCAGATGATGTTGAACCTCTGAACCCACTGAACCCATCAAACCAAAATGGTTCAAGGTTCAATGGTTCAATCCTTGCTTAGATGCTTGCCGATGGACATTTTTGATTGAACCAAGGTGCCAACCCAATCCTGAAGATGGCCAAGTATTGGAAACTGGTTCTTTTGATTGAACTCACCTGTAGAAGCCTTTGAACTTGTTGAACCTGCTAATCCCTTTACTAAAAAAATATTGAAAAAAGAGGAACTTGAAGGCTCAGAACAAATTTTGAGAAGGGAAGAGAGAAATTTTGGTCCTGTAGGACCAAGATAGCTCATATGTTGTTCCAAAAATGACTGACACTTTTGGGGACTAACACCATGCACATGAAAACTACCTTTTGTGAGCTTGTAAAGAGAGTGATGAATGGAAGGAAGCAATTTTTTAACTCCTTAGACCTATACCTACAAAAAAAACATAGTTTTGACTTGTGGGATTTGAAAAGATAGTCTTGAAACTATTTTATCCTAAAGATGAGCTCTCACATCTATATAAGTGACTTAAAACTTCCTCTTTAGAGTGATTTCCTAAAAAACTGAAGTGATATGACATTTATGACATACATGGTAGTTATAAAACTCATTCAAAATATTATACAAATCTCTTTTTATTGATAATTCACATTGGTCATCTTTGGCATACATGGAAGTTAGCCAAAAACAACTTTGTTCAATTTCACTTACCTTAAAGCTCACAAATAAACCTTAAACTTTCCAAACACATGTGAAATGTTTATAAAAGGTGATTAATGGTAAATACTAATTAAATATAAACCTAAGTACCTATGACACCTTTTAACCAAGCCTCATTACACCATGACATGACTAGACCATCATAAGGCCAATATAAGACATTGCCTTAATATTATCAAATAAACCTTAAATTTTGTTAACAAGACCTTATAAAGAATTTTTTAAAACCACATAAGGCATGATGAAGCTTTTAAAAATACTATAAGACATGAAAATTAATTTTTACCTATAGGGGTTGAAATTTTGACCTTGGGCTCAAAATTGGTCAATAGGACTAGCTACCCTAAAGGTGTGTATATAAATACAATCTTCATATCATTAAAATTTTATACTACCCACTTATCATGACTTAATTAATTATTTCAACAAGGCATGTAATTCATTATGCCACTCTGAAAAACTATCTCTGCTTGTTATCACGTGGTTATGGGCTAAAGTAAGATCAAGGGTTGCTATCATACATAAGTGTGTATATGCCTTATTTTTAGTATCTTGGACCATAAAAAATTTCTTGGTATTCACATCATTCATTATTTTATACACTTGGGTTCCACTACCCCATTTCATATGTGACTCATCTCTTGCAAGTCTTATTAAGCCAATGATATTATATAACATTCTGGCCACCCCCTATATATCATCTATAATATATTAGGGATTTTATATAACATTTATTTCTTAAAACCTTTATTATGATTGATCACAATTTTTAAACATTTGTTTAATCACTCCCCTAGTTTTATCAACAATATTGTAAGGATATTCCTCATACCCATATGGAACTATTAGGTGGAAATTCCTCTTCTTAGTTAGATAGAGTATGTTCTCTCTATATTATACCTAAATAATTTCACCCTCTACTAAGATGTACTTTCTCTTTACCTTTATTTATATGTCAGTGTTGACCAAATTTGACCCTACAAGTCAAATTTGGACCCCTATAGGTAAAAAATTGATTCTCAGGTGTTTTAGGGGTCTAACATTTGGTCATAAGGTGTATTATAGGTCATTTGATGGAGTTTAATATCACACTAGCCTTAGTCATTAGTGATATTAGTCAATATATCATTTTGAGTCATTTTGGGGTCATAAATAGAGAATTTAATGACTTATACAGCCCCATAGGGAAATGTGAAGGTGTGAAAATGTTATGTCATGTTACATGTGTCCTATTATGTCTTAGGTAACTTTCTTCAGAAGAAAGAGCATCTTTCTTGGGAAAAGAGAAGATTTTGGCACTTTTACAGCCCATGGGGAATGGTGACACATAGGAGATTATGATGGAATGTATTTTCATCTTCCTTAAACTCATCTCAATGTTGGCATTCTTTTGAAGTGCTAAAAAAGACCCAAAACCATTCTATTCCTTTCTTGCCATTCTAGACATCTAGAAGTGATCAACAGGTTCATGCTTGGTATGGTCAATTAGATAACTTCCAAGTTAAACACCTTTGGGAGATGAAATTAAACTTAGATAGATTCATTTCCATAAAAATAGTTTGAATAATTGTGGCATGTACTTTATTAACAATCCTCATGAAGTTGACTATGTTTTTTTTCCTTGCTACTCTATGTACCATGTAGGTTTTGCTCTTATTTGGATGATTTAATACAATAAAGTTGATAATATTGGTTCCAAATTATTTTTAATCCATTCTCTCATGTTATTCATGGTTGGTTTTAAATTTGGAAAGGATTTTATATCTCAAACAACTCACTTTTTAGGAAGGTGTTGATAGTGGACTTGCACTCCAATTTCACCATTTGTAGAAAACTTCTTTATCTATAATGGATTTAATACAATTTATCATGATTTATTAATCATTACAAGAGTGTCAATAAAATACCTTTCTTTCAAATTTTTAATCTTAAAAATAAGCATCATTGAGGTTGTAGTATAATTGGATAAATAGACAACTCCTAATTCATCCTCAGTCTCAATCATGATTTGAAAAGATATGAAACACATTCATGGAGGATTAATTATAGTCTAAAGTTGTTGAGTAGTCTATTTCAGAATGAAAAAATATGATAAACCCAAGTTACACCATATAAATCATGAGAATATAGGTTTTAGTATGCACACAATCAAGCAACCATTAATGAACATATACAGGTGTCCTCATGAAGAATCTCATGTTTAGGAGGAGTTTTGAGTTAAGTAATGCCATTAATATTACAGAGAGTCTATTTATAATTATTGAGAAATCTCAAAACTCATGAATAATCTCATAAACCATGTGTTCTACTAACTTACTCACATTGTTTCCTCTGTATGCAAATAGCCACCTACAAGTGGCCTTAACAGAGATCTGAAATGTTATATGAAGGTGCCAAGATAGATAATGAATCCTTATTTGGAATATTAATAGGTTTATATGCCATGTCAAGCATCATTTTAAATGATATTTTTTTTGATAAGGTGAAATAACCTTCCAAATATAATGACTATGAAATTTTGGGACATAATCCCAAAAAGTGTAAAGAAAAGCACCTAGGCTATTTTGGTGGAATCATACAACAAGGTTACCACTTCCTTTTAGGAATATTGATGATTGGATTTTGAATCCTCCATATAGTAAAAAATAACATAAAAATTTTAAATGGTATATTATTAATGGAATCTATTTTTTTGGAGGCCCAAAGTTATTCTTTTATGCACTAAACACATGGAGTAACATCTATAGGAATTTGAGTCCTTGAGCAACTTTGTCTTCCAAGATGGTAATCTAAGGCATATTATCATGTTTAGATGACCTAATTTATTGAAAATTATTTTCAAGGATCATAAGGGTCACTTAAATAAGATGCTATACTATATTTTTTCTCCCATTAGTATCTACAGGTGTCTATAATCCTAAAATACTCATCTACAGTAGTGGGGAGGTGAAAAAAGTGCTTTAGAGTAATAATTCAAGAGGTTAGAATATTTTAATATGAATTTAATTGTTTTTATAGGGTAATAGGTTTAAAATAAATATAAAAACCACCAAGAAAGTTGATATGCAGTGTTTTGTCCTTAAGATACACCTACAGGTCTCCTTTTCCTCACAAATGTGACCCTACAGGCTAGTTGTAGATTATCATGAAGCTTGAGCTAGATACCTTGAGGACATACCTTAATCCAAGAATATAAGGAAAAATCATAGATATGGAATGGTTTGGAGAGATTAAAATAGGACATAAAACATGTAATAAAGTCTTAGGTCATATAGTTTTACCTATAGGACCCCACACAATCAACTGTAGTTGAATATGAGGGGCAGAGAGTAACAGAGACATGTTTCTTGATGTGAACTTAGTCCAAACATGAATTAATAGGAATAAATAGATTATAAGTGACATTAAATATTTAGGGAAGGTATTTACACATTGTGATCAAAGTCTAATAAGGCAAATATGCATCTACAAGAGTCACTTTTGGAAAAGGAAACACAGAATACTCAGTCATGACTAAGCAAAAAATACATGGGATATGTGATAAGATTAAGGTGATGAATTGTATTATAATACCTTTGATAAGGTTTTTATGGAACAAATACATCCTCACATATCAAAAAACAAGTAGAGAGATAACCCCATGATGTAATATACAACTTATACTCCAAATCTTGCATACAACGCACCCTTTTGCACAATCTATCTTAGGTTTTGTAGAGTTTGGAGGTCAAATGACCTATTCAAGGGATAAAATTTGATAAAAATAACCTATGTAAATTTAATAATCCACTAAAACTTTTATTTTTTCTAATAAAATAAAGGGAGTACCCTATATTTTATCTTAGATAGAGATTAGTCTCTTGTGTATAAAACCTGCATTCTAGAGAAGATAGGTGAGAAAGCATGAAGAAAAAACTAAAATATCCTTGAAGGAATTTCTATTAATTTTTAAAACATCTGTTAAATCATGATATACCTTGCATATAAGGAAGAAAATAAATATGGAGGTCTAAATCATCAAGGGTTATAGTCAGACCTATTAGGCATGTTTAGGCCTAGAATCCAAATGAGAGGCCAACTTCCTTTCCATCCTTGGGTAAGCTTTATAATCAGTTGTAACATGTTTATAGGATGAATTTTTATATTTATGATCTATCGGAATGTATATAAGTTATATGGGAATCCATTTTTGGCCCAAAGGCAACATTAGGCATGTGTAGATGAAAGGAAAGAGCTTGATAGGTCAAATATGAATGCTCATATCTCCCTTGGAACCTTGAATGGATAAAAAAGAGGTTTAGAGGTGTTATCAAGGGTCATAAACAACCTTTTGTGGAATTGGATTGGAAATTCAACTTCAAATCTACATAAACAAAGCTTAAGAGGGTAAACAGACTTAAAACCCTTAGAAGGACCTGATTGGGAAAATAAGGTTGGAGGGATATTAAAATGAGATAGTTTAACCATGAAAGTGATTGAAAATTTCATAATACTCCTTCAAGATCCTTCCCATCCTTTTGAGTTGTATAGAACTATACGGATGGAGTAAAAAATATGGTTTTTTTTACTATTTTATGTGTTGTGTAAGTTCTAGGAGGTTCCAAGAGATGTCAATCACATGGAATGGAATTTTAAGACTTAAGGCAGCTCATCATGTAAATTTAATCCTTTGGAATAAATTATAAGTGCCTCATCTAGCTACTTCATCTCAGCCAATCAAAACTGACATAGTTATTGGAAATATTGTCATTGATGTCAAAGGTCTAGCATTATTGGTGATAAAGGCTCCATTGCATTTAATGATGTTTATAATAGTTATATCTTGGATAATGTGTGTTAATATTTATTTAATATTAATGAATATATTTTTGGTTGCATATAAGACAAAAGAAGGGCCCATGGAGAAGTCAAAGAGTCATGGGGTAAAGACAAAAGCAGAATGGGATGCATTTTCTCATGAAGAGTCATCTTGGGGAATTTCAAGAGTCACCAAGTGAAGACAAAAGAGTAAGGGAACAATTTCTCATGAAGGGAAACTTTGAGGAATATAAAAAGTCACTAAGATAAGGATAAAAGAATAAAGGAAGCTTTTGCTTATGAAGGGTCACCATATGACTTTTCAAATGCAAGGATACGAAGGGTCATGCAAGTTTGGCTCCATTTTCCATGAGGATTGAAGGGTCACAAAAGGGGAATGCCAAAGGTCATTTGGAAAGCTATAAATAAAGGCTTGAGAAGCCATTTGTAGTGAGTGAGATAGAGTTTGATTTGAGATAGTAATATCTAGCTTAGAAGAGCAGTAAGAGATGAGTATGATTTGTATTTGTTATATCTATCTTAGAAGAGCAAAGGTGAGAGAGGAAAGAGATATTGTAATTAAATATCATTTATTGAGATAAAAACATTGAGAGATAGTTGTGTGGTATACACAAAGGGTTTGGTGCTCTTGTGGGTTGGTGCTCACAAATTATTGCTATGTTGGTGCTCAACAAAGGGGTTGGTGATCCTATGGGTTTGTGCTCACAAATTGTTTCTGTGTTGGTGCTCAGCAAAGGGGTTGGTTCTCCTATGGGTTGGTGCTCATGAATTGTTGTTGTGTTGGTGCTTAACAAAGGGGTTAGTGCTCTTGTGGGTTTGTGCTCACAAATAGTTGTTGCGTTGGTACTCAACAAAGGGGTTGGTGCTCTTACAAGTTGGTGCTTGAGAATATTATAGTTTGAGTTAGTGCTCATTCATATACTTGAGATTGTTCTCCATGTTTTTTCCCACATTTGGTTTCCACGTTAAATATGGTGTCTCTCTCTATCTTGTGTGGTGTTATTATTTTATTTTTATTACATATATTGAATGTATGTTAAAGTGGAATTTGATTAAGTGAAAGTTTATAAGATTTATGATATACTGATTCACCCCCCCCCTCTTAGTATATCCCATGCTTAAAAATTGGTATCAGAGCAAGTTCCTTTTGAAAAAGTTTTATAGCTTAAAGGTAGATCAGGAAAGCATGATGGCTGGATCACATGAAGGATTTTATACAAATAAGGCACCTTTATTTGATGGGATGAATTATGCTTTTTGGAGCATTAAATGAATACTTATTTGATGGCCCTTGGATTTGACATATGGCAAGCAGTGGTGGAGGAATATGAAGAGCCACAGACACTTGTAATTAATCTAGTAGAAAAGAAGGCAAGTGAATGTAATGCTAAAGCTTTAAATGCTATTTTATGTGGTTTATGTGAATCTAAATTTGTTAAAGTTATGCAATGTAAATCTACTCATGAAACTTTGGTAAAACTTGAGAATATTTACAAAGGTGATGGAAAGGTTCAACAAGCTAAGCTTCAGACTTTTAGAAGATAGTTTGAAATTTTGAACATGGAAGAAGAAGAAGATATAGCAAGTTATCTTTTGTGAGTTGATCAAATAGTAAATTAGATTCAAGGTCTTAGAGAAACATTGGAAGAGTCAACGGTGGTACAAAAGGTTTTGATATCTCTGCCAATGAGATATGATGCAAAGGTTTTGGCAATCAAGGAGATGAATAATTTAGCCAAGCTAAAGATGGATGAGCTTCATGGTATACTCATGGCATATGAGATGTAGATTGAACAAGATAAACCCTCAAAGAGAGAAGTAACTTTCAAGACATCAAATAAAGAGAAAGATAAGATTCAAGAATCAAGTGATAGTTCTAGTAATGATGAAGATAACAATGGAGCTCTTTTCATTCATAAACCAAAAAGGGGAATAGGTAAATATCAATGAAAATTACCTTTTAAATGTTTTAATTATGGAAAGATTGGACATTTTTTAGATAAATGGCCAAATAAGTGTAATGATGATGATGATGAAGGAAATTATACATACAAGAAGAATTTAAAAGGTAAATTCAAGAATGTATTTGAGAAGAAGAGCCTATATTCTAAAGATCCTAGCTCAGCCGAAGATAGTGGAATCAGTGATTTAGAAGAAGATATTTTATTCATGGCCATACATGAAGATGCCTCTACAAGCAAAAGTATAGATGATCAAGAAGAAGAAGAGGATGAAGCCAAAGTGAATCTGGAAGGAGAACTCATTTGTGCCTTAGAAGAGTTAGAAGCTGTTGAGAAGAAGAATTGAAGATTAAAGCCCCAGATCGATAAAAATGAAAATGAGTCAAAGGAAATAATTGATGATCTAACAACACACTTGGAAGAAGCCAAGAAGAATGAAGAAGGTCTAACAACATAGTTACAAAAACTAAGAATGTTTTATATGCAAAAGGTCTTAAGTATAATCTATTGAGTGTAAGTCAAATATGTGATTAGGGATACACATTAAAGTTTTATGCAAAAGGTTATGAGATTAGAAGAAAAGATTCAAATGAGTTAATTGTAGATGCTTAAAGGATAGGAAAAAATTTATATGTATTATCAGATATCTTCTCAAAGGCATGATCAAAGGACACATTCAAAGATCTATAAGAAGAGTTGGGAGTAATTTCTATTACTTCCTACCATTGAGGTTTAGCATCAATTGAGGGGGAGCTAAGTTTTAGCTCTAGGTATGCCCTTTGCCATTGATATCAAAGGGGGAGAATAATAGGTGTAGGTACATGTGTAGAAATAGGTACAGGGAATAGGTATAGGTTATTACAGTAAGGGGGAGTTACTATATGTTTTTAGATGATAGTATGTGCAAGTTTTAGGATGTGACAGTTTCAAGATTGAGGTTTCCATCAATGACAAAGGGGAATATTGTTGGAAATATTGTCATTGATGTCAAAGTTTTAGCATTATTGGTGATAAAGGCCCCATTACATTTAATGATGTTTATAATAGTTATATCTTGGCTAATGTGTGTTAATATTTATTTAATATTAATGAATATATTTTTGGTTACATATAAGACAAAATAAGGGCCCATGGAGAAGTCAAAGAGTCATGGGGTAAAGACAAAAGAAGAATGGGATGCATTTTCCCATGAAGAGTCATCTTGGGGAATTCCAAGAGTCACTAAGTAAAGACAAAAGAGGAAGGGCAAAATTTTTGATGAAGAGACACTTTGAGGAATACAAAAAGTCACTAAGATAAGGACAAAAGAGGAAAGGATGCTTTTCTTATGGTCACCATATGACTTTTCAAATGCAAGGATACGAAGGATCATGCAAGTTTGGCACCATTTTCCATGAGGATTGAAGGGTCACAAAGGGCGAAGGCCAAAGGTCATTTGGAAAGCTATATATAAAGGCTTGAGAAGCCATTTGTAGTGAGTGAGATAGATTTTTATTTGAGATAGTAATATCTAGCTTAGAAGAGTAGTAAGAGATGAGTATGATTTGTATTTGTTATATCTAGTTGAGAAGAGCAAAGGTGAGAGAGGAAAGAGATATTGTAATGAACTATCATTTGTTGAGATGGCAAAATTAAGAGATAATTATGTGGTATACACAAAGGGGTTGGTGCTCCTGTGGGTTGGTTCTCATGAATTATTACTATGTTGGTGCTCAGAAAAGTGGTTGGTGCTCCTATGGGTTAGTGCTCTTGTGGGTTGGTGCTCATGAATTATTTCTAGTTGGTTCTCAGCAAAGGGGTTGGTGCTCCTATGGGTTGGTGCTCATGAATAGTTGTGTTGGTGATGAAAAAAGGGGTTGGTGCTCCTACAAGTTGGTGCTTGTGAATATTGTAGTTTGAATTGGTGCTCATTCATATACTTGAGATTCTTCTCCATAATTTTTACCACATTGGGTTTCCACATTAAATCTAGTGTCTCTCTCTATCTTGTGTGGTGCTTATTATTTTAGTTTTATTACATATCTTGAATGTATGTTAAAGTGGAATTTGATTAAGTGAAAGTTTATAAGATTTATGATATACTGATTAACCCCCCCTCTTAGTATATCCTGTGCTTAATAATAGTGACCAAGCTAGTGAGAAGGGTGAAAAACTTCAAGTGAGCTAGTTTTAAGGTGTGTTTGATCCCTCTAAGTCCATGGAGAGTATTGAAATATTTCATACAATCCCTAACATATATTTTAATTGTAAATTTAAGCCAATTTTGATTCCAAGTGTGAGGGGTGACTGAAAAAGGAGTTTTTTAGATTGCAGGTAGTGATAACTCATTTCTAGATGATTCCAAATGACCAAGACTACAACGAATGCATGGAGAGGCATGTATAAAATACTTACCTCTCATTACAATCATTAGATGTATTATTATTAAGTTTTGGGATGTTTAAATAGGTGTGGATGATGAAGGCAGTTTTTTGAGCCAACACAAGGAGTTTCATGCCACTTTTCATGAGTTTTATGCCTTGTTTGGACACTTTTGATTCCTAAACTTGCATGGTTCATTTAGAATATTCTTATCATGCATATGTAAATTATTTTCTCATCATGACAAGTCTCCTTGTGACCTTTTAACTTCTCTCTTTTCCTTTTTCTCTCTCAATTTCTATAAGAACTAGCCATTTTGGCATTTGTAACTTATGTTCCACTTGAGTATGGCAAATCCCTACTCATTTTCATACCATTTGATCAATAACACTACTTATTTTTACCTCTTTCATGATTTTTCATAGTGTGTTTTACTTGGATGATTGATTTTTTTTAGTAATGACTTGTTTCATTCTCTCACCTATTTTCATTTGGAAAGCTTCTTCTTGTAAGGCATGTAAAGCATTTTCTGATATGTCAAGGTTGAGTGAGTTAGTATATTAAAATAGTGCCATCTGAGGCCTCTTTTCTATCCCTCCTATCCTAAACATTCATCAAAACATCATAATGTAACAATGATGTGAGAAGATGAAAATTGGAGAAGTGTATGTTTGGTTAGTCATTTGTTCTCATGTGTAACATGCAATTGGTTGGAAGTCATCAATGTATTTGGTGTATCACCTCCCTTAGGATAGTTTTCTTTCAGTTTTGTCTCTCCCTTTTCCCTCACAAAGTATAATTTTAGTAGTGTTCTACAAGTGGTACATCAAGGGAGTTAGCCCTATCTAGAGATTAACCTCACTCTTAGGCTTACCCACATCATAGAGGTGTTTCAGTTGTGCCACTTGGATGAGGAGAGATAATACATCTCCTCAAAGGGTAAAAATCTAAGTGACAATATTTTTTAGAATGGTTGGTGGGACTCTTAATCCAAGAAGTTGAAAGATTTTTGGTGTTGTCTTTTAACAATTATCCTTTAGAGGCATCTATTTAAGCATCAATGACAAATCTAAAGTTACATCAGTTGGTAAAGTAGCCTAGGTATTATTTTTGAACATTATTGATGATCATTACTTGTGTTCTTTCTTCTTAATGAGGTTCCATGGTTGACTTTGGCATTGAGTATTATTTTACATAAGTTGGTGAGGTTTATCAAGTTTATGGAATTCCATATTATCCTTATCATGATCCTTACCAGATTCAATATGATATTAATTAGATCTAATATTACCCTTATCAGCATTTTCATGAGTTGTATCAGCCCTATAACCAACCTTCTCAATATCTTGCTTCTCCTAGTCAACCTCGCCACTTCTCAAATTAGTCCATTTTAACTTTTAAGAAAACACTTTTGGACTATGATAATTATATGTTGGATCTTGACACATAAAGGGGACATGGTCTAGATATTCCTAGTCATATTATTCATAAGGTGAGAGATACATTATATATGGTCAAAGGAGAGTGGGCACCTATTGAGAGAGTCAATTAGCAAAGGCTCACAAGTGAGATGCTAGATTGAGTGACCTAGTTTAATACTTAAAAGAGAGGCTAAAAATTCATGAGAAACAACCTCACCAAACCTATCATCCTTAAAATAAAATTCCCCAATATTACTAGTTTTCCTACATGATTCCCACTCATGAACCCAATCAATCTTATCAAAGTCATCCTTTTCCCAATCAATTGGAAGAGAGAGTTGAAAAGAGAAACCTTGTTTTTGAAGAAAATATTGATGGGTAGATTGATTTGGCTAATATGTATATGTAATAGTCCATGTCATCAAAAAAATAAGTGGAATATAAACTCTTATTTCCCTCTCCCATCCCATCCACATCTCAAGAAGAAACTTCTAGATATGAGATTCGAAGTTGGAGACAAGGTGGAGAATCTAAGACTAAAGGGATTCTAATTTTATTGAATATTTCATCCACTACTCAAAGTGAATGAATACCTAAATAATAGACTCCTAATCCTAACATCCTAATCTATAATAATATATTGGATTCATGGGGAAAGAAAGAGGATAAAATCCTAGATAAAGAGTGTGAAGTTGAAGAAAAAATTGATCCTATGCAAGCTCTTCCCACCCTTCCTCAAGAGAATCCTTATCTTATATGTCATCCCTATTGTAATCCTTATACTAATGAATATTCATATGAAATTTAATAAATGCTTTTATAAGAGAATCTATCTAATTAAATTAAAGATTTAGAGTCAAGTTTGAAATTGTTAAGTCAAGGTGTGATAGAAGGTTTAGACCCAAAAGAAGATCATATGCTTAAAAACACCCCATCTAACCTCCATAGAGAGAGTCCTCAAGATAAATAATATGTTAATGAAGTAATTTTAAAATATAAGGAATAAAACCAAGATATTTTATCCAAAGGTCTAGCTCCCCTTCCTTAAGAACACCCAAAAGAATCTCTTACTTTTCATTCTCAGCCTGATTTTGAGTCCTATATTCCACCTCCACCAACTAGTTTATATTATCCTCATCATATCACCCTTTAACTTTATGTACCTATGGTATGGGAACCTAATGAATAAAATTTGGTTGAGGATAATTCAAAACTCTTGTTTGAATAAAATGTAACTCCTTAGTAACCTCATTGGGCTAAGTCATATGATTATAAGATGCCAAGTCTTGGCATCACTAAGAAGGATAAGGATATTGAATATCTCGTAGCCTTTGAGAACCAAGATCATATTATGAAAATTTAGATACAATTTGAGATCCATTAATAGGTACTAAATGCTAAAGAAGAGGTGAGTTCTTGTGTTGAGTCTTCTTGTTTCGTTGATAATGAAGAATGCCTTCCTTGTGTCAAAGAAGAAATCTTGGATGAAGTCCTTTTGGATTCTAAAGAAGATGGTGAAAGATATTATCTTGTTGATTAACTTTTGGATGCTAATAAAAAATAAGAGGAGGAATTGTAGTAGAAGTTTGAAAACATTTGTAATGAGTTTAAGTCTCTCAAGGGGTCTACAACTCTCTTAGAGATAATTATAAGTGATGGTGAGCAAAAAGACATTTTAAAAATGTCATAGATGAGAAAGAGAAAATTTCACCTAAAAATTTTGAGGTCAATTCAAGCTTATACTACCCTCAATCATCCAAGGAATAAGAAGCTATTCCTCTTGAAATCATGCCTATCAAGAAGATGCAAGTTGATCATGAGATGAAGAGTGGGTAGAAATATGAGGTATGTGTACAAGGCCAAGAGGAATACTTTTACAATGGAGACCTATTTGAATATGGTATAATTTAGAGTATAGTAAGTGATTTTCCAAGAAGAATGTCTACTCTATCAAGTGTTCAATCCAAAGAACAACATGCTTGGCACGATGATTCATATCATGAAGGAGATGAAATAAACTTTCTTTTTGATCCTAGAAAGGGAGGTATTCTTAATTTTTACTTGTATATAATTGTTTTCTTCATGTTTTTCCTAAGTTCTTGGAGCACATGTGTGTCTTGTTAGTTTGTTTTCTTGGTTTTGTGTGTGTTTTTTATTTTATGTGCTTGAGGTAGTTAAGTGGTCTTGTATTGATCAAAGCTTGTGTTCAATGGTCAGAGGTATTATTTTTGTGTTTCAAACTTCAAATGAATCCCTAAGCCGAATGGACTGATAAGGCTACTAGTATAGTTAGCATAGCAGGCATGCTACCCTTATGAGTCACCAATTTATTGACCAAATTTGACCCTGTAGGTCAAATTAGGGCCCTTATAGGTAAAAACTTGATTCTTAGGTGTTTTATGGGTCTAAAATTTGTTTATAAGGTGTATTATAGGTCATTTGATGAAATTTAATGTCACATTAGCCTTAGTCATTAGTCATATAAGTCAATATATCATTTTGAGTCATTTGGGGGTCATAAATAGAGCATTTAATGACTTATAAAACATATTTGGGAAATTTTAAGGTTTTAAAATGTTATGTCACATGCCATGTGTCCTATTATGTTTTAGTTAATTGTTTCTAACTAAAAGTGGTAGGTGATTCAGAAGAAAGAGCAATTTTTTTGGGAAAAGAGAAGAATTTGGCACTTGTATGACCCATGGGGAAATGTGACACATGGGAAAACGTGATGGAATGTATTTTAGTCTTCCTAACACTCATATTAGTACTTTGAATGATTTTAAAGTTCTAAAATGACCCAAAACCATTCTTCTCCTTTCTTGCCCTTTTAGACATACAGAAGTGATCAACAAGTTCATGTTGGGTAGGTTAGTTGGAGAACTTCCAGGTCAAACACCTTTGGGAGGTAAAATTAAACTCAAAGATATTAATTTATATAATAATATTTTGAATAATGGTGTCTTATTATTTATGAACCATCCTCATGAAGTTTACTATGTTTTTTACTTGCTAATCTATGCACCCTATAGGTTTTACTCTTGTTTGGATGATTATGTAAAATCCATTTACTAAGATTGTTTAAAAATGATGTTCAATCCCTTATCTAATCTTATCCATGGTTGGTTTCACATTTATAAATGATTTTATAGATCAAACAACTCACTTTGTTGGAAGGTGTTGATAGTGGACTTGCACTCCAATTTCACCATTTGAAAAAAACTTCTTTCTCTATAATGGATTTAATCCAATGAAACATGATGTATTACTCATTACAAGATGGTTAGTAAAATATATTTCTTTCAAATTTTCAATCTTCAAAATGAGCATCATTGAGGTTGTAGTGCAATTAGATACATAGTTAGCTCCCAACTCATCCTTAGTCTTAGTCATGATTTGAAAAGCTATGAAACACATTCATGGAGGATTCATTATAGTCTAAAGGTGTTTAGTAGGCTATTTTAGAATTAAAAAATATGATAAACCCAAGTAACACCATATAAATCATGAGAAGATAGGTTTTATTATGCACATAGTCAAGCAACCATTAATGAACATATATAGGGGTCCTCACAAAGAATCTCACATTTAGGAGTTTTGAGCTGAGCAATGTCATTTATAGTAGAGAGATTATATTTATAATTATTTAGGAATCTCAAAACTCATGAATAATCTCACAAACCATGTGATCTTCCAACTTATTCACATTTATACCTATGTATGTAAATAGCCACCTACAGGTTGCCTTAACAAAGATATGAAAGGTTATATAAAGGTGTCAAAAGAGATGGTGAATCCTTATTTGGAGTATTAATAGGTTGAGGGACCATGACATAACTCATTTTAAATTCTAATTTTCTTGACAAGGTGAAATAACCTTCCAAAGACAATGAATGTGAAATTCTAGGATATAATCCCTAAAAGTGCAAAACTAAGCACATGGACCATTTTGGTGGAATCATACAACAAGGTTTCCACTTCCTTTTATGCATCTTGATGATTGGATTTTGAATTGTCCATATAGGAAAAATACATAATTTTTTTTAAAGGGTAGATGGTCAATGAAATCTAGTTTTTTGGACAACCAAAGTTGTGATTTTATGTACTAAACACAGGTAGTAACATCTATAGGAATTTGATCCTTCAGCAACTTTATTTTCCAAGTTGGTAGTCTAAGGCATATTATCATGTGTAAATGAAATCATTGATTTAAAAGAATTTTTAAGGAGTATAAGGGTCACCTAAATAGTATTTTATACTATATTTTGTCTCCCATTAGCATCTACAGGTGTCTTTAATCCAAAAATACTCACCTATAGCAATAGGGAGGTGAAAAAGGTGCTTTAGAGTAACAATTTAAGAGGGTGGAAGATTTTAAGATGAATTCAAGTGTTTAGAGAGGGTAATAGGTTTAAATTTAAGATAAATACCACCAAAAAAAGTTTATATGCAAGTCTTTATCCTCAAGATATACCTACAGGTCTCCTTTTCCTCACAAATATGACCCTACAAGCTGGTTGTAGATTATCATGAATCTTGAGCTAGATATCTTAAGGATAGACCTTACTCCAAGCATAGAAGGAAAAATTATAGATATGTCATGGTGTGGAGATATTCAAAGAGGACATGAAAAAATTAATAAAGGCCTAGGTTATATAGCTTTACCTACATGACCCCACACCGTCAACTGTAGTTGACTGTGAGGGGTAGAGAGTAAAAGAGACAAGTTTCTTGATATGAAATTAGTATAAACATGAATTAATAGGTATAAATAGATGATAAGTAACCTTAAATATTTATGGAATGTTTTTACAATTGTGATCAAATTCCAATAAGGCAAATATGCATCTATAGGAATAACTTTTGGAAAAGGAAACACAAAATACTCAGTCCTAACTAGGTAGAAAATATGAGGGATATGTGAGAGGATTAAAGTGATGAATTGTCTTTGAATAAATTGGTTAAGGTTTTTATGGAATATATAATTCCTCATATATCACAAATAATAAGATAGATAACCCTATGATGCAATATATAGCTTATACTCCAAATCTTGCATACAGTGCACCCTTTTGCATAGTCTATCTTAGGTTTTGTAGAGTTTGGACGTTAAATATGTTAGGATCTTGCTCCATAAATTAGAGCACATATGATTACCTTTGTATTAGCAACTAAACATGGAATTATACCAGAATGAATAAGTAACTAGAAATATGAAACAACACAGGATTTGAGAGACAATACACAATTGTATTAAATACTCAGAAGAAAATACAATAAAGAAGATGCCACTTCTTCTTCCACCTCAAAGGCTCGCCACACCTCAATACCTTATTCCCTCTCTCTCTCTCAGTCCCAAAAATCAACTCAAATATAGAATTGATGTTCACCTCTCCAACCAGTCAGTAACAATGTTGCTAGTACACCAAGTACACAACCATACTCCAAGTAGATCTCCTGCTCTCTACTGCTACCTGCAAATCACTAGACCTTACTCACCATTGTAGATCTCCAAAAGAAGCCATGCACATCCGCTGACCAAGATCATACAAACATGAAGAACCCTTCTGATTCTCCAAACCAGTACCCACACTTGGTACTGTGGCACTAGGAGGAACACACCATTGCTCTCCTCTCTCTGAAGGAGCTTATATTGCTCTCTTACTCTCTAGCACTAGTTTACAATACAACCAATGAGTCTCTTAAATAGATCTCATGCAAACAATAATTAGACACCTAATTAAAATAATTAGATCCCCATCTTCTAGTCTAAAATTGGCTCTTAACATGCAAACACTTGGTTCGTTAGTTAACTGCCCGTAACATTCGCAGTTCAAACCACACAGGTGACCAACGTCGGTCCCTGTCTGCCTAGGGGGTGCCGACGCTAGCCGACTTCTGACCGACGTTAGTTGCCTTTTGTCTGTACCCTACTGATGTCAGTTGTCCTAACCGACCCCAGTGACTGTAACACTTAGAAAACACTTTGTAACCTCCTTAACTCCTCCTATTTGCATCCTGGTGAAGCTTTTAGCTCCACAACCTAACAATCTCCCACTTAGAGATAAATAGCTGCACCTATACCTGTATCTGTACCCCATCTAATCTATTTCTTGGATTTTATCCCTCTTCAAGCTCAACCGTGAAGACCAACCATCACACACCCTGTGATGCCTTTCCTGTCATCCAAGTAACCTGCCACATCCGAACCTACATATCCATGTAGTGAAGTCCTTGACCCTGCATAACATGTTAACCTGCTCCTAGTCCCTCTCAAGTACCTGAGAATCTACCTTCCCTGAATTGGCTCCAAACTCTCTGATAGCTCCCACTACTTGGGAAAATGCAGGCTTACACTAGACCTTATGTGATTTCGAACCCTGTTCTAAGCTCTGCTTGAACTGTCCAGCGCTTGGTGTGCTTGCCAATTCTACATCCTGCATCTTGAACCTCGCCTACACCGTCTTCACATCAGATCCCACTGGAGACAAAATATCCATGCCTCTTATGCCAAATAATTTTGCTACTCCAAATTCTTCATGACATACCTCTAAACTAACCTTACCTTTTAGCTCAACAAAACCCTGTGTGTACAAACCTGCTAGCAAATATACCATCCACATACAATAACTGGATAATGTCATGACTCATCATCCATTTGGTAAGAACAAACACAATATTTACACTGACATTGACTAAAGCCCTGCTTTGTCATCCACCTATCAAACCCTATACCACTATCCTGCAGCTTCCTCAAGACCATATACCTTGGCCTTCTGTCTCACGTATCCATCCACTCTCTTATTTAACTTGGGAATCCATCCATCTCTTAGTGATTTCTTCTAGCTGACAACTCTACCAATAAACTCTTGTTTGGTTCTTCTCCAAGGACTCACACTCCTCATCCATGCCAAGCTCCCACTGTATCTAGATTCTACCTTCATTACCTCTTCACATCTTCCTGGTTCTCGACCATCAGTAAGCAATATAAAGAAGGTGAACAATGAATATGAAGTTCACTTACCCTTTCTGACCTTCATATGGGTGTTTGAGACTTGTTGATAGCTTGCTGTCTGCCCAATATCCGTTCTAGTGACCGATCTCAGCCATCTCCCAATCTACATCCAATCGACATCAGCTCCCTACGACTGACCCTATCTGTCAACATCGGTATCCTGACTGATGCTGGTGTACCAATTGCCAATGTCGATCATTGTATGACTGACGTCAATTTCTGTTGCCTGACACCACTGACTCTATTGATCTACACATGACCAACGTCGGTGCTTTTTTGTTTGATGTTGGTTCCTCCTGACTGACGCCGATACCTATGTTTGCTTATGAGTGATGACTTTTTACCTGTGAGCTCCTTTTGGGT
Organism: Torreya grandis; assembly: GCA_037957365.1. Taxonomy (NCBI): domain Eukaryota; kingdom Viridiplantae; phylum Streptophyta; class Pinopsida; order Cupressales; family Taxaceae; genus Torreya; species Torreya grandis. Next base: position 1,531,247 of record JARHVA010002266.1, read on the forward strand.
CAAACCCTTATCCATATCAACACAGTCTTGCTCAGAATAATTCAGTCCCCTCAGCTGATCTCTATCCGTCATCTCCTCCATGAACACCAAGACTTTCCAGTTCCTAAGTTTATCAAAGATATCTATCTTCCACTTAAGAAAATGCATTCCCCTCTTACATATGTAACCAAGCCTACAAAGCCACATCTCTATAACAGAAGGTGAATCAGTAATATAAGTAGATAGATAAAGGATACCTACTTTCTTACCACCGTCTAATTCAAGTGCATCCACTGTGAGAGTTACTATGCATCTCCCATCACCCAACTTTCCTAAAGAAATTAGACTCATCTCCAAGACTGGTACTTGCATGACCTCCTTCAACACCTGTGTGTTATCCGTCTGCAATTTCAGCTTCACTTCCCCTTTGCCAACCATTTGACAAGGCTCTCCAGTTCCTAAATAAATCTCTCCAAAGTCTCCAAAGACATACCCATGAAAAGATGCTCTATTTCGGGCTGCATGGAAAGAGGCAAAAGAATCTGTAAACCAAGATTCTAATTTATCCAGAGTAACCTGTGCAATAACCCCTGCAACATCTGCTTCTACACGTTGATCTTCTACCGACCAACAATCTTCTTTTCCCTGCTCTTTCTTTCCATCAATTAGACCATTCATGCTATTTAGTTTCTCCATTCATAGCTTACTTTCTTCTACCATTGCTATACTCCCACTCAATCTAAAACCCCTGAGAGTGACCTATAATCAACAAACACTAACCAGATTTGAACCACCTGTTAGTAACCCAACCAAAAGCTCTAATACCAACTTGTCAGGATCTTGCTCCACAAATTAGAGCACATATGATTACCTTTGTATTAGCAACTAAACATGAAATTATACCAGAATGAATAAGTAACTAGAAATATGAAACAACACAGGATTTGAGAGACAATACACAATTGTATTAAATACTCAGAAGAAAATACAATAAAGAAGATGCCACTTCTTCTTCCACCTCAAAGGCTCGCCACACCTCAATACCTTATTCCCTCTCTCTCTCTCAGTCCCAAAAATCAACTCAAATATAGAATTGATGTTCACCTCTCCAACCAGTCAGTAACAATGTTGCTAGTACACCAAGTACACAACCATACTCCAAGTAGATCTCCTGCTCTCTACTGCTACCTGCAAATCACTAGACCTTACTCACCATTGTAGATCTCCAAAAGAAGCCATGCACATCCGCTGACCAAGATCATACAAACATGAAGAACCCTTCTGATTCTCCAAACCAGTACCCACACTTGGTACTGTGGCACTAGGAGGAACACACCATTGCTCTCCTCTCTCTGAAGGAGCTTATATTGCTCTCTTACTCTCTAGCACTAGTTTACAATACAACCAATGAGTCTCTTAAATAGATCTCATGCAAACAATAATTAGACACCTAATTAAAATAATTAGATCCCCAGCTTCTAGTCTAAAATTGGCTCTTAACATGCAAACACTTGGTTCGTTAGTTAACTGCCCGTAACATTCGTAGTTTGAACCACACAGGTGACCGACGTCGGTCCCTGTCCGCCTGGGGGGTGCCAACGCCAGCCGACTTCTGACTGACGTCGATTGCCTTCTGTGTATACCCTACTGACGTCGGTTGTCCTGATCGACGCCAGTGACTGTAACACTCAGCAAACACTCTGCAACCTCCTTAACTCCTCCTGTTTGCATCCTGGTGAAGCTTTTAGCTCCACAACCTAACAAAATAACCTATTGAAGGGATCTAATTTGATATAGATCACCTATATAACTTTAATAATCCCCTAATTTTTTTTTTTAAAATAAAACAAAGGGAGTGTCCTCTATTTATTCTTAGATAGAGGGCACTCCCTTGTTCATAAAACCTACATTTTGGAGAACATAGGTGAGAAAGCATGAACCAAAAGCTAAAATAGACTTATAATAAAGTGTGGGATTTTTTAACACATATAGGAAATAATGATAGACCTTGCACAAAAGGAATAAACTAAACATGGATATCTAAATCATCAAGGGTTATAGTCAGACCTATTAGGCATGTTTAGGCCTAGAATCCAAATGAGAGCCTAACTTCCTTTCCAACCTTGGATAAGATTTATAATCAGTTGGAACATTTTTATAAGATTATTTTATATATGTATGATCTATTTTAATGTATATAATTTTTATTGGAATCCATTTTTAGCCCAAAGGTAACATTAGACATGTGTAGATGAAAGGAAAAAGATCAACAGGTCAAATTTGAATGCTCATATCTCCCTTGGAACATTGCATGGATATCTAATAGGTTTATAAATGTTATCAAGGATCCTAAAAAACATTTTTATGGAATTTTATTGGAAATTCAAATTCAAATCTACATAAATAAAGCTTAAGAGGGTAAATAGGCCTAAAACCCTTGCTAAACCCTTAAAAGGACTTGATTGGAAAAATGAGGTTAGAGGGATATTCAAATGAGATATTTTAACCATGAAAGTGATTTAAAATTGCATATAACTCCTTCAAGATCCTTCCATCCTTTTGAGTTGTATGAAACTATACGGATGAAGTATAAATAGGGCTTTTTTGACTATTTTGTATGTTGTACAGGTTCTAGGAGGTTCCAAGAGATTAAAATCACATGGAATGGAAGATTATGACTTAATATAAATCCCCATTTAATTATAATTCCTTGGAAAAACTCTTAAGTGCCTCAACCAACTAATTCATCTCAGCCATTCAAAACTTGCATAGTGACCAACATAGTGAGAAGGGTGAAAAACTTCAAGTGAGTTGATTTTAAGGTGTGGCTACTACCTATAAGGCCATGGAGGGTATTTAAATATGTCATCAACTCCATCCCATGGATTTTCATGGTAAAATTAATCTAATTTTGAGGCCAAGTGTGAGGGGTAATTGAAAAAGGAGTTTCTAGAGTGAAGGCATTGATAGCTCATTTATAGATGATTCCAGATGACTAAGAATACAACCAATGCATGGAAAGGCATGTATAAAATAATTTACTCTCATTAAAATCATCATACCTATGTTTAGTTAGATTTTTGATGTTCAAACATGTGTGGATGATGAAGGCAATTTTTTGATCCAACATAAGGAGTCTCATGCCACTTTTCATGAGTTTCATGCCTCGTGTGGACACTTGTGCTCCCTGACCTTGCATGATTAGTTTAACATATTATTATCATTCATATTTAACTTCTTTTATTAGGATGACAAGTGCCATTATGACCTTTGAACTTCTCTCTTCTCCTCCCTCTCTCAAGTTCTATAAGAGCTAACCATTTTGGCCTTTGTAACTTATGCTCCACCTAAGGATGGTGAAGCCTTGATCATTTTCATACCATTTGATCAATAATAATACTAATTTTTACCACTTCCATGATTTTTCATAGTGTTTGTACTTGGATTATTGATTTTTCTTAGTGATGACTTCTTGTTTCCTTAGCATTGTTATTTCATTCTCTCACCTATTTATAGTTGGAAAGCTTCTCCTTGAAGGGCATGTGAAGTGTTTTATGATATTTCAAGGTTGAGTGAGTTAGTATATTCAAATATTGACATATTAGGCCTCTTTTCTATCCCTCTTATCCTAAACATTCATCACAGCCTCATAATGTAATATTGATGTGAGCAAATGCATATTGGAGAAGTGTATGTTTGGTTAGTCCTTTATTCTCATGTGTAACATGCAGCTAGTTGGAATTCATAAAATTATTTGGTGTATCACCTCCCTTAGTATAATTTTTCTTTCAATTTTATCTCTCCCTTTTCCATCACAAAGTATAGGTTTATTAGTGTTCTACAATTGGTACATCAAGGGAGCTAGTCCTATCTAGAGATTTACCTCACTCTTAGGCTCACCCATAGCCTAGAGGTGTGTCAGTTGTGCCACTTGTATGAGAAGAGTTGAGACATCTCCTCAAAGGTTGAAAATAAAAGTGACAATATTTAGCATATCTATCAAAAAACCTCACCTTTGGTTTCTCAGTGATAATAAATTTTTGCATGTCTACATCTTTTTCCTGAAATCTCTAAATATAAGGAGGAATGCTTACAATAGCTTATGATTCTATATGATCCGTAAATGTTTAGGTGGAAGGATGTGATTAAATTTTTGGGAGAATTGTTTTTTAATGATGTTGGGTAGTAGGAGAATATGTAGTCAATTCAAGAAAATATGGGATGGCCTTTCTCTAGTTAGTGACCTTATTCTATGGAGGTATCTCAATAATGTACTTGGTAATTTTAGATGTCCTTCATATTTATATTGTTAAGTAATATATTTTTTTAGATAAATAAATGGGCACATATAAGTTTCTAGATGTCCTAGGAGGATTAACTCATATAACCAAAATGGATGTAGACACTAGGTCTTCAAAATTTACCCACTTATTAGATCTAATAGATTGTGGACTAATTTCACTAATGGATGTATGAGTTACAAGGGTCTAAAGAAAACTCATAATAGTATTATAACTCTTAACAAGCTAGATATTAGTAGGGAAATCAAAATGTAATGGGTCTTGGGCTATAGTTTACAAAATTGGCATTGTGAATGCCTATGGCCTCTTGAGTGGGCTAGGAGAATAAAAAATAAAAAAATGTAAAGAATGGGTATCACTTATAGTTTTAGTTGTAGTAATGGTAATCTTAGGAGACACCAAATAATCAAGAGTTTGTGCATTTAAAATTTATGATTGGCCATCACTAAAAACACCATTGGTATGGTAAATTATTACTATAGAGGCTATTTTTGCAGTTGATTCAATTGAAACCTATGTATTAAGTCCATTTATGGGATTTGTATCTACAATTGAAGAAACATTAGTAAAAAATATGGCCTTCTTGAGACTTGAATCCCTTTTGCCTATTTTATACAGGTTGGTGTGGTCCCAACCACCTTATTTGGTTATTATTTTGGAACTTGAGGTGGAGAGCTTGGAAGTACAGTCAATGATGTAAGTTCCTAAGTTGGAACTTCTTATTTGAACTCTACCTCTAAATCCATATAATTTTATTATTTATTATCTTATAACATTAACTTTTTCTCAACTTAGTCAACCCTTTCTTGTTCTATTTCTGATTCTTCATATATTTTGGTTCCTCCTGACTCAATTTTTGAGTGTTCTTCTATCATTTCTACTTCCTCTCCTCTTTTAATCATCATAAATAAGGAATCCTATAAAAAATATACCTTAAATAGGCATTTATTATTCTTATAAAACTTTGGGAGACATAGGAGGGGTCTTAGTATTCCTTTGATATGTCACTAGTGGTGGCATAGTATGAGTAAGAGTTGGCCTTGAAGTGGGAGGAGTGGAAAGTGAAGGGGCTATATTAGTGGAAAATAGAGGAAGTGGAATGGGAATGGAAGTTCCTATTAGAGGAATTATATTATTACATAATGATAATAAATTACAAACAATATAAACACATGAAAGAAAATAGGGAAGACTCACCTATTATACTGATGTTAATAGAGGCAGGGGTGTAAAATAAAGTTATCCATCTAGCCTATTAGAAATTGTGGATTCTTCTAAATCATCTATAAGTTGAGGAACAACAACAAAATCAGATGTATGGGGATAAATTTAGAGACATTGGATATGAATTGTGGATCTATATCCCCAGACATACTTATTTTTTCAGCAATTTCAATTCCTAGTTTTGCTTTTGGTTAAAGAGGAGGCCCATGAACTAGTGTTGAGGTCCATTATTCATTATATATTCTCTTCACATCTTCTATTATATTATAATCATACTAGATAATTTTGGATATTATCATATACATGCCAAACTAACACATATTGATAGCAACCTCAATATATTATGTAATATTTAGAACTATAAAATCATGATTATACCACTGATGGCCATAAAATATTTTAACTTTATACTCATAATTCTTAAGGTGATCCCTAACCTTATTCTTGGGATCCCAATACCTAAATGTGCTATTTTAAAATAATAATGCATTCTAATATTTCCCATAGAGTTTAGGTGCTCCCATTTAATAGATTATATGTGCCCAATGGTGAGAGGGGTTAGATGTAGGCTTCCTTATCTATCACCCATTAGTTTACTATCTGTGATGTTAGATAATTATGTGGTAACCTCTTCTTTGACCACCTTATCTATAAAAATAAATTTAAAATATAAAGGTTGTCCCCTAGTACCCTCAATCCTAATTACAATGCAATATGGGCAATACCAATAATCAGCCATTTTCCCAATGTTTCTCTTGATGTATTATGATAATATAGGCATGTTATACCCATAGATATACCTGTACACAATTGGATAAAATGTATTTATGAGTTTATGTATTTATCCTCTAAACTTGTAGACATGACGAATATTGAATTCATCACAAACCCTATTTTTTTGGTATTTTATGGATGGCTCCTAGGGTTCTGCATAAGATGGGTGTATTGTATTAATTATGACATCTAATAAGTATGGCATCATGTAAAAGTTGTCATTTGGTAAATTTTTGGGGTTGTTGATTTGGTGTATAAAATTGGATCTAATTATTTCTCCAAGAGTAAAAATTATATTTGAGCTCAAAATGATGTCTAGCAATGGGACCCATATCTCATGGACATAATAAAGGATTTGAAATCCATATAATAGATATAATAGGGCTATGGAAATTCTTACCCCTATATTAAAAATGATTATGGGAATGGAGGAAATTGAGCTTTTAATCATGAAATTACCTAGGTTGGTTGCCTTATTAGAAGAACAAATATTAAGGGGGGGTTAAATATTTCATTAAATTATACTTAATCAATCATGATCCATTCAAACAACCATATAGATCTAGCAAGCATAAACAATTATCCACATAAGCATGAAACACAAAAACACATCATATATGTGGGAAAACCTCAATAAGAAGAAAAAAATTCTATATCTATAAATGGACTACAGTCCTATAAGACAAAAACCAAATTTAGTGAAGCACCAACTCCACATGGAACACCGACCCTAACTAGCCAAACACCCACTTGACTAAGCTTTAGCAAGAACCCACTTGAAAGGAAGCACCAACCCCCTAGATGCCTCAACACCAACTCAGCCACATATTAGATTTTATCACCTTCATAAAAATATGTTTTTCACAGAAAAAATGATGATCACCTTCTTTTGATCTTCACACTCTTATCCCTCTCAAACTACCTTCTAGGCCTCTTCGCTTAACTAGGTCTCTTCAAGACTAATTAGGTCATATGAGCTTAATTTTCATATGTAGACACACTATAAGATATGCATTCCATATCATATACACTCCTATGATGGTATAAAATACCTCCTTATACTCAACAATGTGCTATATCATTCACTTGATCTTAGCCTACATAAATAGGCCTAAAACTACCTTATATAGAAATTAGTAAGCCACACACCTCTAACATATTAATTAAACCATATAATAGGCCTTAAGACATATTTTATAAATGAATAAAATGACATTTGAGTCCTTTTGGGTATGACATGACTCAATTAGGCCTCATTTCACTTTTAGGTCTCATGGAGACCTAATTACATTAGGTCAATCTCTTAATGCCAAAAATTGATTCCCTTGGACCCAGATGGATTTATAAAAAACTTGAAAAACATTCAACCACTTATTCAAGGAAATATTATGACCTCCTCCATGTTTTTTTATATCTTCATCCTTCGTTCATACCTCAAAACCTTCTTTAGGAGAAATTGCCCTATTAAGCATGTGTGCCTCAACAAACTATCTTGCAAGAATGAATCTCAAACATAATTTAAAAACTCAAATATGATCAAATAAGTATATATATAGAATATAAATGACCTTAGGGTTATTATAAAATGTATTAGACACTTATACTCAAAAGATAAGGCTTCAAGAACACCTTTGCAACTTGCTCACTCAGAAATGCCAGATTACCTCAAAACATAGTCATGGTGACATAGACCTCTAACACTTGTATATAGATTTTCAATGACTTATGATTCATGTAGATTATCATATTATAAAATTATACTATTCTCATATAGAAATATCATATGGTCAAATGGAAAATATTGATCTTGCAGACCAATCTCATGACCTTATATCTCACTGTCTTATCTAAACCAAACAAGTTAACTTATGAGAAAATTTTCACCACACAAATGACCTAAAAATATTATTACAAGCATTAAAATATCTTAAAATTCCTAAAAAACATATCCATGTACTTTGTTTCATCATTCTATCATGATAACACATTCTAATTCATCTTCTCACTATTGCCTTGGGTTTTCACTATTTACACCATTAGGCCTATTAGTGACTAGCTAACTTGGATGATAGGTTTATCATATTTGAGGGATATAAAATATACATAAACCTTAATTTACAAGAAACATTATACTCTAATTTCTTCCTCCATCCATTTTCTTACTATGTCTAATGTAACTTTTAAATTCTATAATAACTTCTTTAAAAACAAGCATGTAACTCAACATTTTCTCTCTCCTCTCTCTAACCAATACCACATGGAGGTACCTGGGACAGTCCAATATAATATATAATAACTTAAATAATAAATTAAATCCATCCTGAGTACTTTTGAGCAACATCTTCAACATCAAGTCTTTATTAGGGTTCTAAGAAGGTTTAAACATGTTTCCACTCTTAACAATCATTCATAAAGCATAACCCCTAAATCCAATAAATAATTCATGTTATTTTGATCTAGGAATATTACCTATCTACCATGAACTACTTATTTTACCATGCAAAGTTTTGATGAGATAATGAGCACAAGAAAATCCTTCTTGGGTTGAGAACCCTTCATTCTGAGCACTCAAGAGACCTCCAAACAACTTTTCATGCCTTGACTTTCACACTATGGCCTCAAATTGCATGAAAAAAATTTTAAAAAAATACCTCACCTCTTAAAATGTTTACATGAGCTCAAAGACCTTGAAATATGATCATGACTCTTCATTAGGCCACTCTCTCTCTCTTTGCTTTCTAGACCTTGACTTGCAAACCACATTAAGCCTTAAAATTAAACTTCACGCCTCTTTTCATGATATCAAAACTTAAATTTCATGCTCAAAATATCAATATCATGCCATAAAACCTCCACATGCCTTGATAATAGATCATGATACCTCATTAGGCTAGGCAAGTTTAAAAGATGTCTAGATACAAACTTAGACTGAAGGTCCTACCCCTGTAGGTTCACCCTAAAAATATCATGAGTGTTCCATTGCCTCACATACATGCTCAAAAAAATTCATACAACCACTCATGCCTATGTGCACTCATCTCACCAAGCCACCATGCTCATACCTTCTCACAAGGTCTCTTCATGCCATGACTAGGCTTAGGCTAGTTAAGCACTTGATGCCTTGACCTATTCCTTCCATGCCATGACATAAAAAAAACATAAAACAAGTAGATATAATACATTATGCCTCACTCATATCACTACACCATTCTCTTTCTGATGATAACAATCCCTCACAACCTTATACAGACTTAAAACCACATGACCAAGCATCATATGACTAGACATCTTTCTTCCATGCAGCTGAACAACTTTGACACCTTGACCTATGCCTTGATGCAACCATAAAACATTAGTTTAATATAAATTATCTATTTAATTCAAATTCTCTCTTACCTTCAAAATCATCTTATCACATGGCTTCTTATGCAGACATTTGTTATCTTCAAAGATATTCCATGATCTATACCTTCCATACTAACACCACTTTTGAAAATTATCATCAATAAAATAGTCTTATGTGCATTGACATATCACAAAATACCATCTGACCTTAGTCACCTTTTACATAAACCTTGATTTTACAATCTTGACATGATATATCTTTTATATCAATGACCATTATGCCTTTGCATGATGCATCTTTATGACATCAATGAAAACAACATGAATAATGTTGAAATTTGTCTTTAATTGAATTTAAAAACAAACCATGAATTTACCATGTCATGGCCATAGGTTATCTTAGGTAAAAGGAGCCTATAATATCGCTCAAATACATTCCCATTAATGTAGGCAACATGGGTTTATTAAGTCAATAGTGTAATATTTTTCCATAAATTTACTCATTTGCAAACAAATCATAAATAAAATCGATGTAGGGAATTACATATGGATTTTCAAAAGTGTTATATAGGCCTAATACCTTAATGGACAAAATGTCATCCTTATATTGTTATGTGAAGGCTAATAATTGGTTCCTTACTCTGTATGGTTCTACAGTGTTTACTTCCATCCATATGGATAAATAATGTTTGAATTGGTGGTTTAATATAACCAAATAAAATATTGTATCCATGAATTCAGTAGTGTCTACAATAGAATATATAAAGGGAGGAAGAGTTCAAGATGATTAATCCATTATCACTATCTGGGCAATTTTAAGTTATCTGGAAATCTTAAAATATTTTAATTGTTAGGGAGATTGAATTCATAGTGCATTCATAGTGCACATGATAGAAAAAGAGAAATGTAATCAAATCATAATTTACAAAATAAATATATTACTTGGATCTAATAATTGAATGAATTGATTTGAAAATTCATGCGAATTAAGTAAAATAATAGGTTTTGCTTCACTACCTACTTATTCATTTATTATTTTAAATTTCAATTTTGCATTGCCAACTTTTAATTTTTTTTTGTGGCATATTTTTGACACTTATAGGTGCCTTATCATCTTAAAATGAAAATTTTCCTCTTTTTGTGCCTTTGGATCCTATGTCCAATGGTATATTTACTATTTTATAATCAATTAACTCGGTAGGAGATACATGTATTTATATTGCTCCTCTACTGGGCATAAAACACAATATTTTGTACCTTATATCTTTGAATGTGGGTCTTAGGGTGACAATAATGGGCAAGCTATGATAAACTTGCTTTCTTATAATATAAAACTCTTTATTATGAACTATGTATACTATGATATTGTGACATGTGGAAAAATCTGAATTTAACATAGGGGTTGCTGAATTCTAACTATGTACCTTATTATGTCAGACTATAGGTTGTTGGGATGGTGACATGTGAATGATTATCACTTGAATAGGCTCTGACCTTTGTACTATGCTCTGGTAGGTAACAAATTGATAATATGATGACACATGAATAGTCTACATTGTTCCAAATTCTCTTTGGGTTTTGACTATGCACTATGATCCTACAGGCTAAGAGTCACTAGGATGATGATATTGCAACAATATCACTTCACCAGAAGGTATCAAAGATTTAAAAATTATATAAGAATGTTAGTCATGGATCTATGGGATGGTGACACATGGACACCCATGCTTTTCTATATAATTACAAACACTTATAACATGTAATATTTGTTAAGGGATATTTTGGTCATCAAGATGAAGACATGTGGCATGATCTCACTTTTTTGGGTTCTTATATGAATTTGTATACTATGTCTTGGATTTGTAGACTATGGATAAGTGGGATTGTGATACATGACTTAATCTTGCTTACTTAGGTGAATATTAGACATAAAACTTCTAATATTGAAATCAAATAATTTATATGAAGACATGCGTCAAGATTTCATAATTTCATGGCTAGCCTACATATTTAGACCTAGAAATAACTTTGAACAAGACATTATATTAGTCTGTTAGTAAAATAAGTCATAATCAAGTTCATTTCACCTGACTATTGACACTAAAAGGCATAAAAAACTTGTAAAATATTTTGACTAAACCATATTTAAACCTTTCAATGGTAACATTTCAAAAATTCAAATTTTTAGGTCTAAGTTATCTAAACAAAACTCCTTTTATCCCAAATTCATCATGATACAAAAGACAAAAATCAATTTTGAGACCTTTAACATTATAACAGACTTGCTTATAGCTATAGAAATAAAATTGATTTTCCATTGATAAATTAAAATCACTTTCATTTGAGCCATATTTAAATATGTAATACATAAGACATAATCATGAAATTTTTGAATAAAAATTGTGTCCCCATCTAATTTTTTTGAAGATGGGGTGTGTTGGTCACAACACAAATATTTAATAATAGTCCCATATTTCTAATGGAATGGTTAGAATAGCTAAATCTAAATCTACCCAACTTATTTTAAAGTATAAAATATACCCAATTGATGAAATATCTAAACTAATAAAATATAGATACTTATCTATTTTTTTAATTTGATCAGTAAAAGATGGGTTAAATAGGCATGTGCCCATTACAAAAGAGAACTGAAAGATAAGCAAGAAAAAGAAAAATAACCTAGCAAGATAAAAGGGATAGCCCAACAGATTAGCCAAACTACCACTAAACATTAGCCAACAGTCAGCCAGAAATCTAAAAGGAAACCTAAAGTAGCAGGGAGAAATAGAGTTAGTCTGATTTAGAATAAGCAACCAATTGCTTAGTCTCTATATTGAATTTTTTATTGCATTTGCTTTTGGTCTGGCTACCAATAAACTGCTCCTCATTCTTATCTAGTTTCTTCCTTTTGGATTTTGAGTAGAGGGATCTTATTTTATCTTCCTTAGGAACTTGGAGGTCCCCCTCTTTATCCTTCTATGTAGACTCATCTCTGGGGGTGTGGGTCTCAGGGATCTTGCCATAATTAAAAACAAATTTGTTCATATAGAGAAAATTGCTAAGCCTCTCAAAATCCTCTGAGATTTCTCTGCATAAAATATTCTAGATTACAATTTTAGTGTGGAATTTCTAGAGGGAATCCTCAACACCCTTTTTAACATCAACCCCAAAGATAGATTTTCTTCTAGAGGCATAAGAAGGGATTCCCAAATTAATATTTTGTTTTTTATGTGTGTTCGTTGAATATTTTGTCTATTAGCGTACTGGTAAACAAAATAGGTCTTATCAGCCAAAGCAAGAAGATTAGTCATCCTAATGTGTAAGTTTATCACATCAGAAGGAGACTGCTCTCTCCTCTCATCAAGGGGAGGTTCCCTATGGATATGCTATTTATATGTATAAATAGAAAATAATAATACTCAAGGGTAGGACAAGATATCCATCTCTTTTTATTTAGAGATGAAGTATATAAAACAAAGGAAAAACTCAAGGGAATGACAGACAGCTCTCCTCTTCTTTTAGGAAAAACTATTTAGCCAGCCACAAGAATACTCCTAGAAATTAAAGTAGAGCATAACTGGGAGTATGAGAACCAACAAATCAAGACACAACACAAAATCTATACCTAAAATAATCAAGAGTGATATACGAAGGGCAATGAAAGCTCAAAGTCTTCTCAAAGTCCTTTACATAGTAATGAAAAAGCAAACACACTGAAGGCAGCTATGGGGGCACAAAGTCTCTCCACAGTTGATTCTTTAGGACACCTTTCTGACTAATTTACCAATCTTGCTTATTAAATTAATGAAACAAAAAATATATCACAGCACAAATTCTAAAAAATTCCCTTGTTTTCATCAACAGAATATGATTAATAGACTGAGCACAAAGTCTCAATGATGCCTCTCAATTTCAGCAGAGTTTTGTTCAGATTGTCAAAAAGAAGATCCTTTTACAATGAAATAAAGTCCCTTATATAGCCATTTCAAGAAGGACTCTGGAACAGTAATACATCATGATGCATTGGGAAATGTTAGGAAGACAAGCTAGAACTTTGGGGCATTTTACCCATTCGATCTTCTCAATGTAGATAAACAAGTCGTGCAATTGAGGCGATCTGATCTTGTCTTCATCATTCCTCCTTTCCAGATTAATTGAATTGAGCCTTGTATTCATCCATTGTTCTGACTTTCCTCACTTTTAGCTAGTTTTTATCTTGAATTCTAGAAATGCATTTAGGTCTATAAATCAAAGGCTATTTTACTGTCTTTTAAAATTGACATTTACATGCCCATCAATATGCTTCAATGGCTAGTCAGCTATGCTGAATTTGACATCTTTGTGGGCATCACTGCTTGGTCTTCTACTTAGCACTTTTTTGAATTAGACATACCCATTTGGGCCTTGATAAATAATCCTTGTCGAGCCCTTTATTTTGGCCACCGAGAATTCCCCACAAGGGCACCTGCCCTTTGGGGTCCTTTGGTAGCCCTTTGTTTTATCAATCTCTGCAGACAAATATTTCCTTAGGATTTTATTTTGGCAGTCCCTGCAGACAAATGTTTCCCTAAGATATATTTCTATGGACAAATCCCTGAGGAAAATTCTTAGGTGTTTGACTTGAAATCTCCCCGCGGGTAATTCTGCAGACATTTGTCTCGTGGAAAATTCTTGTGGACAAAAGTCTGGATAAAATTCCCATGGATAAAATGTCTATGAAAATTGGTTCCACTAAGTATTTGAATAAGTCTTTGGATTTCTTTTGAAAATCTGAAGGGTGTTTTGGTCGATGAAGTGTCCTCCACAAGGGCACTTGTCCTTCGAAAAAGTTCCTTTCAGCATTGAACCGCCCCTTTGAACTTAGCCAATGAACCATTAGTTGAACCGGTTCAAAGGTTCAATGAAGCATGCCAAGTCCCTTTGAACCAATAGTTGAACCATTCAATGAGCCAAATGGTTGAACCAAGTTAATGAACCTAATGTTGAACCTAGACGTTGAACCAAGTTTTGGTTCAATGGTTCAAACAAGACTTTAAACTAACTTACAAACCAAATAGTCAAACCAAAAGACATTGAAACAAAGGGAATGAACCATCTGAGTGAAATAAAGCATTGAACTACTTGGTTAAACCGAGCCATTGAAATTTTCCTTTGGTTGAACCTACCATTGAACCTTGAAGATACAAAGTCTGTAGATTTTCAACATGTAAAATCCATTGAAATTGATTTGCAAAGTCTGTAGATTTTTTGAGAAACTTTGAAAATGAGAAATCTGAATATCTAAGACAAATTTTGAAAAGAGAAGAGATAATTTTGGTCTATAAGACCAAAATATTTCAAATTTTGTCCTAAAAATGAAAGCTATTTTTGGGGGACAATAGCTGGCTCTAGTTGGGGAACTTCTATCAATTGCAAGACAAATTGAAAGGAGTAGAATTCAAAATCTCCAGTGTCTTCAAGTGTACCATTGGGCTTCAAAGTCATGCTTTCCAAAAATGAAAGACATCAAAAATGAAAAAAAATAAAACAAAACAAAATTTAAAACTATAAAAATATACATATATACAGAGGCAATGATCTGATACTTCAAGAATTGAAGTGTTTCAGATGCTGCCCATTATGGGGTAGAGAAAAGAGCGTGCCATCTTGGTATTTAAAAAAAAAGTTGTTTTCACCCATGTGCTGATGAATTATGAATGGGCCTCTCCAAAGGGATTCAAACTTTCCATGAATTCCTTTTGGCTCTCTTCTTTTGTCCCATAACAGAACTTTATCCCCAATCTGGAAATCATGATTTCTAGCCTTCTGATCAAAAAGTTTCTTTATCAGATTTTGATGAAAAACAATTCTATCCACCACCATGGTTCTTTATTCTTCCAGTTGAGTCAGGCAAATGATTATTTTTTCAAGAGAACTCTCATATGTCTGATCTTCAATGGCCTTCACCAATTTCAAGGCTGGTAACTCTAAAGTGATTGGTATCTCAGCATTAATCCCATGGAGAAGTTAAAAAGGAGACATACCAATTGCCCTTTTTGGTGTGATCCTGTCAGCCCACAAAGCATCAACTAATGCTTTATTCCACATCCTTTGATTATCATCTACAAGTTTCTTGATAATAGTTACCAAATTTTTATTGCTGGACTCAGCTTGTCCATTCCCTTGCAGAAAATAATCAAAAGAATGAGAGAGAGTAATTCCATAATAAAAATATAATTGCGTAATTTATTTAGAGGTGAAACAAGCTACATTATCAGTAGCAATTTTGAGTGGGACTCCAAATCTAGAAATGATATTCTCTTTCAAGAAGTTGCATACAACTTCTGAAGTAGCATGCTTTGTCGGGATTACTTTTACCCACTTAGTGAAATAATCAGTCGCTGTAAGGACATAATCATGTCTAGCACTTGAAGATGGATTTATTGTCCCAATAAAATCAAGTCCCCATTGTTGGAAAGGTTCCTCTATGATTACTGGCTTGAGAGGCAGAGCAACCAACTTGGGTCTTCCAACAAATTGCTGGCAAAGTTCATATTTCCTTACCCACTTATGTGCATCTTGGAAAAGAGTTGGCCAATAATACCTAGCTCACAAAATTTTATGAGCAGTCACAAGGGCAGAAAATGTCCTCCACATGCTAAATTGTGGAAAGATTTCAAGAGTTGAGTTTGCTTTTCTTTATCTACACAATGAAGAAAAACTCCATCTATACTTATTTTGTATAGGGCATTGTCCCAAAGGACAAAATTGGTAGCTTTCAATCTGATAGTTCTCCTCTCTTTGTAAGATAAATGAGCAGGACATTCTCTATAAGTTAGAAAATAGGCAATATCTGAATACCATTCATTGGTAGTAGAAACAAAAAGGACTGTTGGCGCATTTTCAACCTCAGCATCTTTGCGTTGTGTATCTTCTGGCTTATTGTCAACCATAATTGACAAAGACCTTTACCTCTGACCAGCTTTGTCAACTTGATATCCAGATCAAATTCTTGGATCTTTGAAATCCAATTACCTCTCTTTGTGCCAAACTCCTGCTGAGTTAATATAGACTTGATTGTACTATCAGGAACTAAGGCAGTAATATGTGAATTCAGAATATAGAAGTGAAAGTGTTTGACTACTTTTACCAAGGCATAGGTGTGCTTCTCTATATTCGAATACTTCATTTCATGAGTTTTCAGAGGGCAGCTCATGAAAGGGATGGGGGATTCTATACCTTCTTTGTCGTGTTGGACAAGAATCATTGAAAGAGTATGCTCAGATGCATAGCTGTATATAATGAAATCTCTATGGTAATTTGGACAAACCAGGGTAGGGCGTGAGCAATAGCGACCTTGATATCTTGAAACGCTGCTTTGCCTTCTTTGGTCTAGCTGAAGGTAGTCTTTCCTTTCATCATGCTTACAATGTGTCTTGTCTTCTCAGCAAATTTGGGGATGAATCTCTGTAAGAAATTCACTTTTTCAAAGAAAGAGTGAATAGCATTCTTACTTACAGGCAAATTCAGCTCTTGAATAGACTTGACTCTGTCTGATTCAATATTTAGCCTTCTTTGGACACAATGTGTCCAAGGAGTTTCCCTTCTGTCACTCTAAAAATAGAATTTTTAGGATTCAAAGAAATACAATTCTACCGATAGCACTCCAGCACTTACTACAAATGGCTCACATGATCAGATCAATGCTTTGAAAAGATAGTTAAATCATCAAGATATACTAGTATGAATTTGCTAATCTCATTTTAAAGACATGTCCATAGCTCTCTAAAAATTAACACCAACATTTATTAAGCCAAAGGGCATCTTTTGTATGCAAATGTACCCTAAGGCATGGTGAATGCAGTCTTGTGTTGGTCAGATTTAGCAACTTCAACTTGGTTATACCCTAAGAAGCCATCCAGCATTGATAACATTTATGATCCTATTCCTATTTGAAGCACTTGGTCCATGATTGGCAAAGGATAATTGGCTTTCAGAGATGACTGGTTCAGATTCTAGAAATCTACACAAATGTAGATTTTGCCATTTTTCTTCCTTACTGGAACTATGTTTGCAATCCATGTAGAATGATGGATTTTAAAAATAATTCTAGCATTTAACATTTTCTAAATCTCAGACATAATTGTACCTAAAATTTTTGGATTGTATTTTCTGGATTTCTGCTTGTAAGGCATTGAATCAGCCTTGAGAGGAATATGATGGCAGATTTCATTAGGTCTGAGAGACTTCAGATCTTCATATGAATATGCCAAGACATCAATGTATTGACGGAGCAAAGAAGTGAATTTGAATCTTTCTTCAGGTGTACAACACTTACCAATGTTAACCATTTTTAGATTTTCTTTGTTGGTCAAATTGACTTGATCAAATCCCTGAGAGAAATTTGAATCTGTCTGCTATTGCTTGATGAATCTATCATGCTTGTTGAATAGCTTCTCAAGAGAAACCAAGCCTTTAGGAATTTTATTTCCTTTCATCTATAAGAACTCTCCATTTACATCTAAACTAGATTTAGAAACAAATTTAGATTTCTAAGATTCACTGCCTTCAAAATACAGCTGTTTAAAATTCTCTTTTCTTTCCAAGAAGGCAATGATCTACTGATCATCATTGAAAATTTTTTAATGATCAGCATTGTTAGGAACACTCAGCCTATAGACCATCTCAATGGTATATTTATCTTCTTTAAAATTAGAATGAGGAACTATAAGAGTTCCTAAAATAGCAAGTGCATCAGCTCTATCATTGGATTCTCTTGGAATGGAAGAAATGTTGAAAGCATCAAAGCTTTCAATTTGGTCCCAAAAAATATTATGGTAATGGTGTAGCCTTTCATTCTTGGTTTGATATGAATTTCTCACTTGACAAACCACTAATTCAGCATCCCCTTTAACATGAAGAAACTTGACGCCTCTTTCTTGAGCAGCCTTCATACCCAACAACAGTGATTAATATTCAGTTGTATTATTTGTGTTGTTGAATTTTAATTTATAGGATGAAGGAAATAAATCTCCTTGAGGAGATATCAAGACAATTCTGGCTCTAGAACTAGTAGAGAAATAACTACTGTCAAATTCTAGAGTCCAAATTTCATTAGACACTGGCTTTATTTCAGACTTTCCCTTATCAGAGATGGAGGGTCTTTCTTCATGATCTGTATATAAAAAATAATTACCCATACCTATGGATTCAAAGAGGATTTGAGCTTCAGGAGCTGACGTTTTGGTAACTACATACTTTGCTTCCTTTTCAGGAAGTAATCTTTTCATCACTCCTTGGATAGGGATCCTTGCCTCAGATAGATCCATGTTCAGTTCTCCTCCCACGTCTTTACAAAAATTCCATCCAAGTAAAATGCCATAAGATGCTAGGACGTCAGCCACTAATACAGTCATTTTAATCCTCTTGTCTGGAAAGGTTGCGAATGCAAATTGGGCATCTTTGATTTGCCCCAGCAATGGCACTTGCTTGTTCTCCATGGAAAAACATCTGCCAAATGTCTTGGTCAATGTGAGACCAAGAGACTCAGTGACTTTGACAGGCATGACATTGTCAGATGCACCTGAGTCTATTATATAGTTACTTAGCTTGTGGCCATTGATTAATAGGGAAGCATAGAATGGTTATATTTTTCCAAAAGCAGATGGAGGAGTAATAATCAGATTATTTGGAATAGGCGTATTCATTGAAGAATCAAAAGTTACTTTTTTGGCCTTTTGTCTTGTAGGGATAGTCTGCTTTTTAACATATTGGACCAGCTTGTTTAGTTGATTTGGATTAGACTGCAAGTACTCAAATTTATACATTTGTATTTTTGTCTTTTTGACATGATCAATTATGTCAAATGGCTGAATCGAGCTAGGTACAGAAAAAGGTATTTCAGCTTTCTGAGTTTTCAAAGGGATGGGAGGTGGGCTGGTTTGCAAATTAGAAGTAGAAGGGGAAGGTGTAATATATGTATTTACCTTTTGAGTGATTATCAAATCTTTTGGTTGAAAGGGCAGAGCTATCCCACACTTGACAATTGTAACTACTGGCTATGGTTGTGCTTCCATCTTTTCTTTATCAGCCTATTGGATTGATTGGTTCTTAGACCTAGTAAACACTGCATATGATCCATCTGAAGCTTCTCCTTTGCTTCTAGGTTCATATTGATAATTTAGGAAACTAATGTGGGATTCACTAGCTTATTCTTCTTGACTGTCTTCAATGATATCATTGTCATTTTCTTGATTTAATTCAGGCTGATAAGAAAATTCTGATTCTGTCTCAAGATATCCCATTGCTGAATTAGTTGGAGGAGCTTCCAGGGCAAGTTTCTACTATGGGGGAGGAAGGCGATTTTGTTGTCCTTGGTTTTTGTCAACATTGCCCTGATATGACTGATTTGGGAATGTTTTTTTGTATGTAGTAGTAGAAGACATTCCTTAAGCCATTTGCTTTTTGAGGGCAAGGAGCTCATTTGCTAATTTTTACACCATTAGATCTGTGGTGCTTTTAGATGAAAATTTGGAAGATGATGAAGCTCTGTTTCTATTGGGATCTTTTCTTATTTTCCCTGCTAAGATGAGATCATCTTCTACTTTAGTGGCCAAAAGTTGAGCTGCAGCGAGATCTATTTGGCCAACATGTCTCAAGAGGAAACTAACTTTAGGTAGTTGAGAATTAATGAAAAAACATTTGAGATTCTTAGTTGTAGGTCTGACAATCATAGGAATTCTATTTCTCAACTTGTCAAATTTAGCTATGAAGTCTCTCATAGGCTCATGTGGCTCTTTTTTCATTTGTGTAAGTTGAGCCAGAAGTGTATGTGCATCTTCTGTAGGTTTGAATCTGGCTTCAAAATTAGCTTTCAAAGTACTCCAATCAGTCACAAATCGAGCCTGTAAGTGGTAAAACCAATTTGCAGCAGGACCTTGTAGTGTTTCAACAAAAAGCCTGACAGCTACATCTTCAAACTCTACTCCGATTACTCCACAAGCTATACTGAATGCTGCAATATGTTCATCAGGATGAACTTTCCTATCACCATATAATATAGGGAAATTCTTCCTAGAATTGCATGGAAGCTCATGTAGAGGAGGAGTAAGATTGAGAGGACCAAAAGCATTACCCTAGGGGCCTTGAATTGCCATTATAGGATACTAAAAAGGAGGGATAACAAATCTTAATGGGGTAATTAAAGGCACAACTTTATCAACAGTAGAAGTAGATACTTCATCTGGTAATGGAGATCTGGCTTTAGTAGGAGGGAAGCTCTTGGTTCATTTGAGATGAGATGGTGAAGGAAACAGATCAAAATCACTTTGTTGTACCAACTCAAACATAGGATCAATGGCACCTTAGCCCTTTGGCTTCGTGTATACCTTGAATCTTCTAGATTGTAAAACAAATGTGGAAAAGAATTGACTTTGCTTCAGTTAAAGCTTGAGGCTTTAAACTGTGTGTTCTTTTCTTATGGTGTGGAGGTGAATGGAATGGATAGACTATAAATGGATAATGGGTGATTCCCTAGCGGAGTCACCAAAAACTGTTGGTTGAATATTTTGTCTATCAGCATACTGGTAAACAAAATAGGTCTTATTAGCCAAATCAAGAAGATTAGTCATCCTAATGTGTAAGTTTATCACATTAGAAGGAGACTGCTCTCTCCTCTCATCAAGGGGAGGTTCCCTATGGATATGCTATGTATATGTATAAATAAAAAATAATAATACTCAATGGTAGGACCAGACATTCATCTCTCTTTCTTTAGAGACGATGTATACAAAACAAAGGAAAAACTCAAGGGAATGACAGACAACTCTCCTCTTCTTTCAAGAAAAAATATTCAGCCAGCCACAAGAATACTCCTGGAAATTAAAGTAGAGTGTAATTGGGAGTATGAGAACCAACAAATCAAGACACAACATAAAGTCTATACCTAAAATACTCAAGAGTGATATATGAAGGGCAATGAAAGATCAAAGTCTTCTCAAAGTCCTTTACATAGCAATATAAAATCAAACACACTGAAGGTAGCTATGGGGGCACAAAGTCTCTCCACAGTTGATTCTTCAGGACACCTTTTTGACTAATTTACTAATCCTGCTTATTAAATTAATGAAACAAAAAATATATCACAGCACAAATTTTGAAAAAGTCCCTTGTTTTCATCAACAAAATATGATTAACAGACTGAGCACAAAGTCTCAATGATGCCTCTCAATTTCAGCAGAGTTTCGTTCAGATTGTCAAAAAGAAGATCCTTTTACAATGAAAGAAAGTCCCTTATATAGCCATTTCAAGGACTCGAGAATAGTAATACATCATGATGCATTGGGAAATGTTAGGAAGACAAGCTAGAACTTTGGGGCATTTTACCCATTTGATCTTCTCAATGTAGATAAACAAGTCATGTAATTGAAAGATTACAACTTTCAATGTCCACCTGGCGATCTGATCTTGTGTTCATCATTCCTCCTTTCCAGATTAATTGAATCAAGCCCTGTATTCATCCATTATTCTGCCTTTCCTCACTTTTAGCTAGTTTTTATCTTGAATTTTGGAAATGCATTTAGGTCTATAAATCAAAGGCTATTTTACTGTCTTTTAAAATTGACGTTTACATGCCCGTCAATATGCTTCCAACGGCTATTCGGCTATGTTGAATTTGATGTCTTTGTGGGCGTCACCAGTTGGTCTTTTGCTTAGCACTTTTTTGAATTAGACATACCCATTTGGGCCTTGAGAAATGATCCTTGTCGAGCCCTTTATTTTGGCTATCGAGAGTTCCCTGCAAGGGCACCTGCCCTTCAGGGTCCTTTGGCAGCCCTTTGTTTTATCAATCTCCGCAGACAAATATTTTCCCCTACTTTTGTTTTGGTAGTCCCCACAAACAAATGTTTCCCTAGGATTTATTTTTGTGGACAAATCCCTGGGGAAAATTCTTGGGTGTTTGACTTGAAAACTCCCTGCGGGTAATTCCGTGGACATTTGTCCCATGGAAAATTCTCGCAGACAAAAGTCTGGATAAAATTCTTGCAGACAAAATGTCCATAGAAATTGGTTCCACCAAGTATTTGAATAAGTCTTTGGATTTATTTTGAAAATCTGAAGGGTGTTTTGGTCGATGAAGTGTCCTCTACAAGGGCACTTGTCCTTCGAAAAAGTTCCTTTCAACATTGAACCGCCCCTTTGAACTTAGCCAATGAACCATTAGTTGAACCGGTTCAAAGGTTTAATGAAGTGGGCCAAGTCCCTTTGAACCAATAGTTGAACCATTCAATGAGCCAAATGCTTGAACCAAGTGAATGAACCTGCTATTGAACCTTTCCATTGAACCTAGATGTTGAACCAAGTTTTTGTTCAATGGTTCAAACAAGACTTTGAACCGACTTACGAACCAAATGGTTGAACCAAAAGATGCTGAAACAAAGGGAATGAACCATCTAAGTGAAATAAAGCATTGAACTTCTTGGTTGAACTGAGCCATTAAACTGTTCCTTTGGTTGAACCTGCCGTTGAACCTTGAAGATACAAAGTCTATAGATTTTCAACATGTAAAATCCATTAAACTTGATTTGCAAAGTCTATAGATTTTTTGAGAAACTTTAAAAATGAGAAATCTGAATATGTAAGACAAATTTTGAAAAGAGAAGAGATAATTTTGGTCTGTAAGACCAAAATATTTCAAATGTTGTCCTAAAAATGAAAGCTATTTTTGGGGGACAACAATGTGCATGAGCACTTGAATCCCCCTAATTTTCCTCTTCAAGTTTGGATTAAGAGGCATTAACTCCCTTCTCCTTTGACTATTCCTTCTCATTGTTGATATCGATAGCCTTAGAGATGACCTTATACTATACTAGTTCCCCCCATTTGATCAGTAGAAAGATGAGGCCCTAGTGAATTAAATACATAGCTAGATTCTTCTTGAATTTTAATATAGATACCTCTAATGATTTCAATAGAAAAAATGGGATACTAATAAAATGACCCTTGAAATGATTCAAGATCATAAAATGATGCGAATAGAGAATAGTATGTTTTCCTTCCAATGTGATATATTGGATGATTTGGAGACATACCTCTAACCATTTCCTTGATAGGTTAACATGCATGAAGCCTTTATTGGATGAGGGTTTTGGCCTATACTTTTCCTTTTATTTTTTGAAGAAAATCAACATGATCTCCTCCTTGTGGCACTTGTCTTTGAATGCCTTTACTTCATGGCATTCCATTTTGGTGGTCTCTCCTATTAGTTCCTCTGTTATGTAAATCTTTAATTTGTGCATTCTCACCTTATGGTTGTTCCAACCTAGGGAAAAATATCTAGAGAGAGAGGTATCGTGCCCCACAATGTGTTCCATAAAAGGGGCCAACCCCCCTTTAACCATTTTTTACCAGACATGATCATTCTTTTTGATATTATAATAGGAAATTAGCTCGAAGAGATCTCTATCTCCTCCCATTTTTTTGTTGAATATTACCTTTGAAAGTGGCCTAAATAGTGCCTTACAAGGAAGAAAGATAACAATGAATGGAGATAGAACTAGAAATGAACCAATTATGATAGCATGATGGCTACCACCCATGCAAAGCGTTAGAAATTAGAGCTTTACACATGTGAAAATACTTTTGCTTAACCTATGATCTTAGCATCATAAGTTTAAACATCATTCCTTTATATGATGTGTCCTTTTTCACTCTTGACTATTTGGATGATGTCATCCAAAAATTCTCCAATGTGCTAGGTGACATAATCACTTCTAAGGACCCCAATGTTTGTGAAGCAGTCATCTCTTATATTGCCTTCTCTGTAGACATGTTCAATGATAACTCCTTTGAAATAGTTTAGTAACATTTTTGCATCACTGATAATTCTAGAAATGTTTCAAGAAGGTGGGGAGAGTCTTTCAAGGTAATTTATGATGTTCATCAAATACCCTTCTATGTGTATAAATTGAAACCTTAGATTAACCACCTCCTCAGTACTCCACAGAGCTATAGAAGCTTTAGAGATGTGATTAATTTGAATCCTTAGGGGCCATACATAAGCCACTTTGATGTTCCCTAAAGAATCCCTTATCAAAATGTCAGCTCCATTTGGACCATGATTACCCTTTGCTATCCCATCAAAGTTTAATATGACCCATTGGGGAATAAGGGGAGACCACTTGACAAGGGATCTATCCACATCTTTGGCTAGGAATTTTTTGGGAATGACCAAATTAGGTTGATTCATGATACCGAAAATAAGTGGAGAGCTTGTTTGGTCAAATGATGAGGCTAAGATTGACCAATTTTTTTACATTAATGCCTTGATAATTTTGAAGGTGGAATTAGGATGAGGTTAATGACTATCAAAAATACATGAATTCTTGGCTTTCTAAATGCCCCAAAAAATGTGAGGTAGGGCCAAGTTCCACTAGTAAATTAACAAAGGTTATTCCCAAGGGGGTTTCCATTGGGTGATTAAGTCCAGGATGGATCCTATAAAAATAGATGAAATGTTGGAATCATTGAAGAAGAGATGAAATATAGATAATGCAAAAGGACATAAAAGAAATAAATTTTCCACATACTCTACTTCCTATTTGTAGAGTGAGTATTTGTTAGGGATGGTTAGTCCTCTTTTAATCAGATTGTCCACTATTAAGATCTTATTTTGTGTTACCATCTAGAAGAAAACATTGATTTTGGGTATGAGGTTCTTAATCCAAAGAGACTTCTAGTTGAAATCCTCCTCCAAGTTCCAAAGAGATAAGAATCTTGATTTCAATAAGTAAATCCCTTTGGGGTCATGTTTCCAAACAAGTTTGTCATCCCTAGGAAAGTGACTGATATGAATATGTTTAATAGATTCATTTAGATCTTGGAACAAGTAGACTTTTTACTAGTTCAAACCAATTTTAGCTAAGATTTTCTATCACTTTTTCCAATTTCTAGTTTCCCAATAGTCCATAACCTTGAGGCCATATTTATTCTTGAAAAAGGATATCAAATTTGGATCTTGAAAAGTGGATTCAAAAGGGGTCAATATCTATGGGTCACTCAAAAATTTAACTAAATTGCCTCTATTGACATTCCATTTGAGACCTTTTTAAATAAGATCCTTGCCCACCTGTAGTGATTTCCAAAAAGTAAAACCATTGTCAAGACCAAGTTTTGATAAAAAAAAATGGTAACCTTCCCTCAAGAGAAGATATGTGGCCCTGATGATTTTGGTCCATTAGTTTTCCTCCTTAACGACTCTCTAGCCTTGCTTCGCCAGGAGAGCTTGGTTCATGGTTTTGACACTTCTTAATCCTAGGCCTCCTTTAGATATTGGGTGATAAGCTTGGTTCCAAGAGATAAGTGGAAATCTAAATCTATCTTTAGTACCTATCCAAAGGAAGGTTTTATGAATGCATTCTAATTTATCAGTGATGTTATTTAGAATGGAAAAAATGGACATGAAATAAATAGGTATACTTTGAAGGAAGTTATTTAGGAGTTAAATTTTTCCAGCTTATGTTAAAATATTCCCTTTCCATCCTATAAACTTTTTCTAGATCATGTTGATGAGGGGATTCCAAAAAACAATTTTCATCAAGTCATTAAATAGAGGAATGCCAAGGTAAGTTGATGGGATATTTCTTATGCTACAACCTAGGATCTTGGATATTTTAATTTGAATAGCCAATAGAGTGTTGATAAAAAAAAATGATCTCTTACTAAGACTCACATTCTATCCAGACACCCCTTCAAACACCTCAAGAATCTTCTTGAAGCATCTAGCTTCTGAAACTAAATCCTCCCCCATCATAATCATGTCATCAGTGAATTGTTGATGGGTGACATGACTGGTGTTAGGGGCATGAATGATTCCCTTGATGATATTATCTATCCTAGCTAAAGAAATAAGGTGATTTAAAGCTTTAACCAAAAAAATGAAAAGGTAAGGGGATAGTGGGTCCCCCTATCTTAAGCCTCTTTCAACCAAAAAGAAAAACCTAGGCACCTCATTGATTAAGACTAAAAACCATGGGTTACAGATATAAGTGGTAATTCATTTTTTGACCCAAAGATTGAAGCCAATTTTGTCCATGATTTTGTCAAGGAAAATCCAAGAAAACCAGTCATAGCCTTTGTTCATATCTAGCTTTAGAAACATGCCTTACTGGTCTGAATGGGAAACTGAGTAAATGATTTCATGAAAAATAATTATCTCATTAAAAATCTATCTACCTAACATGAAGGTGCCTTGCTACTCATCTATTATTTTTTTGAGCAAGAGTTGAATTTTAGGGGAAAGACCTTTGGTATAGATTTTGTAAAAAGTGGAGCAAATTTTGATCAGTCTAAAGTCCAAAACCTTGGAAACACCCTATTTATTATGAATGAGGACTAAAAAGGTGTTGTTGAAATATTGGTGTAAGGTTCCTGCATTGAATAATTTAGATACCACCAAGTAAACCTCATGACTGAAAATTTCCCAAAAGACCTAGAAAAATAAAGGATGGAAGCCATCAAGCCCAGGGGCTTTATCCCCTTCTAAAGAGAAAACAATTGCCCAGATCTCTTCTTCCAAAGGGGGTTTAAGGATGGAATCATTATCTTCCTACATAATAACCTTGTTAAAAAGGTTGACAATTTGATCCTCAAGGCTAGTGTCTAGAGAGGGGGAGTGGGTAAGCAAGGATTTAAAGTAATTTACCAGGTGGTGAACTATGTCTTCCTCCTTTTTGAGCCAAATTCCATCCTTTATTTGGATCTCTGTAATAATATTCCTTTGCCTATTTCTATAAGTGGAGGTGTGAAATAATTTTGTGTTTCTTTCCCCTTCTTTAAGCCAAAGCTTTCTATATTTTTACCTCTAATACAATTCTTCTTTATCCTCTAGATTATGGAATTTGTTGAGAAGTTACTTCTCCTTTAGGTGAAGATCAGTAGAGTAGCCTACATTTGAGATTTATAATTCAACTTTGTGAATATCTTCTTTAATAAAGTTTTTTTGGATAAAGATAATTCCAAAGACTTCCTTATTCTAGAGTTTAATCATGTTTTTAACATGTCTTAGTTTCATAGCAAGGATGAACATGGTTGAACTTGGAATAGAGATACGCCACCATTCCTTGATGTAATCCTCTAGAGTATGGTTAAAAAGCCACATTTTTTCAAATATAAATGGAGTGGCCTTGGCTTTAGAGACCCTATCACTTTGGAACACTAGAGGATTGTGGTTAGATCCAATCCTAGGAAGAGACAAGAGGAGAGAGGAGAAAGAATGGATCTAGTTCAAAGGAATTAGGAATCTATCTAGTCCTACTTGGATATGATTATCACCTAGCATTTTGTTTGACCAAGCGTATTGATTACCCTTGAGTTCCATGTTATGCAGATTAGCATTGGTAATGAAATCATGTAATTGAGCCATATTGTCATAGTAGTGATTGACCCCCCCTTTGTCCCCCGATAATAGAGGGGAGTTGAATTCTCCAACAACCACCCAATTAAAATTATTAAATTGATTTTTGATCTCAATCAGATTATCCCATAACTTCTTCCTTTCCATTTTATAATTAGTGGCATAGACATTTTTAAGGATCCAAAAATTCTTATCCTAAGCATCAGAGAAATAAATAGAGATATGGTTATCCTTGGTGAGGATAATATCTCCCTTCATGACAATAGGATCCCAGAAAACTAATAAGACACCTGATGCTCCTCTAACACTATTATAGTTGCATAATGAGCTACCCTAAATATTTGACTTGATCTTCAAAATTTAATCAATATACATCTTGGTTTCTTACAACAAGAGTATATCTAACTTGTGTTTCAAAACAAGGTTTCTAGCTAGTCTCTATTTAGAGGGGTTATTTATACCCCTTATGTTCTAGGAGAGGAATTTTATCTCTAGTGTTGGGGTAGTGATAAAGCTCTAGGAAGAGGGTCTACCTTTTGATTTATATTCACACCCAACTTCCAATTTCTTCCTCCCCTTTTTGTTATAGACTTTTCCCCACTTATCCTCATCTTGAACTAAACTATCACTTTCTCTAATGGAAAGTGAGGAGATTTGACCTTATGAGAAGTTGAGACATCTGGGTTCATAACCAGAAAAAGATGGTGAAGATTGGATAGGGATATCATGTAAGACTGGGTTAGCATATAATAAGGACAAAACACTAGGCAAGTGGTAGTAAGAGATATGTAGGGGAGAGGCTAGTAGGGGCTAAAAAACAAAAGTGGCCTCAACTAAAAGGTCTTATAATAAGGGAGAAAGAGTAGGGTTGGGAAAGGTAAGGGGAAGTAGGGAGGAGATGGAGACTGAGGAATGTGGGGAGGACTAAGGATCTTAAGAGTAGAGGGGCCTTGTGGAGCCACAAAAGGATTTTCCCAATGCTCAAAGGGGCTAAGGATGGACTGGGGTAAGGATAAAAAGGGGAGAGACCAAGGGGGGAGAAGGGGGAAG
This sequence comes from Torreya grandis, assembly GCA_037957365.1. Lineage (NCBI taxonomy): Eukaryota > Viridiplantae > Streptophyta > Pinopsida > Cupressales > Taxaceae > Torreya > Torreya grandis. The sequence continues at coordinate 1,560,311 of JARHVA010002266.1, forward strand.
AGGGGGAGGGAGGAGGAAGGCACTAAGGGGATGTAGGAGGGAGATGAGAGGAGGTAGGGGAGGAGGGGGGCAAAGGGGGTGGGGAGGAGACCTTGAGAGGAGGGGGATAGGGGGGATTTGGGGGGGGGGGTGAATGGGGAGATAAGGATGAGAGGGAAGAGAGGAGGGAGGTTGGGAAGAGGATTTCCTAACCTAGGATGGAGAGGGAAGAATAGGGGGCTTCTTAATCTAAGGGTAGGATTTAGAGGGGTAGCTCAGAATATTATAGGTCTAATAGATGTCTAAGGTTATATCAAAACTGATTTTTTAGATCTAAGTGCCATAATTAGATTTGATCTTGATGGATTGGATCAAAGCTTTATCTACTGAAATGAAGGCACAGACCCTAGCCATTAGAAGGTGCCTTCTAAAATGAGTTATTGAGTCGATAGATATGAGCTACCCTAAGGCCCTAACAATGCCAAAAATAACTTTTAGAGCCTAAAATTCCATCAGAATTTTAGGAAGATTGATCCAAACCAAATATCTTTTGAAACTAAACAGTTGAGATTAAGACCTGCCTTCCATTTGCAAAGATAGACTATCAATTTTCCCATGAACCATGGGCCACCTATGAGAGTCTTAAGAGTGTCTTCAAGAAGAGAGAAGTTAATTAATAAAAAGTTCCTAAGCATGGAAATAATTTTAATCTAACATTTGGGTTTCCATTTAAGATTAACCCATTTCCAAAAAGAGTCGATTTAGGGTGGAAGTCATTGAATTTTTCCAAAATGGAGTTTGAAAGAGAGGAATCAATATTTTTGATAATATCATTCAAAACCTCTATACTTACCTCATTACACTCCTCTATGGGCATAAGGAGAGAATCATAAGGGACAAAATGACAACGTTCCTGCATGACTAGATCAACCCAAATGGCCTACTGCTTACCTTTATTGGGAGGGGGAGTAGGACTCTGTGGACCCAAACTATGCTCCTTATCTGTTGAATCTAAATTCTTCAAAGCTTTTTATGAGATAGGTGCCTCCCCCAATACCTCTTTTTTTGGGTCTTTTCTACCAAGACTGGATGATCAAGGTACAAATCCCCCATCTCCCACCCATCACTCTTATTCAAAATTTCCACTATTGAACTTCTCTCACCCATCACAATCACTCTTAATAATCAATACATATCCATATCCATAAACATAAACACAAAGTCCCACAGATCTTATTGAGAAAGGGAAAAACACAAATTTCCACATATCCATGCAATGAATTTTTCAAGCATGTAAATTTAACTAATTTTGAAAATTTTATGCTTTCTAGTATTTTTAACTATAACAAGATCAATACATGGTATTTATAATGAAACTACATAGATCAAATTCTTTAATGCATCACCCTAGCTTTACATTTTAATTTTCCACTAACAAGTTACATTTAATTTCACAACTTAATAATTTTTACGCTATAAATTAATGGTTGGTTGAAATCATCATGAATTAAAAATTCTTGATAATGATACCTCAATATCAAAAAATTCATATGAATTCTCAGTTATGACCACATTTGATAATTTCATCCCTCCAAATGTCATGATCATGTAACCTTGAGGTCACAAATTTTAAGGAGTGACCAATTTTAATTTTTATTTTCAATTTATCATATATGGATTGCAAAGATTCATTGCATTATGAATTTACCTTTATATTCACTTTCATCCTCTTTATATCATTCACTACCATGTGGTAGAATCTACACTATGTATTACTCATGGATCTCTTAATTTCTCTTTCCTTTGTCCTTTACTATGAGCACTTGGGGTTATACACATTGCATATATTTATCACCTCAAAATCATGAAGTCATAGATATCATTTAATTTTTTGAGTGCCTTTAAGTGAAGTCCATAGATCTACTGAGACTTTAAATATTAACTTTATTTATTTAACATTTTTTCCTTTACATCTTTGCATTTGTTGTGACTACCTGGCATAATTTTGTGAAATGCATTCTCCCTTGACTCTTAATTATTTATCCTCTATTATATATATTTTTTCCATTTAAATTAAAACATGTGGAGAAAATTGATTGCTTTGTAGTCACGGTCTCATGAAATCTTTAAATCTTCCAAATGACTTTATTTTTATTGAAAAACTAGTTAAAACTTTAGATCTTTGCTTTAATTATTTTACTTTTATGCCTTCCATACACATAATAGAATAAAAATAAATAAAATTTTATATTCCAAACATTAATAAAGTTACAATAATAATTTTAATAAAGTTGTGACATGAAAATAAAACATGTGATAATCATGGAGGGGTCATAGAGTCTTAAAGTCATGACATTTTATTTTATTATTAAGGTGAATTTAGTAAACTCCATGTATTTTTTAATATTTTAAATTCCAATTTACATTCAATTAAATTTCATTTATCTTTCATGCAATAAATAACCAACCTATGATCACATATTTTAAAATAAATAAATCATCAATAAAATAAAATATTAAAAAAATCAATTTTAAATCAAAGGAACTTGGCAAGATAAATTGAGTCATAGGATGACAGAGTCACAAAGGCTTAAAAAAATTAAAAAAAATTGGGGCCTCCATAGATTAATTAATCTATGAATACCATTTATACTATGGTCAGGTTTGTTAATCATGAAAATGTGTGAATATGGCTACAAATAATAAATTGTGAGCTAGGACTTAGGATATATGAATTGGATGTGATACGAATTAATTATTTCACATGGGTACACATGGGATATTACCATGCATTTTTAATTAAATTTTTAATCACTAACCTGTATTACATTTAACTTACAAAACATGATATAAAAAGGGGACTTTGAAAATGGAATATGTATCTCAACTTAGGAAAAAAGGCATGATATAAAAAGGGGACTTTATAAATGGAATATGCATCTCAACTTAGGAAAAAAAGGATCCCTACTTCTTGAAAATTATTGGGGCATGCTAGTCACAATAGGTTTAATCATTATGTTATTTAAGATCTTATTTCGCTAGTGTTTTTTTCTCATTATGATATCATTATCCATATCTTCTTGCATGTTTTATATGTTTTCATCTTATTCCAATTAAAAAAGATAGATCTAAGACACCTACTAAGCAAAGTGTTAGAGTAAGGGGTATAAATATTGATTGGGCTCAAATTCATTTTCTTGGTACTTATGTCAATTGAAAACTAAATGGTGAATATTGATGATATTCATAGTTATTATATTGATGATGATAAATCAAATGATTTAAATGATGAAAATGCAAATTTTAAAAATGATAATCCTTGTGATGCCAATAAAAAATCTTATGATGCCAATGCTATAAATGAAAATGTTTTTATGATCATGTAATGCATGAAAATTCTAGGAATGATAATAATTATAGTGGATATAATGACATAGATAACAATGAATTAAATCAAGATAGAGTTAAATAACTTTCTCACTTTAGATAAATGATTAAGGAACATCCTAAATAGTTGATTTACATATTTATTATCCTAAAAGAAATAAAAAATAAAAAAATATCCAAGAAATATGTATATGAGGAAGTACATGTTGCAAATGCATATTTAAATGCTGATATTAAACATAATAGAGTTTTTAATTTTACATTAGGTAATTATGATAGTGTTCTTAGTGTTTATAATCCTATACCTCCATTTACTACTTCTAATTAAGTTACTATAAATATTCCTTCTTAGCTTAATGATTTTTTTGGTACCTCTTCTTATCTATCCACCTTCTCAATTTACTTCTCAATCATATTTAGGACATGGTATTAATCAAGGTAGTAGAGTATTTACTCTTACACATGTTGATTATATAAATTATAAATATACACTTATTTAATAAACCATTCAAGGTATGGAAGCAAAAATTTCATAACTTTCAAAATGATCTCAAATATCAAGACATGGAGTGACTTCTCATGACATATTATTTAATTAATTATCTTATAGTATCATTTATTACCTTTTTCATAGCAATTTTATTAGTCATAAGTTTGAATTAGTCAATTTAAAGGGTGACCTTTAACAACATATCAAATAATTCTATATTTCATGTCTTGAATTTAAAAAAAATGATGGAATGTTAACCAATATTTTCCCTCAAATTCTCAAGGATTATTCCTTGGATTATATTTATGACCCACCATTAGGTATCGCACATTACTTAAATTATTTGTATGATATTTTATTAGATTATTTTTTAATCAATATTAGACAAAAGGTCACATTTTCGCAACTTTAAAAACTTAAAGAATGGCCTAACGAGAATGGCCTAATGATAAAATTCCAAATTATTATTATGAGTATGTCTTTTGAATTACTTGATAGTGAATCACAAAGTAATTTCTCTCAAATTTTACTTCAAACAATCAAGGAAAAAGTTATGTCTAACACATATATATTTATATGAATTTTGGCATATGGTTAAGAACTATGAAATCATGATTATTAAGGCCAATATGATTAAATATGGTGCTAGTATCCCTACCTATAGTTGAGTTAAATATAAAGATAAATCAAAATTCAATGCTAAGGTTAATTATACTATAATTATCAAACAAATAATGAACCAAGGATGTAATTAACATAATATCTCAACCACATAGTAATCTTATCCTTATTTCTTACAAGTAGTATTGTTTCTTGCACAACACACCCCATTTTTAGAATAAAACTGGGGACCCTCTTTTTACTTTAGAGTCTAGTCTTACAACTTGTAGGAATTCATTATGGTTGATATTTTAAATATACCTTATTGGGAGTCCATTATTCTATATGTGAAGATTTGAATTTTGAATATGTTTCATTGCTTTAACTAAGTATAAATAATCAAATGGTCATCATAAGTGCTTAGTCTAGTTGACATCTACGATTGCATTAATTTTAATTTATGAATTTAAATAAATATATTAATCCTTAATATTTTTTATAATTATGTTTTTAAACACATATAAAACTTCCTTTTAGACTATTTTGCCTTAGGTTGTGCAAATGATCTAACTATTTTAGAGTTTTTTACTACTTTTCCATAGAAATTTAGTCCATATTTCTTTGACTTGATCTAAATTAGCTGTAATTTTCCTTTGGTTCATCTTTTACATTAGTTAATTTCATAAAAATAGACAAATTTACTTTTTAATGGCTTTATCTCACTAAGTTTTTGTGACCCTTTTGTTTCATTTTAAAATACTTAGCTATTTTAATTTAAACTATTTAAGTATTGATTTTTAAATCAAAGTTACTGACCATGCCTTTTTATATTTTTCCCTCAAATACTCAAAGTAAATATCAACTCTCTTCTTATTCAACATGGAAACTTTATGAAGCTCTTGGTATCCCAAATCCATCTAAGAATTTTTTTTGGACTTAGTCAGTTTCATGCTTTTACGCATATCCACATGTAACTTTTTTGCTCAATAAGAATTGACTGATTTAAAAATATTTTTCTAGAGCCATGTGGCACCTTTATAAATCTTCAAAATACTTTTGGCACTTCACTGATTTCAAAAAAAGTTCTTATTGCCATGTATCCCTCTCCCAGTAATCTCAAGCATGTTCAAAATTATTTTAAGACTTAGTCAATTTTCTTCAAGGTTGTCTAGTAGAGTAATGACATCGGCAATACTCTAAGCTAACAAGTTAATAAGATGATGCAACATGGCATAATCCTATTGCTTTTACTATCTTGGAGATGTCCATACCATTGCAATACCTCTAGGCTAGTGGGTTAGTGAGATTATGCCACATGGCATCATCCCACTACTCCATTATCTTGGAGATATTCATACAGAGCATAGAGCCTCTAGGTAAGTGGCTAACATGGATTATGACACATGGTAAAATATTTATACTTCAGTATCTCATGGTGGTTTATGTAATTTTCAAGCCCAACCAAGCTCTCAAAAAAGTGAGATGATACCATATGTAAAAATACCACTTTGTCAAGGAATGAACCATTAATATGCACTTAAAAATTCAACCAAGCAATGAAAGAGTGAGAAAAATACATGTGGTAGGGACCCAGTTAAAAATAAAGACACATTATCTGCATAACCAAAAAATAATGAGTGTAAATTTAATGGCCCATCTACTTGTCAAAACCATAAAGAGGTTGAGAATAGACTGCACATCCAATTTGATTCATAAAATCAAATTATAGTCCAAACGAATCATGAATAATATGGCAATAATTAGCATGGCTTATGCATAAGGATTAAGCATAGATCATAAAAGACAAATTCACCCTTAATGAGGTAGGGTAATTGATTGTGTATAAGCATGGGTGAATGTCAGTATTGATGTAATCTTAATTGATTTTAGATACCAAAATTCAATTGAGCCATGGTTCAATTATGCAAATTATAGGCACACCTTCAATTTGTCATATATTTTTATCCACTTGATCAACCACACTCCCTCAAGTGGGTTGACCATGTTGATGATTTCTACAACTACCCCATTAGTGGGTGAATTTACATTTAAATTTTAATTCATAAATTTAACTCTTCAGAACTATGTACCTATATAAGATCAACTATTTTTAGTAATAAGGGATAGTATTTTTTAAGGTAAAGAGGATTATTGTTAATCTATTATTTATAAGACTAGAGGATACTATGCTTGGCTAGCCCTTTTAGATTATAACTTAGAGTAGTGGACCAATATTTTTAATTTCATGCATTTCCCTAATTTCTAGATTAGTTTTCTAAGTCAAGGCTATTTGGAATCTAAGTCTTTATCTCACTAAGCATTTGATGAATCCTAAATTATCTTTAATATAAACATATTTATTTGAAAGATTTGATATTTAATAGATTGGTCTATGCATGTATATGGTGACCTTGTTTTCCTCTTTGGTTGATCTAGAGATCATCTACAAGGGACAAAAATGGTCTCAATTCTTCTTCAAAACATTTTCAAAACATAGAGCTTGTTGAGAACTTTTTGGTGCATTTTACGGTTTGAAAAATTGAGTTTGTATACAAAATATATGGATGATCAAAGTTTTGGTCAAACTTGGTCAAAATAGTCAAAGTGACATGGACCAATAAAATACTGACACATGGAATGGATGGGGTAAAAAAACAAGTTAGAATTTGATAAGTGAACCAATAGGACATTGATATGTGTCTAGTCTTAGGTTGACACATGCGGATAAAGAAAATTATAAAGGTAAAGAAAGACATTTTTAAGCATGCCTAAAATAATTTCTATTTGGGATAAAATCCCACAACCTAGGCCAACTTATGGCTTATTAATTTACCCCATTCCTCACATATGGAATTAATTGGTATTTTGGCTTAACTTAAGTCCTTAATAATTATGTGGAATCTCACAAATACAATAAGTAAGATATTATTAAAATTATATATTAAATTGTAAAGGGATAATATAAATCCCATAAAACATGGTGGAATGAGATATTATTTAATTCCATCAAAAAAGGTGCAGATAAATGTTAATCCCAATATTATGGGAAAGGGGATAATTATCTAAACCCCAAAATGTGGACCTCCACAAGTATATAAAGGCGTAGGAAGACATTTACAAATCATGAAATAAAGAAAATTTAGAATTCAGTGTTGCATTCAAATTCATTTGTTTCTCCATATCTCAGAGAAGCCAAGAGAAGCATAATTATAGAGGAGACATATAAAAAAAAATTTGAAGCCATAGGCAACTTTTAAAAAGCATTTGATAATGAGTTTTACATTTGGTTTTGACCAATTTTTCAAATTAGATATTTGAATCGATATTACTCCTGAGTTGTTTTATCACAAGATCAGATATTAAAGACTACATTACCTACCAACTCTAGTGCTCACATATTATTGATGTAAGATTTTTGTTTTAATTTTACATTAATATATAGGTTATGATACTTAGCAAACCCAAAAATGTATCCCAATAAGGGTTAACTTTGTTATCAATTTATTGTGTTATGCTTGATAAATTTTAGTTGCTTTTGTATAATAATTATAAAATCTAAGTTTTTCATTTCCAATTTAAAAATAAACTGAAGCATTATTAAGATCTATTTTAAAAAGTGGAAAAATACCTAGGGGTCACTTACTATTTACAAATCAATTTTGGTATCAAATTAGTTAGAAGGTTCGATTTGCTTTTGAATATGTGATATACTCTTGAATAGATTTTTGAGATCAGTTTCAGTATTCCATTCTATTGGGTTATTTGTATACTTCTTAGATTTTTTTTTATCTTCCATTTGTAATTTGTAGTTATGTTGGAAGTACAGGTTGTTTGTATAAAACCATAGGTAAATCCTTGAAACATGAGAGGCTAGAAGAATTATAAGGAATGAATCACTAGATTTAGGAAGATAATTCCTTTATAAGGAAGAGATTGCATTTCTTGGAAGAAGAAAATGAAAAATTGTAATTAGATTTACAGGCCAAGGATGAGCTCTTGGAAAAGATACAAAATGATGAACAAGTAAAGGATTTTCCTTCCACCATCAATGCATAAATAATAATAGAATTCATGATAATTATTTCATCACATGGTTATTAATCCCATTCAGATTTAGATGAAAATGATTTTGGTTAATTTGAACAACATACGAAGATAATTGGTTTAAAATTACTATTTAAAATGGGATATGATGGAAAAGGCCTTGGTAATAATGGCCAAAGTTTCATTAACCCAATACAGGTAGAGGATTGAACACATTTTATAGGTTTGGATTATGCTAGTGTGGAGATGAAAATTGAAGAGAGTTTTAAAACTACTAAAGGAAGATAAGCTTCCAACAGCTAAGTGTTCACACCACTAGCTTTGTAGAATTCTTCTATGCAGAGGACTGTGAATAACCATAGGTTGATGAGAAAGTGTATAAGAAAATAGAGAAAAGAGGTAATGTAATATTAAATCCTCATACTTACACAAATCATATCACTAGACATAATGTTAATTATAAAACTTAGGATGTTCTCTTTTAGTTTAAACAATATAGCTATGACATATAAAAAATGTGGAATACTTTCTCATGCACTTTTTTGGGTTAATTAATCATTATGTGGATAATTTTTTGAAGAGTAAATATTTTATGGAGAAATTGTTGCCTTTTCTAAAAAACAAGACATGTGTTAAATATCAATCTCATAATCCATAGGTGAGAATGACCAACATGTTTCCTCATCCAAGAAAAAGGATAAAGGAAACTATTGCATTCATTGTTGTATGAGTGGGTACAAGGTTGAAACTTATTAGAAATTTCATCCATCACGCCATCCTAAATATGGTAAGAAGAAGAAGGTTTATGCTCTTGGTAAAAAGATAACAAATAATGAAGGTATTAATTCACTAAAATTTATTGAAATAATCCAAGACTATCCATAAATGTTCCATAGATGAGTTCATTTTATTTTGATTTGGATATTAAGAGTTTATTTCTTTTGATGGAAAGATTAGCTAACATTGATGATTAACATGATTTTGGTATATATCTTTCCAAGAACTTTTTGGGCTTCTTGATACATTTTGTGAAAAGGAATTTAACTCATGTTTTGAGCTTGGAGATTTGATAATAGATTGAATATTTGATTGGGAATCATGTTCAGTGTGCCTATTTTTTTGAATTGATATTTTGAGAGGAAGATAAATTGGATAAATTAGCTTTGTGGTTTATTTTATTACACTCAAATTAATACTATTATTTTTGGATTGCATTTACTTTATGCAAATGATTTGGATGTAGTTTAAGACTCATACGTGGGCAATATCATATTTATAATTGCATACAGTGGTTAGTGCACTATTTGAAATGTAACATTTCATATACAAAGTCATTCTATCTTGTTTATAGTATTGGGATGGAATGTATACATGGAGAGATTTTATAGTTCTCTTTATTTTACCAACTTCAAATGGATTTAGTTGTAAAATTTGCTTAATTGGGAAGTATTTTAATGTCTATTTTTATAGCTGATTTATGTTGTGGTAGAGTTGAGAAATTTAAAGTTAATTTAACCTATTTTATCATTATGGTTGAAGTATTTTTTGCAAATATAACTTGTCATTATACTCCTAATATTAGGGCCAGTACAGGAGGACATTGTTGATAGAAAAAGGTAATATTACCTTCAATTCTATTTTTTCTTCTATATGTTTTATTCTATGTAGAAAGATGTTTTGACAGAGATGAGTGACTTGAAAATCCTCAAAGGGGTAAAATGGACCCTCATTTCAGTGGATATCAGACTTTTGGAGACTAAAAGCCTTCTTAGTGGTGAGGTGTGATCTAGAGATCATCTACAAGGGATAAAAATGGTCTTAATTCTTCTTTAAAACATATGCACAATGTAAATGTTGTTGAGAGCTTTCGGGCACATTTTATGGTTCCTAAAATAAATTCCATATGTGAAAGATATGGATGGTCAAATTTTTGGTCTAATTTGGTCAAAATATTCCAAATGATGTGGACCAATAAAAGACTGACATGTGGCATGGAAGTGGTAGAGAAAGACAATTCAGAATTTGATAAGTGAACCAATTAGATGTTGATATGTGGCTAGTATCAGGTTGACACATGTGGCTAAGGTGAATTATAAAGGTAAAGAAAGGCATTTTTAAACATGCCTAAAATAATTTCTATGGGATAAAACCCCACAACCTAGGCCAACTTATTCTTTATTAATTCACCCCATTCCTCACATATGTAATTAATTGGTATTTTGGCTTAACTTAAAGCCTTAATAATTATGTGGAAGCCCACAAATTAAATAATTCAGATATTATTAAAATTCCATATTAAATTGTAAAGGGATAATATAAATCCCATAAAACATCGTGGAATGGGATATTATTCAATCTCATCAAAAAAGGTGGAGATAAATGTTAATCCTATTATTATGGGAATGGGGATAATTATCTAAACCCCAAAATGTGGAATTCCACAAGTATATAAAGGGGGAAGAAGACATTTTCAAATCATGAAATTAATAAATTCAAAACTCATTGTTTCATTTGAATTTATTCGATTCTTAAGAGATTAGAGAAGCTAAGAGAAGCATAAGCACATAGGAAAAGTGTAAGCAATTTTTTGAAGTCATAGGTAACTTGTAAAAATCATTTGAAAGAGATTTTTGAAGTTGGTTCTGATTAAGTTTTCAAATGGGATATTTGACTCATATTATTCCTTAGTTATTCTATCAAAAGATTGGATATTATAGACTACATTGCCTGCCATCTCTAGTGCTCGCATATTGTTGCAGTAAGATTTTTGTTTTACTTTTATATTAATATATCAATTATACTACTTAACAAACTTAGATACCTAACCCAATAAGGGTGAAATACATTATCAATTTATTATGTTATGCTTGATAAATCTTAGTTGATTTTGCATAATAATTATAAAATCTCAATTTTTCATTTCCAATTTTTAAAAAAATTGAAGCATTATTAAGATCTATTTAAAAAAGTGGAAAAAACCTAGGGGTCACTTACCATTTATAGATCATTGGCTCTATTACTTTGTTCCACATACTCTTGCACCATCTTTAGTTGGAGTTATGCTAGCTCTAGCTCAACTAAGGACTGGTTACTCAAAGATTCATCTACTCAATAGAACTAGGTTGGCCAATATTAGAAATTGGGCTCTTTTTATATTTCTACCTTCCTTTCTCTCTTTTTCCTTTTTTATTAGTATGTTAGTCTATATTAGTTTAGTTTCGGAGTTACAGTCTAAGATTAATGTTTATCTTGATTGCATGCTTTTATATATTGCTCATTTATGCATTGTTAAACTTATAAGCAATAGATATTTTCATTTAAAATTATATGTTTATTCATAGTTAAATCATTTGTCTGGTTCTTTAGCTGTAAGATATCTAAATTTAATGCATATTGATCTATCTAAAATACACACTAAAGACCCTTGACATGGTATGGTCACAACGAGCCAATTAGGTTACATTGCATACCAAGACTTGGTAACCAAGATCTTATGGATATTTTCTCACATGAATCTCCTTTTAGGAGAGATATGGCCTAACAAGCCCTGTCTAGGTTGACATGTCAAAAGACATCACAACACAGTGGAACTAGAAAGAGGGCTTGAATGGTGTATTTTAGGATTTTTTTTTGTCTATAATAGCTTAATATAGTTGTTTTCCAAATTCTTAGACTATAAATCTTTTTATCTAAGTCTTCTAATGGATTTAGCTTGGCTAAGAATATGTAATTATCTTGTGGACATTCCAAGACTTTCCCATGACTTATCTATGAACCCCCATAAATTTTGTGTAAATTATATCCATTGTGGGAGTTAAATTTCTAAAGAACACATACAAAATTTTAGAGAAGCCCTTATCAGAAAGTAAATTCAACATGAGGATGCGACATGTCACTTATTCCCCTTTTCATTGGATCAAACTACTTATTCTTGGTACCTTGGTCTACCATAAGGGTGAATCACAACATGGGTCATCTTTGAGAACTTATTCTTTAACCATTTTTTCATGTCTATTACCTTTATGTCTTATTCTACCAATCCGACATAGTCCATAAAGGGCCTAATGAGCCAACTAGTATATTCAAAAATATATTCTATCAACCATACAATAGGCAAAGGGATCTTTTCTTGAAAATAGAGGATGCAAAAAACGGGTTATATCTCCAAACCTTTGAACCTATAACTACCATGTTCATTAAGATAAACCCCTCTACTCTCACCTCATTAGCTTTGGTATACCAGGAGGCTACCAATGTGGAGAAATAGTTAATGACTCAAGGTACTTGTGCCCAAAGTCATTTAATTACCCTACCTACAAGATATCCCATGGAATAATATGCACCTTATAATGAAGTGTTACCACAAGCCTTTATCCATCCAAACCTCCTAGTGATAAATGTGAGTCATACTCATTTATTTAATGAATATAAATCAATTAATTACATGAATAATTAGCAAACCAATTATTATAATTTTAGTGATTCAGTATTTTTAGGTGTTGTTTCTAATCAAATACTATTTATTTCAAGAGATATCTAGGAGACAATATGCAATCCAAGTTGTGAAGCTGTATACCCTTATGGGCCATCTAGATTTTCTGAATCTAGCTACATCAATAATGTAAAGTTGATCATGCATGCTGAAGACATACCATCTTGGAAGCATGTTATATTCTTTAAAATATATAATAATAATGATGATTATTCTAAAGATGAAGTACCAATTATAAAAGGTAGCCTAATGGTTGAAAATCAAATTGATAAAAAGTCATCCACATAAAATTAACAAACTGACATCTCTTGTGATTAGCCAAAAGAATAATTGGAGGAGTTAGAGATCTTAGATGAAGAAGATGTATAATATACACTTGGAATATTAATTACCTATACTAGTATTCTTACATTTAATGGACTGATCTAATATGGTCAACATCTCTGTGGTGGTAATGAGAATTTCCCTACATCATCAGTGGGAAATGAAGTATAATAAGCAAACCAATAAGAAATAAGTTATCCATTTGAGGAGAACAAGCTATAAGAATTAAAAATTTATTATCCCTCTCCTCAGTTCAATATCACCTCTAAAGTGGTTTATATTACTCAAATTTTTCTCTCAATAGTAGAGGCAATCAAAATGGGAAGTCATGAACACAATGGCATGAATGAAGAAGTTATGCCAATGGAGTTTCAAGATAAGAATGACCTTATTCAACCTAGATCTCCACATACTTCAGCAATTGATGAAAAATTCATAAGGTCTCTGATATGGGAAGAATATAAAACACTCCCATGCCTTTCAAATGCTGAAGATAATGATGATGATGTTATATGGGCATCCATTTGTATCACAAAGTAGCTAATAAGTGACTCATATATTGGTTTTCATCATGAACATGTCACTTTTAGGTTAGATATTCCAATCAATTTGGTATGTATGAATACCCAACCCTGTCCTTCACTACAATACAACATTTAGGCTGAGGTATTTTCTAAACACCATCCCTCATGCTTTCTATAATCTAGATGAAAACATGATGCAGAATTATATAGTCCTACTTTGTTTTGATTGCATGAACTAAACATGAATAAATATTTATGGGATAGTATTTTCTAATGTAAAGGAAAACATAGACAAAAATAGATGTTTTCTTTTCAATTCTCAAAATACTAAAGAATCAAGTGTCTAACTAGTTCAAGCATGCACTTACTCGAACATTTATCTTAAATATTTTTTATTTTTCCTTCTCTTTTCCTTTTTATTTTTATTTCATGTCCCTTGTTTATTAGGTTATGTTTGAATTGGTTTTTTTTTTTTTTGTCATTATTGGGTATTTCCCAATTATTTCTGCACTATGGTCCCCTCATTAATCAAAGAAATGGAATGAAAGGCTATTGTAGGAGTAACATAGATGGCACTCAAAGAACCTAATTATAATTTTACTCAAATTTTTATGTGAACTATTTTTGTTTCTTTGTTCATTTCTTGAATTCTAAATTTCAATGATTTTCAATAGAACATGTGAATTTTAGAATAAGTATTTTTTTGTTTAAATCTATCTAGTGCACTTAAATAAATATCTAAAGAAAATTATAGCATTTCTAGAATTTTGATTTGTCTTAAGTTGTCATAAATTTATTGGTTTCCTTTTACCCATGGCTTGGTCCCCAACCCTCTATGGATGAATTTAAAAATATCCTTTCAAAATAATTGAGTTAAAATGTAAAATCTAAAATTCTCCTTGAAAGGGTAATCTTGGAAGCCTCTACCACATAATTTTTGGCCTAGTTAGTAGTGGAGAAAGGATTTTGGAAGGGACTAGAGATATCTATGTCAGGGCTATAAATGCTTGGATGGTAGTAGAGCAATGTCCACACCACTTCTCATATTATGGTTTAGTATGTCACTTATTCCCATAGACTATAGTGCCTTTTAATTTTTTGTTTTTATAAGTGATAGCTTGTAGCTAATGCTTTTTATTCTTGTGAAATTAGAGATTCTAGATTCTTGAAATACTCAGGAGTATTTCTCAGTAGGAGTGACCATTTATTGTTACTTGCACAACACACCCCATTTTCAAACTAAAAATGGGGACTCTCTTTTTATTTGGAGTCTAGTATTATACCTTTCAAGGGTTCATTGTGGATACTAGTTTAAATATGTCTTCTTAGGAGTCCATTCTATTAGATGTGAAGATTTTAAATTTGAATATCCTTCATCACTTTAACTAAGTCTAAATAACGAAATGTTCATCATAAGTTCTTAGTCTAATTTACATCTAGGACTACATTAATTTCAATTTATGAATTTGTATAAATCTATTAATACTTAGTATATTTTATAATTGTGTTTTTAAACACATATAAAACTTCAATTTAGACTATTTCATCTTAGGTTTTGAAAATGATCTAATTATTTTAGAGTTCATCAGTAGTTTAGTCCATTTTATTTTATTTGATCTAAATTAACTATAATTTTATTTTGGTTCATCTTTTACCTTAGTTAATTTCATAAACATGGAAAAAATTACTTTTGAATGGCTTTCTATCACTAATTTTGCATGCCCCTTTTATTGCATTTCAAAAGACTTAGCCATTTTAATTTAAACTAGTTAGTCATTACTTTTTAAATTGAAGTTATTGACTATGCCTTTTATGTTGTAATTGTAGGTAATTAATTTAAAGCCTAGATCTCTTCTCATTCAATGTGGTAATGTTTTTTGGATCCCAATGGCCCAAATCTACCCAATAAGTCTTTTCAAATTAAGTCAATTTCACGCTTTTGCCTATAGCCACATGTCAATTTTTTGCTCAGTGGGACTTGGCCAATTTCATAAAATTTTCTTGGAGGTATGTGGCACCTTTATACATATTCAAAATAATTTCAGCACTTAGATGATTTCACAATTTTTTTCTTTTGCCACGTATCCCCCTCCTAGAAGTCCTAGGCTTATTCAAAACTCTTTTAAGACTTGGTCAAAATTTTCAAGGTTTCTTCGTAGGGAAATAATGTTAGAAACACTTCATACTAGAAGGATAATAATATGATGCCATGTGGTAAAATCCCACTATTCCATTATCTTGTATATGTTCATATCAATGTAATGTCTCTAGGCTAGAGGATCAATGAGATGATGCCATATAGCATTATCCCACCACTCTACTATCCCAAAGATGTTCGTATAGAGTATAGATCCTCAAGGTAAGTAGGTGAGATAGATGATGCCACATGGAAAAATCCCACTCTCTACTATCTTGGGGTGGTTCATTCAATTTTGAAGCCCAACCAAGCTCTCAAAAAAGTGAGATGATGGCATGTGGAAAAATATTTCTTCGCCAAGGAATGAACCATAAACATGCAAATAAAGCTTCAACTGAGCAACAAAAGAGATAGAATAAGCCATGTGGGAGGGACCCTATCAAAATTAAATACATATTGGTTTCACAACTAATAAATCATAAGCCTAAATTTGATGATGCTTTTACCTATCAAAACCATCAAGAGGATGATAATGGATTGTGCTTCCAATTTGATTTTTAGAATCAAATTATAGTCCAACTGAATCACGAATAAGATGAATTGTTACTATGTATTACACATTAGGAAGCATAGAAAATAAAAGACAAATTCATATTTAATGAGGTAAGTAAATTAATTATGCATAAGCATGGGTGGCTAGTAGTTCTGATGCAATCCCAACTGCTTTCAAATACCATAATTTAATTGAGGCATGGTTTGATTGCATAAATTATGGGCATGACTTTAACTTGTCATAGATTTTGAAATACCTACTCAACCACACTCCCTCAAGTGGGTCAGTCATGTTGATGATTGCTTTAACTACCCCATTAATGGGTGAATTAAAATTTTAATTTAAATTCATATTTTGGACACTTCAGGTCTGCATGCCTATATAAGATCGACTCTTAAAATTAATAAAGGTTAGTATTTTTTAGGACTAAGAGGATTATGATTATGTTATTATTTTTAATATTAGAGGAGACTACACCTAGCTAGCTCTTTTAGACTATAATTTAGAGTAGTGGACCAGTCATTTTTATTTCATACATTTCCCTACCTTTTAGATTATTTTTTCGAGCTGAGGCTATTTAGAAGCTAATTTTTTAACTCACTGAGTATTTGATGAACCCAAAATGATCCTTAATATAAACATATTTATTTGAAATATTTTCCATTTAATAGACTTGGTCTATGGTGACCCTATTTTTCTCTTTGGCTTTGCTACTTCATTCCATAAACTCTTGCACTATCCTTAGTTGGAGTTAAGTTAGTTATGGCTCAACTAAGGACTGGTTACTTAAAAATTAATTTTCCAAATAGAACCAAGATGGTCAATATTATATAATGGGATATTTTTCTTTTTATCCCTACCTTTCTCTCTTTTTCCTTTTTTAATCATTTTATTAGTTTAGATTAGTTTTTTTTGAGTTACAATCTGAGTTTAATTTTTATCTTGATTGCATGCTCTTATCTATTGCTCATTTATGCATTATTGAACTTATAAAAAATAGAAATTTTAATTTTGAATAAGTTATTTATTTATAGTTAAATCATTTTGTTGATTCCTTAGGCATAATCTCTTTATTTTTAATGTATATTGATCTGTCTAAAATGTACACTAAAGACCCTTGACATGGTATGGTCACAATGAGTTGACTAGGTTATCTTGTGTATTAAGCTTGATAATTGAGACCTTAAGGATATTTTCTCTTACAAATATCTTTTCAAGAGAGACAAATCATATAAACCCTAGCCTAAGTTGGCATGTTAAAATACCCCATAGCAAGTAGTTATAATTTAAAGGGTTAGATGAGAGTCCTCATCAACTTATTAAATAATTTATTAAATGTGATATGATTATTTACCTCTTAAACAAGATTTTAAATCATATTTACATTTACCAAATAAATATTATTCTAAATTATTTTGTGATTATCATATATCTTTGAGTCATACTTCCAATATATTATTTTTCATTGAGATATACTCATTCAAGGCTTGATTTATAGTAATGGAATTCAAGTGGAAAGATACTATATTACATTGAATTAATTAGTTTATCCACCTAATCTACACTTTAAATTCCTTACCAATCCACTTTTGAGTCATGATACTAAAATGAAATATAACCTTCACATTTTAACTCTTAAACAATAACTACTAGTTTAAAATGCTCATATCTTAAATGGGTTTATAGGTCTGGTTATATATGCATGTAAATAAGTTCTTTTTATTACCTTATATGACCATGAAATTCCAATAGATGATTTTAACAATGGATCATTATTCATAAAAGATTTCATAGACTCTAATTCAATGCTAACTTAATGCATTATGGTTTACAATGATTCAAACTTTAACACATGTAAAATGAAATTTATGTATAGTCATGGATACACACAAAAGGATTTAAATGGTACAACTATTATTTTTAAATTTTATGATGGCATTACATGAAAAATATTTGAGGGCATCACATTACTATTCACTATAGGCCCTAATACATTTCCAGTATGGTTTCAATTAATTTAAAATAATGGTATATATAATATATTACTTGGATACCCCTCATTTAATCAAATGAGAGTAATACCATCCATATTGCATCAATGGATTTTTTTTAATAATGATAATTTTATTACTATTAGACACACATCTTATGAGTCACCTATTAAAAAAAAATGAGGTATTAATTTTTAAAAAAAAATAATACAACCTCAAGTGAAAACATTTAGAGTTCATGTCCCTACTCATCTAATATGTACTATGTATTATTATTACAACCTCTTTCTTGTTCAAGTTAAATCACTTAGTAAGGTTTCAACTATACAATCCAAAAAAAAAAATTATTCTAAGTATGATAAAATAATTATTGTATCTAATTTACATAATAATAATTACATTACTACTAATGATGATTTTGGTTACTTTAAAACTTTTGGTTACTATTGACAATTTTGACCTCACAGGTCAAATTGTCACACCTACCACTTTAAACATTACTTGTCATGTTATTTACCATGTTAATTGGTATGTTGGTATTGTTATGTCTCTAAAATAGTCATTCAAAACCTTGATTAACATATTTTAAGGTAGATTTGATGAGATTAAGGTTTTGATCATCATGGCCATGTGCTTGTCTAGCCACCTTTTGACCAATTTTAGGTTGTTTCAAGAGGTGAAAAGAGTCAAAAAAATCCTAAGAGGCCTTATGTCTTGTGTCAAAGTCATCTCATGCTATGTAATTGATCAAACTAGTTGGTGACATGTTTGACTAACATTATGTCCTAGTTTACTACATTTTGGGTCAGTTTATGGATTTTATAGCAAGTTTTGAATGTGAATGATAGTATAATATTATAATATGGACATGGTGTAATTTTTAGGCATGAAAATTACAATAAATACATTTTTGAAGTAGTTTCATTAGGATTCTCAAGTGATTTTGGTAGTTTTAGTGCTAAAAAGGCCTATTTTGAGGCCATCCATATAATTATCAAGGTAAAATTGAGATTCAAGCATCTTCAAGACCTTATTTATTATTAAAAAGTCAAATCCATGATTTTAAAGGAGTTTTAAATGTTAAAATGAAGAAAATTGATTTATCTCTCATATCGACCTCCTTGGCAACTCTAAGAAGGCCATCAGTTTTTGCTTGATATAGGTAAAAACCTCTTGGTCAATGATAATGACCCTAATTATCTTCAATTTAGTTTCATTGGTTGTCAAAATCATCCCCCATATTTATGAACAATCACTAAGAGTGTAAGGAGGTCAATATGACCTAGTCATCTAAGTAGGGTCCAAGTTTGTCTCTATTTATTCACTTCAAAGCTCGATGGAGAAATTTTTTTAGGGGGATTATTTAAGGGTTAAATTTTACATTTTTCATGTTTGAATTATTATCTAATTTTCCTTTATAAGGAGTCTTTTGATAGGAAACTGGTTGGTTATCTTGACTTGAGTTTTGGCAATTTTCAAGCATGTTTGATATACTAGATGAATGTATTAATTTTAAAGAGTTTTAAAGATAATTTTAAAGGTAAAATACATAAATTTCATCCTCAATGTTTCAAGTACCTTGATCTTGAAAAGGTCTTTCTTGAGATAGCTTGGGTGGTCATTTGGTCCTTCCACAAGATATAGTTACAAATCTATTGAGATTCTCTTTGTGTGAGGGTATTTTAGTGAGGATATAATTATATTTAAGGGATTATAAACTATTATTAAATATTAATTTACCTTGGAATGAAATTATATATATGTTATTAATACTATTCTTTCTCAAAGTTCAAAATCTCTCTTGCAGGCCTGATGAACAAGCTAGAAAGACATAATGGCAAGTGATAATAGATATGAGGACTCATGAAGATGATTAATTGTGTTTTAATTCATGATGTTTTTTAATAATTCTCATAATTTATTAAATATTCCTAATGAAAATATGAAATAAATACCTATTTAGAGCCTCTAATGCCTAAGTAACACTAAAGGACTATGTATGATTGTGTTACCAAATTAAGAAACCTCCAGGGGATTGTATGCCTTTAGAAATGTGTTGTGAAGGGGTTAGATGAGTTGTTAAAGGTTATCTAGGTCCTTTAAATTAATATTTATTCTCAAAAGGCTATCTAGGTACATCAAAACCATTCAATAAAATCTCTTTAAAACACTATTAGTAGAGTTTAAGGTAAGTTAGCAGTTTTTAAGGTAAATGTCAAATGTTGATCTCCATATGTATCAAGTCATTTTGATGCTCTTCAAGTTGATAAAAGGTAGATCAAAATACTTCAATGGTTTTGGATCATGTTTGTCATATCATAAGCTATGTCATATTTTCTTTATCTATATGTACAAGCTCCAAATCTCCACATATAGTAGTCCTTTATTTTAAGACTATATCTTTCGAGGAAACATCATGTGGAAACATAAAGGTGATAGGTGGTTTTCAGGGTATGAGATATAAATTATATTTTAAGAGAAATTTACATCTTTGTAACATTATGTTAGGTGGAATTTATCTCTTCCAATAGTCCATACAAACTTTAAAACACCACTTACAACCATATATAAGTTGGCTATTAGTTAGAATTTTATGTATGTGAAATTATAGAGCTAAATAGATGTAATATGAAATTGATAAGAATGATGAGTAGGTATAATAATTTTTTGAGGACAAATGAGGTTAGAAATTTTAAGAAGGTAAAGACTTTTTCATACATTCTATATAAGTACAATTATGACCTACAACCATATATTGAAATACACAGTCAAGGCTCAATGCAAAGTGAACTTATGATAGTTAAGAGGGTGAAAAGTGATGCTTATGTGATGGATAAATTGAGCATAATCATGAATTAATGGATTAATATACGAACGGAGGTTATCAGATCACCAAGTAAGAGAAATTACCACTTACAATAGGGTTTAAGTAGGCCTAGATAGTTAGACTTATGAAATTAAGGAAAGGTAAGTAAAGGGATAAGAGCCTAGACACTTATACAATATATAAGATACTATGGGAAAATTAGGATCACTTTCTCAAGGGTTCAATGACCCTATATTGGGCATCTCACATCATGAAACATCACATAATCACTTACAATCATCCTATTTTGACTCAAGTAGTGGTATGAAGAGTGAAATACGAAATGAATTGAATTAACAAAATCACTACAGGAGGTGCTTATTTATACAATACTAAGTGAAATTAGATCTCCTAATCTATAGGATATTATGACTCACAACATAACTAACCACAAATATGAAATACCCCATCTAACTAACCTATGTCAATCAAAGGTGTAAATCACCTTGAGACATTTATTATAAATAGCTAGGATAAATTAATTATTCTAAAATCCCCCCCCTTAATTGATCATATCCTGAAGAGAAGAAGAGAGAGAATTTATGAATGCCTCAAACTTATCATGTGCAAGTGACTTCATGAAGACATATACACACTAATCTTGAGTGGGGGAATATTAGAGATATTTGTTGTGATACTAAACATGTTCACGTATGAAATGAATTTGAACCTATATGTGTTTGGTTTTCTAATGAAACACTAGATTGTGAACAATATGTAGAACACCCTAATTGTCATAATTCAAAACTATAGGCTGAGTCTATGGAACTCTAAGTCCTGAAAGAATGTGACATATCCATATCACTTCATAAATATCTCTTGTTGTAGCAAGATATTCTACCTTTGTCAAAGATACGGAAACATAATTTTGCTTCTTACTTACCCATGAAATTGGATTAGATCCTAGAAAGAACACAAATCCAGAAGTGGGTTTCCTATCATCAATAAAATTTGGATGATCTACATTCATGTATCCTATCAAGAAGAACTTATCATTCTTATTATACTCTAGGCCAGACTCAATTGTACCTTTGATGTTTCTCAATACCTATTTTTTTGCTTTCTAATGTGTCATCTTTGATTCTTTCATGAATTGAGAAAGATAGCTGACAACATATCTAATATCTATCCTAGTATATGTCAAGTAAATAAGACTCCCAATAAACTGTCGATAGAGAGTTGCATTTACTTCTGGTAATGGATCTATACAAGATAATTAAAGTCTTATCTCCATAGGTGTTGTAATAGACTTGCAGTCCATCATCCTAAATTTTTAAGCAATGTCTTGGTATACTTCACCCATGAAATAAAAATGTAATGTTTTTCTACCATACCTCTAAACCAAGATAATAGTATAACAACCTAATATCTATCATGTTGAATGATTACTTGAGATCATTCTTAGTTGCATAAATCATCTTCACTATGCTGTCAGTGATGACTAGATCATCAACATAAATAATCATTATAACAACCTCCCCCCCATAATTTTTAAGGTATAGGCTAGGATCATATGTACTCTTGTTGAATCCATGTTGTATGCGATGTTCATAAATCTTGAAAAACTAGGCTTGGGGAGTATATTTTAGCCCATAGAGAGACTTGATAAGCCTACATACTTTTTTTCTTGATTAGGTGCCACAAATCCTTCAGGTTGAGTCATGTAGACTTCCTTTTTCAAATCTCCATTGAGAAAGACACTTTTTACATCTATTTTATGGATTTTCCATCCAAAATGTGTATCCATAACAAAAACCATTCTAATAGTCTTTATCTTAGGTGTGGGAGAAAAAGTCTCCTCATAGTCAATGCCTTCTTTTTTAGCACACCCTTTTACAACAAGCCTTTCCTTGTACTTATAAATATTTCCATCTACTTTGTACTTAGTATTAAAGACCCATTTGCATCCTATAGGCTTCTTCTCTGGAGAAATATCAATAAGCTACCAAGTTTTATTTTTCAACAATGAATGATATTCCTCATCCATAATATCTTTCTAAGGTCTAGACTATAGGGATTATATTACTGTAGAGGGCTCATATGTTTCTTGCATAATAATCATAAGGGACATATTAACCTCTTCTCAAGCTATGCTTTGAGTCATTAATCTTGAAGTGGATGTATCTAGTACTCCATTCAAGTTAGCATCTCATATATTACTTGTATATCACTTGGGCATATATTGAACTATAGGTGGTGGTGCTAGAGGTCCTATTTGACTATCTTCCTTTTCACTTTCACCATCACTATCTAAATATATTACAGAAGGTAGAAGGTGGATTGGCTCTTTCTTATATCATTTGACTGTGTAGAAGGTGGATTGAATCCACTATTTTCATCAAACACTACATCTCTATTAATTAGTACCTCTTTATTTCTATATCAAGGAGCATGTATGCCTTTGATTGTGCACTATAACCCATGAAAATACATTCCTTTATTTTCTTATCTAACTTATTCCTTTTCTTCTTAGGAACATGCATATATGCCTTACAACCAAAAAATCAAAGGTGAGTTACCTTTGGTTTATTCCTTGACCAAGCTTCATGTGGTGTGATTCCATCAAGAGCTTTGGTGGGTGACCTGTTCAACAAGTAGATTTTAGTGTGACAAGCTTCTGCATGATATGTATTAGGGAATTTTACATCCATAACCATGCTATGAAACATTTCCACTATGAATCTGTTATGTCATTATGCAACTCCATTCTACTGAGGTGAATATATTTCTATCAATTATTGATTGATTCTATTCACACTAAGATAGGCTAAGAATTCTTTACTAGTGTATTCCCCCCATGATATGCATAGAGGGTCTTACATTTCTTCCAGTTTCATTTTCAATTATGGCCTTGAACTCTTTGAAGTCTTTAAAATCTTAATCCTTAGTCTTCAATAAATATACCCACATTTTCTATGAGTAATCATCCATAAAAAGCTAAAAGTATTTATACCCTCTAAGATTGGGAGCTAAATGTCTGCAAAGATTGGTGTGTACCAAGTCCAACTTAATAGTTTATTGATAATTAGTCTTTCCAAAGGGATATTTTCTTTATTTTCCTACTAAGTAACTGGTACATATATTAGAATATTACTTGAGTTTTGGAAGACCATGAGCCATAACTTATTTGTTCAATTGTACCAAATAACCATAACTCAAGTGACCATATCTTCTATGACACAAATTTCCTAGTTTTGTATCTTTGACCACAAGTTCTTGATGATAATTTTGAACAAAATCAAGCCAAAACATTTTACCAATATTGGAAGCCTTGGTAATCACTCTGAAATGCCTAGACTTGTCTTTGACGTGACAAAATTTTTGACCATTTTGGTATTCAAATTCAAACATGAGGTTGTGGTCAAGTAGATGATTAACAAAAAATATATTTTTTGTAAGTCTTGGAACATATAAAACATTTAAAATGTTGCAATTTATATTTTCAAGTTAAAGTTTGATGTTACTATTGACCATTTCGACCACAAGTCAAAAAGGGTTGACCCCCTATAGTAAAACACTTATATAGGGGTCTAATATTTTTTCATAGGGTATGTTATAGTTTATTTGATGTAATTTTATTTTATTTTAGCCTTGGTCATATTCTAATTAGTTTATATGTAATTTTAAGTTACTTAGGAGCCATTTAGGGGTTATAAATGCAAGTGGCATAGTTTTCAAGGTGTCTACATGTCTTAGTTTTCCTTAAAACATCCAAGAGGTTTGATTCCATATCAATAATGTTATTTAATCTAAAAATTGTAGGTTATTTAACTAAAAATTAGGAAATCAACTAAAAAAAGAAGATTTTGGCACTTGTACAGCCCATAAGATAATGCGACACATGGGAGAAGGTTGTTTGATGACTTTTCATATTCATATAACTAATATTAGTGCTTGACATTCTTTGAAAGTGATAAAAAGTTACAAAACCATTCTTATCCTTCTATGCACTTCTAGACACACAAAAATAGTTAGTAGATTTATGCTTGGTATGACCAGTTAGAGAGGTTTTAGGTCAAATGCATTTGGGAGTTGATATTACACTTAGAAAGATACATTTTAATAGCAAGAGTTCAAGGATTATTCATCTATGTTTTATGAATCATCTCTAACAAGTTGACTATGTTTTTATGCTCATTGTTTCCCATAACTCAAAAGGTTTTTCTCTTATTTGGATGATTTCATACAATCCAATTGGTGATATTGACTCTAGATGATTTTTTATCTCTCCTTTCATTCTTTCCAAGCTTATTTTCATGTTTGGAAAAGATCTCATGGGCTAATTAGTTCAATTTCCAAATTGATGTTCTAGGTGGAATGGCATTCAAGTTCACTACTTGCATAAAGTTGGATTAGTTACAAGGGATTCATGTGAATAGGATATGATATTTTACATATTTCAATTCCATAAGTACCACCTCAATTCCATGTTTGGTCTCATAACACCATCCTTTGATCAAACATTTAGTCTTGGCATGCATAGTCAACTCCCAGCTCCTCACTCTCAATCATGATTTGTGAAGGCTATAAGAACATAACTAGATGTATGATAAAGTTTTCAAATATGTGAGACATCTTCAATAAATATGAGGTATTTAACTAAGCTTTCAAATGGTAAAGAGATATTGTGACATTCAACTCAATCACTCACACAGTCTTTTACCATTGGCATGCTACTACAATGATGCCTATAAGAAGGGTATGAAATTGGAATAAAGGTCTTGAGAATTTTTAAAATAAATTTATAGTGATAAACATACAATTTAATATTTTTTAAATATTCAATGTTTGTTCATGAGAAAATTCACTATGCACATTGCTTCAATTATGTTCACTATCTACATACAACTCAAGGTGCATTTACATGTATCTCATAATTATGCCATGCTGGAATGGATGACCTAGTATCTATTTCAAGTTTTTTAAAGTGATAAAAATGAATTTTAAAACTTTTTGAAGACCTAGAGTTGATTACAAGCATATATATCTTGCATATTGTCCATACTTGTATCCACTATCTACATACATGAAAATGTTCATCTACAGGTGGTATTATAGAGAGTTAGGGTGTCATATAGAAGTGTTGAAATAAGTTATGAAACTCTTCTTGGGATCTTATCATGTTAATAATATCATGTTAAACCTATGTGAAATTCTAGTTTGGTATAAAAACTATGAGGAACCTTTCAAAGGTAATGACTATGGATTTAGGGATCAAATCCCTGAAACATGCAAAATAAAGCACCTAGCCATTTTATAGAGATCATATGATAAGGTTTCCAAGATTTTTGATGCATATTTATGACTATTACTTGTATCTTCCACATAGGAGAAGAGATATGAAAAATTTATAGGGTGTATGACTAGTGGAGGTTAGTTTTTGAAAGGCTCAAAGTTGGCCCTTTGGCCACTGAATTTAGTTAGTATCATCTATAGAATTTTAGCTCTAAATAGGCTCTTCACCCAAGGTTTAAATACTAAACTATGTTTACATGATTTAATTGTTCTAAATATTTGAAATAATTATTTATGATCTATAATACCATCAAGAGAATTTAATATGTGGTGTTTCAATTCCAATTCACACCTACAGATGTTTGTGCCTTGAAATTACAAACCCACAACCAAGAGCCATCTTATATATCATTCATGATGAGGATCTTTAACATGGAGATACCAATTTTGGCTGATGAAAGATGAATATAGATGACCCAAATGATTTACAAATAGTATGTGAGACAAATTTTAAAAAGGAAATGGCTGCTTATAGGCCCTTTTGCCTCAAAAATTCAACTATAATTGACTGTTGTAGACTGTGAGCAGAAGTAGTGTTCTCGATGTGGATATAGCATGAAAATGAAGTAAATATATCCAAATAATTTAAAAATCATATTTTAATGATTAAAATAGGTCTTGGAACACTATATTCTAGGTCTAATTATGTAAGACCACCTATAGGGCCCCTTCCAAATAGGGATATAGAATGGAATGCTATGCAATGAGAAGTGTTGGAAGGGTTTGAGATAATAATGTGTTTGAAGGACATAAAAAATGATGCAATCCATTTAAATAGGATCTTAACATTTAAAAATCATGTAGAGATAAGGTTCTAATCAAGCAACCTATAGCCACATGGTAAGACCTTGTATACAGTCCACTCCCCACAAGTTTGTCTTGGGTTTTAGTGATTTTGAGGGATATAATCATGTGACCAAAGTTTGAAATTAAAAATAGGACATATTTATCACTTGAATAATCCCCTCCAATATTTGGTTAGTCTGAGGAAATATGGGAAGTACCCTTTGTTTTGTCTCAAACAGAGGGTGCCTTCCTTTATATGCAAACCCTATAGTTTTGGAAATTAGGGATAAAAGGATGATCTAAGGGCTGATTTGGATTTTAAAGGAGGTTTGAGAAGTTTTATGACATATAAACCAACATTAAAAACCATACATAGAGGGAATAATCCTAATTGGATGGTGTAGACTTCCAAGTATGTAGATAAGCCTGTCAAACATGGTTTAGGCATAAAGCCAAATGGAGAGTCACTTTCACTAACATGAGATGAAAATTATAATGTATTGGAGAATTTTTATAGGTTAATTTTAGATGTATCCAATATTTTGGAATGTAGGGAGATAAAAAAAAACCTTACTTTGACTCAAGACTAATTCAAGCCTATAGGAAATGAGGAATTAAGCTCGATAAGGTAACTTTGAAGACTCATGTCTTCTTTGGGGTTTCACATAAAAATACAAAGAGTTTGGAGAGATTTATAGGGGTCTTGAAAATCACTCTTGTTATTTTTTTTTGAATTTATAATGTCATAGATTTATGAACAAAGATTAAGAGTAGAAATGACTCAAAACCCTAGTTTTAGACTTGATGAAAGAAATGAAGATGGAAAGCCATCCAAATATAATATAATAGATTTGGAAATTATTTGATCCTATATACAACTCTATAGAAATCCTTTCCATATAATTTAGGCATTCTTTATCTATACATATGGGGTATAAAGTTGATTTATTTGATGGTTTTATGAATTGTGAAGGTTTTAGGAGGTTTTAAGAAGTGAAACCAAATTTAGGAGAATGATTGGGACATGGGAAAACCCTTAATTTCAATTTATTTTAGCATAAAATCTCCTAAGTGTGTCTACTAACTACTTCATTTTAGCTAGTCAAAATTAGCAAAGTAAATAAGATGGTGAGAAGTGTGAAAACTTCAAGTGGGAGCCTATTTAAGGTGTACTTGATCAACATAAGGCCATGGAGGGTATTTCTAAGTGTCATTAACTCCATTTTATGTATTTTAATGGAACACTAAATCCAATTTTGAGGACAAGTGTGATGGGTGACTGAAAAAGGAGTTTATTTGAATACAAGCAGTGATGGCTCACTTTCAAAGGAAAACAAATGATTATAAATACAAAAAATGCATGGGTGAATATGTATACAACCCCTACCTCTCATTTAAATAATTATATCTATAATTGGTTAGTTTTTGCAAGTTCTAAAAGAGGTGAATCATGAAGATAGTTTTCTTGTGTAGAATGAGAACTCATATGCCATATTTCATAAATTACATAGTTTGGAGAGCCATTTGTCCTATCAAACATTGAATGATCTATCTCCTACTCCATTTTAATGAAAATTTAACTCCTCTCATTATGATAAATGTTCAAGTGACCTTTGGACTTCTCTTTTCCCACTTCTCTTTCAAATGTTATAAGTAGCTACCATTTTGGCCTTTATAATCAAATTCCACTTCATGTACGGTGAAGCCCTATTAGAATGATCTAATATTTTTCCTTTTAACATTAATGATAATATGATTTCAATTTGATGAAAATTTTTCTAAGTGTTCAAGTGATGTATGGTGATGCAAAGTTATAACTCTTTATCCTTTCTTCCCTTATCCTTTCATGTTTGTGCAAGAGTTCCTATTATAACAGGTCATGTAGAGTGTATTCAAGTGTGTTAAGTATATTTCAAGTGTATGATTATCCTAGGAGTGTGAAATATTCCCTCTACTTAATTTTCCTTATGTTTATTCACACATCATACCTCTACATTGAAATACTCATGTTAGAATCCATAGTACTTGGAAGTTAGTTTGTATGCCTTGTTTCTTAGTGAAATAAAGTATGATGGTCATATGAATTTTTTTTTCTTATATCACCCCATAAAATAGGTTTATTTAATTAATCTTATAACTCTTTCCCCATGAGTAACTAGTTATAATAGGTGTGAGCATTTTAAGACACATACAGGGAAATATCCCTTAAATCTAGAGACTCACTTCCACCATAAGTATACCCACATACCTATAAGTGTTCCCATGTTACCCAAATATGGAAGAGGATTGAACATCCTCTTCTATGGTGTAATATTTGGTGACAATAGTTCTATCACACTTGATGGGACCAAGGTCCAAGAGAGTTGAAAGATTTTTGGTGTGTCTTTCCTCTATCAACTTTTGGAAGTAAGAAAATTATCACCAATGGTGACTTCGAATGATAACTTATGGTTCTAATCAGCTTAGGTATATCTAATTGAAAATTTTGATGAATTTTTAAATCTCATTTGATACATGAGTTTAACATGAACAACTATGGCCAATACCCCTATCATAAATCTCCCTATCATCCATGTTATGAACCACCTTATACTCCTAAATAATCCTACAAAAATGGCTATCAATCATATGATACATAATAGACCTATAATCCTCAATCTCCCCCCACCAACCCCCATGATATATACATCATGTTATTGGATATCCTTATGAGGAAAGATACCAAGATACCTATCAAGAAATTCCTCCCTATCAGTCCTAATATGAGCCCTATCAACCATACCATGATGCCTATGAAACTCAAGAGTACTCCTACAAGATTTGTCATGAGGAAAAATATGTTTCTATGGATTATATATCAAGATATAAAAATTAAATAATTTAATTCCTAAAAGTTCAAATATAATAATCTAAAGCTAGTCTTGATTCTCATCATTACCCTCCCCTTCCTCCATTAGCCCCATCTCATGTCCAATCCTTTTTGTCACTCTTACTAGAGATGATAGATAGTGAATACAATATAGGAACATGGGATGAAGAGTTGATGTGCTTCCTAAAAATATCATGGAATGGTTAAGAAGTTTTGTCCAAAGATGGATGAGTGAATGGGAGGTGGTTAAAGATGAAATTTAATGGGGTATCAAAGGATAGATAGACTTGGAAAATAAGTGCCTTCAATGATCAATAGATAGCCTAAGAGTGTGGGAGGATAAAGAGATAAAAATTAAACATGTTTCTATTGAAGAGTTTCAATAAATATATTGGCAAGATGCAGCTCCTACTTATGTAAGTGCCCCTCCTTCCATTCAGCCCAAGAAGTCACTTACCTATGAGATTAATAGTTCATTCATTTTTATTAAATCCACTCACAAGCCCTCTCCTCCAACCCACACTCCATTTCAAACTCATCAACCTTCCACTACACCTCATATTCCATCTCATTAACATGAGCAAATCCATCAACCTTCCACCTCACCCCTTCTTAAGGAGGATCCCATATTGAGAGAATAAAGTGAAGAGGATAAAATCCAAGCCATGGTTGACAAAGAATATCTCATGAGTTATTATGAAGATGAAATCACCATATGGACTCCCCTTGGTGATCACAAATGTAATTCTACTTTCTTGAATAAATAAAAACCTATTGAAAAATATTTTGTAGTTGTCCATGAGGAATGTGACATAGAATTGAAGAAAAAGGTATTTGAATAAGACTCCATGTATGATCATGAAGTTGTGGATGATCATCTTAAGCATGAAGTGGAGTGTCCTATCAAGGATGAAGGTCAAGTTAATCCTTGAGAAGTTATAGTCCTAAGAGAGTCTCATGAGACCAAGGTGGAAGACATAGTTCTTGCAGATGAATCAACACTTATATCTAATTTTTAAATACCCTCACATGAATCATATATTGAATAACATCATATTGATTACCTCATACATCAACAAGATGAGATTGAAGAGGTAGGGGTTCTAGATGACAAAGAGGACAAAGAAGATTGGCAACTACAAATGAAGCTCTTTCAAGAGATTAAAGAGATTTTCCAAGTTGAGGGTCAAGTAGATGACAAGGTAAATAAAGAGTCTTCCATGAAGTACAATGACCAAGATTGGATATAATATGGAGAGCTCCTTGATGAGCTTGAAGAACTTGCAGCTCAAAACAAACCCAACCTCATTGAGAGCACCATGGAAATCAAGAAGGTATGTCTTGTTTAATCACCATTGGAGATCATATTTGAGGATCCATATGAGAAATTTTAGTTTTTTTCGATACAAGAATAATTCAATTCTATAGCTAAATTCATTAGAACTACTTGGTTCTCATTGAACATCATGCCAATGAAGTTGACAAAGATCATGAAGAAGATAGAGACATCAATGCTAAGGGTAAAAGGGATACATGATTAATTCAATACTCCATGTCATGAATTAAGAAATTTTTAAAGCTTCCCATTTGATTTAGGAGGGAGTGTTTATTTCAGGTTAGTTTATGTTTGAGTTAGTTGATTTGGTTTGTTTTGTTGTGTTCCATAAGTGCTCTAGTGAACACATGTGTGTTATTTTTTATTTTACCTTGTTTTGTTTGTTATGAAAGGAAAAGTGTGTGTTAAAACTATGTACTAATAATCCATATCTCAATGGATAGCATTAGTTAATTGGTCATAGCATAACAAGCATACCACCCTTGGTAAATTGTTAAAATGTTGACCATCTTGACCACAAGTCAAAATGGGTCAACCCACCTATAGTAAAAAACTTATATAGAGGTATAATATTTTGTCATAGGGTGTGTTATAGTTTATTTAATTTAATGTCATTTTAGCCTTGGTCATGGTCTAATTAGTTTATATGTAATTTTGAGTCACTTAAGAGCCATTTGGGGGTCATAAATGCAAGTGGCATGGTTTTCAAGTTTTCTAAGTGTCATAGTTTTCATTAAAATTTTAAATAGGTTATATTCCCTATAAATAATGCTATTTCATCTAACATTTTTAATTTATCTAACTTAAAATCAGGAAATCAACCAAAAAAAGAAGAGTTTGGCACTTGTACGACCCATAAGAGAGTGTGAAACATGGGATAAGGTTTTGAGATGAATATTAATCTTAATCATACTAATATAAATTATTTAAATGATTTTTAATTTCTAAAAAAATTCCAAAACTATTTTTTTACTTTTATGCCCTTCTAGACACACAAAACTAGTCAATAAGTTTATTCTTGGTACGACCAATTAGAGAGGTTTCAAGTCAAAAAAATTTGGGATGTGATAGTAAAATTATAGAGATAAATTTCATAAAAATATTTTAATTATTGGTAAAATATGACTTATGAATCATCTCTAACAAGTTGACTATGTTTTTTTTCTCACTATTTCCTATACCCTATAGGTTTTTCTCTTATTTGGATGATTCTATAAAATAAAGTTAGTGATATTTAATATATATTATATTATAAATCTCATTTAATGATTTAATATTGATTATATATTATGTTTACCCTCTCATTTTATTCTTAGTTTCATGTTTGGCAAGTTCTCATGGGTTAATTAGTTCAGTTTGCAAGTTGATGTTCTAGGTGGAATGGCAATCAAGTTCACTACTTATAGAAAGTTCAATTATTTGAAATGGATTAATTTTAATGGTATATGATGTTTTACATGTTTAAATTCAATAAGTACCACCTCCCTTGCATGTTTGGTCTCACAACACCATCCTTTGATTAAACATTTAGTCTTGGCATGCGCAATCAACTCCCAACTCCTTCTCACTCTCAATAATGATTTTTTAAGGCTCTAATAACATCCATATAAGTATAATTAAGGTTTAAAATATGTGATAAATCTTATATAAACATTAGGTAGTGAACTAATCTTTCAAATGGTAAAGAGATATTGTGACAGTCAACTCAGTCACTCACACAGTCTTTTACCATTGACATGCCACTAGAGTGATTCCTACAAGAAGGATATCACAATTAAATAGAGGTTTTGAGAATTGTTTAAATAAATTTATACTGATAAAAATCCACTTGAATAATTTTTAAGGGTTCCAATTTTGTTCATGAGACCATTCACTATGCACATTACTCCAATTTTGCTCATTGCCTGCATACAAATCAAAGTACACCTATAGGTATCTCAGAATAACATCATGTTGTAATGGAATACTTGGTAGATATTTAAAATAATTTAAAGTGATAAAAATTCATTTTAAAACTTTTTTAATACCTATATTTTATTAAAATCATATATATCTTGTATAATGTCCATACTTGTACCCACTGCCTACATATATGAAAATGTTCATACAGGTGGTATTACAGAGAGTATGGGTGTCATATATAAGTTTTGAAATAATTTATGAAACTATTATTGGGATTTTATCATTTTGAAAATATCATGGTAAACCTATGTGAAATTTTAGGTTGGTAAACAAACTGTGAGGAACCTTTCAAAGATAATGACTATGGATTTAAGGATCAAATCCATAAAACATGTAGAATAGAGCACCTCAAAATTTTATAGAGATCATATGATAAGGGTTTACAAGAGTTTTGATACATATTTATTACTATTACTTATAACCTCTACATAATAGAAGATCTTTTAAAAATTTGGAGGGTGTATGACTAGTAGAGGTTAGTTGTTAAAAGGCTCAAATTTACCACTAAATTCGGGCAGTATCATCTACAAAATTTGAGCTCCAACTAGAATCTTCACCCAAGGTTGTAAAACTAAAATATGTTTCCATGATTGAATTGTTATAAATTTTTAAAGGATAATTTATGATCTAAAATACCATCAAGAGAAGTTAATATGTGGTTTTTCAAGTCTAATTCACATCTACAGGTGTTTGTTCCTTGAAATTACTCACCCACAACCAAGAGCCATCTTATATATCATTAATGCTGAGGAGATTTACCATGGAGATACTAATTTTGGTTGATTAAATATTAATATATATGACCAATAGGATTTCTAAATATTATGTGACATAACTTTCAATAGGTGATGGCTACTTATAGGGCCTTTTGCCTAAAAAAGTCAACTATAGTTGACTATTGTAGATAGTGAGTAGAAAGTAGTGTTTTCG
This sequence comes from Torreya grandis, assembly GCA_037957365.1. NCBI lineage: Eukaryota > Viridiplantae > Streptophyta > Pinopsida > Cupressales > Taxaceae > Torreya > Torreya grandis. The sequence continues at coordinate 1,594,876 of JARHVA010002266.1, forward strand.
GTGTGGATATAGTATGAAAATGAATAAAATAGATCCAAATAATTTACAAAAAATCTTTAAAGGATTAAAATATTTCTTGCAACACTATATTCTAGGTCTAATTATATAATTTCATTTATAGGGCCCCTCCCAAATAGGGATAAAGTCTACAGGCCAAGACAGTCCAATGGAGAGGTATGCAATGAGAATTTGGAAGGGTTTGAGATGTTAAATGTGTTTGAAGGACATTAAAAATTATGTTATATATTTCAATAGTCTCTTAATATGTGAAAATCATTTATAGATAAGGTTCTAATCTAGTGACCTATATTCATATGGTAAGACCTTTCATACAGTCTACTCCCCATAGGCTTGTCTTGGGTTTTAATTATTTTAAGGGATTTAATCATGTGAAAAAAGGTTTAAATTAAACATATTAAATCCTTATCACTTAGATAAGTGAATCCAATATTTATTTGGTCTGAGGAAACATGGGATGTACCCTCTATTTTATCTCAAATATAGGGTACTTCCCTTTGTATGTCAACCCTATAGTTTTGGAAAGTAGGGATAAAATGATGAGCCAAGGGATGATTGGGCCTTGAAAGGAGGTGTGATAATTTGGATGATATATAAAAAAACATTAAATACCATGCATAGAGGGAATAATCCTAATTGGGTGTTCTAGATGTAGAAAGGCCTGTCAAGCATGGTTTGGGCCTAAAGCCAAATGGAGTGTCAATTTCAGTTATAACATGATAAGAGAATTATAATGGATTGGATAATGTTTATAGGGTCATTGTATATGTTTCCAAGATTTTGTAATGTAGGGAAGATCACAAGAAACCTCACTTTAACTTGATACTAATTCAATCCTATAAGAAATGAGGAATTAAGCTCAATAGGGTAACTTTGAAGACTCATATATTCTTAGAGGTTGTGTATGGAGATACAAGGAGTTTTGTAAAGTTGATAGGGGTCCTGAAAATAACTCTAGTGTAATTTTTTTAAAGTTACAATGTCATAGCTTTATGAATAAATCTTAAGAGCATAAATGACTCAAAATCCTCACAAACCCTAGTTCTAGACCCAATGAAGTAAATGAAGATGGAAATTCATACAAACATACTATAATGGCTTGGGAAATTATTTTATCATATATATGACTCTCTATATACCATTTTAATCCAATTAAGGCATTCATTATCTATACAGATAGGGTACAAAGTTGCTTTATTTTACTATTTTATGTAGTATGTAGGTTCTAAGAGGTTTCAAGAAGTGCAATCAACTTTAGGAGAAGGATTGGGGCATGGGATAAGGCCTCATGTCCATTTATTGTAGCATAAAACCTCTTAAGTGTGTCTACCAATGGATTCATCTTAGCCAATCAAAATTGGCAAAGTAAACAAGATAGTGAGAAGTGTGAAAACTTCAAGTGGGAGCCTATTTAAGGTATAATTGATTAATATAAGGCCATGGAGGGTCTTACCAAGTTTAATTTACTCTATTTTATGTATTTTAATTTGAAAATTAATCTAATTTTGAGGACAAGTGTGAGGGGTGATTGAAAAAGGAGTTTCTTTGACTGCAAGCAGTGATGGCTCACTTTCAGAGGAAACCAAATGATTAAGAATGTAGAAAATGCATGGAGAAGCATGTATACAACCCCTCCATATAATTTAAATCATGATATATATCCCTAGTTAGTTTTGGGGTTTTTCAAAAGAAGTGAATGATGAAGATAATTTTCTTGTGTAGAATGAGAACTCTTATGCCACATTTCATGAATTGCATAGTTTGGAGAGACATTTGTCCTATCATACCTTGCATGGTATATCTCCTACTCCATTATAATACACATGTAAATCCTCAATTTTAACACATATAACAAGTGTTAAAGTGACCTTTGGACTTCTCTTTTCCAACTTCTCTCTCAAATTCTATAAGTAATTGCCATTTTGGCCTTTGTAATCAAATTTCACTCCATGTATGGTGATGTCCTACTAGAATGATGTCATATTTTGACTTTGAACATTAATGAAAATTTTATTTAAAGTTGATGAACAATTTTCTAAGTGTTTAAGTGATGTATGGAGATGCAAAGTGATAACTCTTTATCCTTTATTCCCTTATCCTTTCATGTTTGTGTAAGAGTTCTTATTCTAATAGGTCATATAGAGTGTAGTCAAGTGTGTTAAGTATATTTCAAGTGTATTACTATCCTTGGAGTGTGAAATTTTCCCTTTGGTTCATTTTCCTTGTGTTTCTTCACACATCACACCTCTACATTGAAATACTCATTTTAGAATCCATAGGACTTGGAAGTTAGTTTGTATGCCTTATTTTTTAGTACAGGAAAGTATGATGGTCATATGAAAAATATCTTGGTGTATCAACCCATATAATAGGTTTATTTCATACAATTTCTATCTCTTTCCCCATAATCAAATATTTATCATAGGTATGATCATTTCAAGACACATTCAGGGAGCTAACCCTTAAATCTAGAGGCTCACTTCCACCATAGGTACACCTATATACTTGGAAGTGTTCCCATGTTGCCCAAATCTAGAAGAGGCTTGAACACCATCTTCTAGGGTGAAATATTTTGTGATAATATTCAACACTACCTTGCACTATATATGAGGTATCATCTCCAAGTGAAACATTTCCCTTTGATTCTATTTTTGTTAAAGTAGAAAACTAGTCTTTTCTCCCTATCATGTGTTTGGTTGCTCCTGAATCAACATACCAAACTACACTTGGATGATTGGTATACTCATTTGTTTGAGTAGCTAAACCATATTCCTGATTTGAAGAATTACTATCTTCAACAATACTACCATGTTGTTAGGATTAGATTTTTTTTTGTTTCCACCTATTTTGTTGTTGTGGTTATTTATTTTTTGTTTGTGGTGACTTGTTGAAATAGGGCTTCTTACTTGATGAGTCTTATTGAAATGTGGTGTACCAATAATGTTTTAAGTCATGTCCCTATCTTCCATAAATTTAACATGCTTTAAAATAATGTGAATTTTTCCCTTGTTGGTTTTGTTGTTTATTCTGATTTGGAGATTGCTTTGGACCCTTCATGATATTTTGATGTAGAGTATACACCAAGTATTATCACACTTTGCCTTATTCAATACACTTATCCTTGTTTCTTGATCCAATTCCTTTGATAACAGTTATATGGTTCACTCTTCAAGAGATTCACTAATTTATCTCATGCTCTATAATGCTTTTGGTCTTGCTTTATAAAGGTTTTGGTAAGAAAATGAATAATTTAAAATTTATGCCTCTTTAGACCAACTAGACTCCTCCTATGGACTTCAACTAACCTCTATCACCTATAAAACATCTAATAAACCAACTTAAGACAAAATTTGAATAAATTTGGGGTCCATATAGGATTCCCCTACATCATACTACCAAGATGAAAGAATCTTTGCCACATGTGTTGAATGTTGCACTTGGTATATGTTGCTACCTGAATGCATTGAACTTCCTCTTTGAAGTTATATGCTTCCACTTTCCTCTCATAGGGGTGTACATGCTCTTAGGACCCATATTTAGGCCTACTTTGGTTCATCTCCTTCAACACCATACCTACATACAAAACAAAGTTATCAAACAAAACATGTCTATTGTTATTTTTAGCTTGTCTTGATGGTGTATTCCACTCTTTCTCCTCTACATACTACCTCATCTTCTCCTTATATCTATCCTAAAAAACTTCTAAAAGTATGTATTCTTATTCATTAACAAATGCTTCTTCTATTACCCATTCTATTTTATGCACAACTTGTACTTTATCCTTGCATACATCATTATTATGTACATTCTTGATTTACTATTATATATCAACTTCTTCTTCATGATTTACCATTATCTTTTGTACTTTCAAAGGATGCATATTCATCTTCACTATCCCTTCTTCTTGATTGCTTTCATGGGACTGCTACCTACTATCCAAATCTTTGACATCCTTCTCTTGTTTAACATTATCTTTCAAACATTTACATTTATCCATCATTATTCCTTTAGCTGTCTGATCTCTACATGTCTTTAGTTCATAAAACAACTCATTAGATAGAAAACTTGAAGCCTTTACCTTGTACATTTAAATTTACATATTCTTCACTTGTTTGGTGTCAATTCCAAGCCATTTCCTTTCCAACTTAGTTGTAATATCAAACTCTATTCTTCTATCCTTTCTCTCACATACTTGGATACCATGATGACCTTGGCTATCCTCTTGTTTGAGCACTCTCATAAGTGCCATGTCTTCCTTATTTTGAAGACTAATTATTGCCATGTTTTAACCTTGTGATACCTCTATCATGTCCATCTTTGTGAACTCACAACTCCTCACATCAACTAACTCAACACAACTCACCTTATTTTCTTCCTTGGGTGCTTTGATCAAACCCAAACCTTAAATATCTTTACTCCAACATTGCATCATCATTATCCTCTCATCTCTTAGATCTTATTCACCTTTTAATGGAATAAGTGTATATGTCTTTCCATCCTAACTAATGGTATAGGTTTTGGCTTGACCCTCGTGTATGGAAGTTTTATCAAACTACCATGGTCTCCCAAGAAATAAATGGCACACATCTATAATAAAAATATCATATAACACTTGATCTTTATATATTCCTATTTGAAACTCAACCAAACTTTTCTCACTTACCAATATTTGATGACATTTCTGAACTCATGCAATTTTTTATGGTTTTGGATGTGTCACCCTCTTTAATCTCAACTTTTACACCATCTCCAATGAAACTATATTGTTAGTACTACCACCATCAATCACCACATTACATACCTTATCATGGGCCTTGCATTTTATTTTAAACAAGCTTCTCCTTTGGGTTGGTTCTTTACCTTGTTTTTGTTGCCATAAGACTCTCCTCATGAGCAATGACTCATTTATTCCTTTCTTTCTCTCCTCATTATCTTCTCTTTGTTGTTGCATATTACTATTCATATTTATTAGACACTCTACTACCCTATGTCCTTCTCTATGGAAACTCTAATATTTCCCCTAAAATCTCTATCTTGGTCCTTGCCTTATTAGACCTTCATTCCTTCTCATTATGTTACCTAAAAATGGTCTGATCTTTCTTGCATGGTTTTGTCCCATGCCCTCTTGAACTATTACTACATGCTCTTGTGATCTCCCTAGAACCACCTCTCCATTTCCTCTTTCTTCCATCCTTGCTTGCAAAGGTGTTACCTCACCTTTATACTTATCTTCTCTTTCTCCTCTCTCCTTGAGAACATCTTCAATGGATTCCATCCTCATCACTAATAGAGAAATAAATTGAGTTACCTGATCTACCATCTGCTTGACCAAATCATCCTCTTCTATGTTATCTCTCTCTATGGAGCACTATATTTGATCACCTATCCTAAAATGCACTTCAAAAAACATTTTATCAATCTTTCACAATCCTTAAGAATCTTTTACTTAGCTCTGATACCAAAATGATGCAGATCATACACTAAGTATTATCACACTTTGCCTTAATTCAATAAACGTGTCCTTGTTTCTTGATCCACTTATATTGATAACAGTTCTATGGTTTACTCTTCAAGAGATTCACTTATTTATCTCATGATTTATAATGATTTTGGTATTACTTTATAAACGTTTTGGTGGGAAAATGAATAATTCAAATTTTATGCCTCCTTAGACTAACTAGACTCCTATGGAATTTAACTGGCCTATAACACTTATAAAACATCTAATAAACTAACTTAAAATAAAATTTGAATAACTTTGGGGTCCATACAGGATTCCCCTACATTAGTTTCTTCCTGTTTTGATTTGATGTGAGTTCATGATCATCATCTGCTTCCTCTAAATTATGCATAGCTTCATCTTGTTGCAACAAATTTACCAACACCTCAAAGGTTGGTTTTTGTCTTGTGACATTCAAAGTGGTCACAAAGATCCTATATGTAGGGGGAAGTGCTCTAAGGACTATAGGTACCAAATAATCATCTATCATCGATTCACCTAAAGATTGAAGTGAAGCCCACAAAGTTATAACCTTTCTAAGGAATGATTTTACTTTTTCATCTAATTTGATCTTGAGAGTGTGCAATTGGCTCTAAAGATGCAAGATTTGATTTTGATTCTTAGCTTCATATACTATTTTAAGCTTATCCCAAGCATATTTTATAGTTATATCATGATGGATATGAGGTTGTACCTCATCCAAAACTCCAAACATGATTATTAACTTAGCCTTTTTATTAGCTTTGTCATATTTTTGCTATTGATCAACATTTATTACATGTCAAACCTGTGTGCCTTATACTACTGACCAAATATATTCAAACTCAAGATGTGTTTGTACTTTTGTTTTCCATGCTACATAATTATCACCGTGAAGTAATTATGTGTTTGGAAGCACAAAACATGGTCCAAAACCATACATCATAAAAGTTATGAATGATAAAGAAATGTAGGTGTGTTTAAATGTAGAAATGAAATGTGAACTTTAAAAATTTATAAAATGAAAAAATGCATACAAAAATATGAAAAAGTGCACACAAGCACATAATGGACATTGAACGCCATTGAAAATGCATCCAAAAATGCAATGGAAAACTAGACATCGATCTCAATCAAAATGTGTCTGAGGAGCAAAAGAGGTTATAATTTCCCCCATTGAGTTTTTATAATTTAATGACACCAATATATAGAGAATCAAAAAATATACACTTTAAAAAAAAATAGGACTCAAATTTGAGTTATGATTCAAAAGTTGTAATTATTTTGATTTCTCATAAAAATGGGTCAACTCAATTAAAAATACTACAAATTGATTTTTGAGGTCAAATCAGTAAATAACATATTTGTGCAACCATTCGTTGGAATAGTAATTTCACCAATGCTTAGAAAAATCAATGGAAGTGAAAAATAATCTTCTTAGTTACCTCATGATGTGTGTAAATGAGTTTTACTTCCTCTTTAAGCAAAAATATAGCTTATAACAAAAAAAGAAATGAATTGGTAGCTAATTTTTAAGATAAAAAAGAAGAATATTGTTTGTTTTTTCTCCATATCTAAAAAATAAATCCTAACACAACATTCAAAATTGAAAAAGAATATGGAGCACAGGATTTTAAAACTAATATTTTAAGGTAGAAAATAGATCTAGATTGAAATGCCACATGTAAAAACAATAACAAAGCATTACTATTATACTTCCAATCCCTTGTTTCAGCTGTACTTACCACTATAAATCTAACACAACCTCAAATAGCCTGAAATAAATTCTAATGCATCCTTTCCAAGTTGAAACACCTCTCTTCTATAGATCTCCAATGCCAAAAACAAACTTCTCTAGTGTTTAACTTGCTTAGATCTGAATGAGATCACATGGACCTATCTGGTTAAGGATGCTAACGTCAAAGACATTAAGGGAGCCATGGAGTAGTAGAGGTCAATGTTACAAATTGTATAATATTGACCATTTGACCAAATGTGACCAAAGGGTTAGACATGAAGCTAGAATAGTTGAGGTTCGTCGATCCAAATGTGATCAGTAGTAGAAAGTCATTGATCTGCAGATAGTTTATTTACTTATATCCATAAATATCAATCATGGCACTGCTATGGTCAGTTGGGTGATGTAGAAGACTATTTTAAAGATGGGTGACATAGAAGTAATTTAATGATTTTTTAGATCTATTGGCAGTCTACTATAGGCTAGGCATGGCCTTTAAGAAGATCAATTCAAACATATGACTTCAAGTAAATGTTTTAATATTCACAAAAAAATTGATCAATACCAAATATGAATTCTATATCTAACAAATAATACAAATTTACATCACAAGAACATAAATCTAGCTGATTTTTCTAAAGAAACAAATATGAAAATGCACTAATTTGAAATTATACGGTCAAATCTTTATAAAACAAATTGTCAAAAAATGACTAAATATGAATATTTTAATCTCAAAATGATGCTAAAAATTGTTAAAATTTTGTGAAAACAATTTTTTTTTGCCTGTAATGACAACTTTTTCCTTCCATAAATTGGCCACAATTCTAGCAGTGTTTCCGCTTGGGATTGCTGAAATTAGAGTAGCACAATGCATCAAAGGATCGTACAAAATTCAATCTTGATCTCCACTGAATCTCCAATGCTTTGAAAAACAAAACCTCTAAATAACTTGCTCTAGTACCAAATGAAAGACAATGAATTGAATTAACAAAATCACTATAAGAGGTGCTTATTTATACAACACTAAGTGAGATTAGATCTCCTAATCTATAGGAGATTATGACTCACAACACAACTAACCACACATAATAAATAGCCCATGTAACTAACCTATGTCAATCAAAGGTGTAAATCACATTGAAACATTTATTATAGATAGTATATGTTAAATGAAATTGATAAGAATGATGAGTAGGTATAAGAATTTTTTGAGGACAAAAGGAGGTTAGCAAGTGTAGTAAGTCAAAGAGACTTTTTCATACATTATATACAAATACAATTATGACCTATAGCCATATATTAAAAGACACAATCAGGGCTCAATGCAAAGTAAACTTATGATAGTTAAGAGGGTGAAAAGTGATGTTTATGTGATGGATAAATTAAGCATAAGAATGACTTAATGGATTAATAGACCAAAGGAGGTTACTAGATCACCAATTAAGAGAAATAACCACTTACAATAGGGTCTGAGAGGCCTAGATAGTCAAACTTATGAAAGTAAAGGGATAAGAGCCTAAACACTTATACATTCTATAGGATACTATGGGAAGATTAGGAGAAATTTATCAAGGTTTAAATGACATTTCAAGGTTTAATGACCTATATTGGGCATCTCACATCATGAAACATCACATAATCACTTACAACCATCCTATTTTGACTCCAGCAGTGGTATGAAGAGAAGGTTAAAGATATAATGAGAATGATGAGAGACATATTTTATGGATATCAAGAATACCTTCTCAAGGAATATAGGACATATAAAAGGCTTAGAGAACCTACAAGTAATATCTCACCTCTCTCTAAGTCCAAGCATCACCTACAACCAACTTCTAGGGACTTAACAAGAATTCTACGGATAATTCATGCCAAGAGTATAAAGGTAAGGTTGAGGGTTATTGAATAGTTAATTAATTAAATTTGATGAATTTGACATAATATAAGAGAGGATTTGGGAAATAAACCTCTCAAAAATATTCTATAAGATAGTCACCTATAGTTAAACAAGGTGTTAACATATTCAATCTACCATTCAAAGTAGTCTAAGGAAGTATACGTAGCTAATAAAGGTTGAAAGAGTTTGGATGATTTGAAAAGGTATTGAATAATTATTAAACATATCACAGATATATTTAAGGGTATATTTCACCTAATTCTCTCTATTTATCCACCTCAAGCCATGAAATAGAGTAATCACCTGCAACCAGTACATGCTTACAGGTAATCAAGGATAAGATTCAATGTTGTAGACAAAGAGTCACACATGATATGGTTATATTAGAGTTAGATAAATGAATTTTATGAAATATAATAGTATTATTAGAGTCCATGTATATTAAGGTATCTTAGTAAACCATAAAACTCAATCACAAACCTAGTTTACACACAGTCATATAGTGACCTATAGGCAAAGTCTACTAAACAAGTGTGAGAGAGCATGTTGATCACTAAGATTTTGAGGTATGATAGTGGAAATAGAGTATGGATGACCTCATAAATACTTACATCAAATTTTTGGATCCAATTAAAAAGGAAAGAGACTCAGAACTGAGTTTTAGGGTTAATAAACCTTGATTACAAACAAACCCTCAATGGTGAAAATCAAGGTTTCAAACCTATTTTAAACGTAAGTATTATGAAGTTTCATAATAAATAATTTAATTTATATTTGAATAAATTTTTAATAATTTTTTTGATATATAATTGAGATTTTTAGATCTTATGAATCCAATGATCTTCTTCAACCTTCGCATATAGTCACACTAGACTGAGTGGCAATTTTTCAAGTGTTATAATGTGTTTTAGAAGAATCATGGTAACTTAAAATTGTATTATATGATGTAGGGGGTATTATTACTCATATTCATGACATTATTTTATTCATTATATCTCATTACTTCATAACAAATCAGCTAGAGTACACACATCCTTATTTTGCCTGGGAAAGAGCTTGAGGAGGTAACTTTGCTTATATCTTTCTTAAGGTTTTACATGAAAAATAATACCCATAGTATATTTTATTAGGGTCCACCTATCAAAAATTATTGACATTGGTTTTTAGAAAGGACCCCTATCCTTTATGAACTATCATTAAGAACATAAACCCTCCTAAAACCCTAAAATTGATATGATTAGATAAAAATGTTTTATAATGCCTCCAAATGCTATTTTTTTACTTATAAATGTACCTAATGACATTCACCACTCTCTTGAGCTCCATTTATAGGCATTTTTTCATAAGTATAGGTGTAGTACCGTATGATACAATGCAAATTAGGTAGTTTTAAGTCTATTTGTGAAGGTATGTAAGGTGGAGTGACAAAAAAACCTTTTGAATATGTTTATAGGGACTTAATAAAGGTGTAATTATCATATAAATTCTTCTATATGTCCCTAAAATAGATACGTAGTTCCTACAAGTTGGCCACTAGCTCAACAAGTGTGAAGAACTCGGTTTTGCAAACAAAAAACCAATGATGAAGACCAATGGGTGCCATAAAAGATTTCAAACTCAAGGTATAAGTTTTGTTAAAGTGTTAAAGGTATGATAAAGTCATTTTAAATCATATAAAATTGAAAATTTCTTGAAAAAATCTCTCAAAGACTCCCTTAAGCTCACAAAGGTGTTCATGCTTGTAAATGACCATTTCATGGTTTGACCATTTACACAACATTTCAGAACATGAAATTTGGCATGGAGAAGGGTCTTAGTCCAAGTAAATTTAATAAAACACTTTTGGCTAGTTTCACATGTGTGGGTGGTCATTTGGGCCGATTTTCTCTTTTTAGGCCTAGGAGGGCTAATTAAGCCTAATTGGAGAAGAAAATAAATTAAAAAGGATACTTCCACTTGGATTTGGCTCATTAAATTTTTTGTGGAGTTTTAATAAGATAAAGGGTACTAAAACATGTGCACTTTTTTTTAATTTGATTTGTAAAATATTCTAGAGGAGCTTTATAGGTTTTTATGGCTACAAGGAATGGATGCTTTATCAAAAACGTGGAGAAAAAGTATATTTTTAGATACTTGATGGTTATAAATAATTTTTTTTAGGTCTTAAATAATTTTTATAATCTTTCCATGAATAAAATTTTCCTTGTATAAATCAAAATTCATTTTTCTCTCCCCAACACCTCTTTGTTCATAAAGGAGTAAATTGATCAAAATCACTAAAATGATGTATAAAATCATTTAAAAGGGATTTATTGATGTTTATCTCTCCTTCATATGCCTATTTAAGTATTTAAGAATTAAATTTTAGTTGGAATAAGTTTTAAAATTTGGAAAAGGTCTCAAGGACTCCTAACAAGGCCTTCTTTCCTTCCAACACCTAAGATGCTGAAGAGGTAAAACAAGCATCAAAGACATTCTAAAAAACTAAATAAAGGTGTAAATACCTCATTAATTGTTTTGATAAGGTTTAAAATAAAGACTTGATCAATTCATGATGACCTACTTTCATAGATCAAGACCTATTTTCAAGGAAGACTCTTCTTCAATAAGAATATAGGGTGTGAAAATAAAGATACAATTACTTCAATTGGTCAAACATTAGAAATAAATTCTCAAGACTCCTTAAATATTCCAAAAAAAATCTCATTTCAACCTCTATGCCATTTTAAAAATTTATATGAGAGATAATCAAGGGAGTGCTACATTGGATTTGAAGAAGACTAAGAAAATGTCATATTTCCTAGTTTTTGGTTTTGTCTTTCTCTCTCTCCTCTCTCACTTTATCTATATGTAAGCCTATTTTTGGCATTTGAAAAAAAAAAACTTAACCAAGTTTTTTCAAGGCCATGCTCATAAAATCACTTGTAATTTCCTCTTTTTAATGAATAATATTGAATTCATGCCTCCTCAAAGCCTATGATTAGTGTATGTTCGTGGTTTATTGATGAATGACAGTGATAATGTATAATTCCTTTCATTTTGTCCTCTCATCTTTACCTATTTTAAGGTGTTATATCATATTTAAATTTTTAATAGTGTACTATAATAATCATGTATGTTTGGTAACTGTAATCTTTCTTTAGTGTTTTTGGAATACCTATTGATCAATTACCTTAAATCATACATCAAGCCAAGCCTCTGTGTGAAACATTGATGTGTAGAGACCTCTCATTTGAGAAATTTGATCAGGGAAATGTTATTATTCATCCTTCTTAGTGCATATTATAAAATTAGATGACACATTTTGGTGTATCACCTCAGTTAGATAGGTTTTCCTTTTATTTTACCTTCTTCTCTTTTCCTTTACAATCTAGTAGTGTAGAGTAGAGATCCTAACTGATACATCAAGGGGAGATAACCCTTAGAATATATAGATTCAATCCAATATTAGGCCACCCACATCCTTGGATTATCTCTATGTTATTTTAGACTATGAAAGCTTTAAAATATCTTCACAAGGGTGCAAGTCTAGTAGTTAACAATTACATTTTTTATACTACAGTGACACATATGACTCCTTAGCCTCATAGTCTTCAAGATTCTTGGATTTTGATCTTGAATATGTTTAAGAAAACTATTATACATATTATGTTAATTTGTATTGGTTATTGGTTAGAATTTTTATCCTATATCATGCACTTTAATAAAAAATATATTATATACAACTTATTTTTAAACTTTTATTCTATCATGTCTCTCTAGTGATTTGTTTTGGTAGTGTCATGTATGTTTTTTGGATTCATAATGACCCATTTTATATTTAAATTAATATCCTCTATTGAGTTGTTTGTTTATTATTGATTCTTATATATTGATTTAATTTTTGAGTTACCTTTTTATTTCATGTTTAAATTTTATTTATCATTTTTTTATCCCCTTGATTTATGTTGATTGCATTATTTCTTTTGCCCTTTCCTTTTGTTTTTGTTTCCCATTCTAAAATAATACATAGAATTCCCAATGATGAAAAAACATATAAATTAGACCTTTCAATCCATTTTACACTAAGTCTATGGTAGATTTTAGGTTTATGAATCCTCCTCTTCTTTCTTCTAAAGTTGCTTTCATCACTTGGCTTGTGTCTCATTTATGTATATTTGCCTTATTAAGTCCTCTTGATTTTTTATATTTTCTTGTTTCTTGGTTCATTTTATTTTTCACCACTTGTATTATCTCTTTATTAGTTTCATTCTTATAAAATTGATTAATTTTTATTTGTCTTGCCTTTATATTTTTGGTTATATAGTTACACATTATTGCATATCATTACTTATATACCAATTGCTAGAAGTTTACATATGTATTTTTTCCACACATGTTTCTCATGATATTATTTAAGTTATATAAATGATATATAAGTTACAAATGATTTTATATTTATATGCTATTTACAAATCATCATTCTTATGCCTAGGGGCATGCCTAAACTATGGGAATTTTTCAATGGATCCCAAGTTTTATCTTTCCTATATATATATATATATACATATATATATATATATGTATATATATATATATATATATATATATATATGTATATACATATATATATATATATATGTATATACATATATATATATATATATATATATATGTATATACATATATATATATATATATATATATATATATATATATATATATATATATATATATATATATATATATATATATATATATATATATATATATATATATATAGTTTCTTCACATGATGATTGAATTGTGTGTTTGATTACTTCCCATATGATTACTTTGATTGCTTACACATGCATGTTTATCCTTATTTGTGCTTGTATGTATTTATTTTCATGTATTATATTGTGTTATCTATAGAGGATCATATTTTAAATAATTTTTTGTTTTTTATGTGGATTTTTTTTTTAATTTGATACATTCAATGGTTTCATTTGTTCCATGTGATTACATGATTGTGTTTCTTTACATTGCTTGATTTTACTATCTGTTGGTATAAGTTTTGTGTCATAAGATATATCATGCATGATATTAATTGTGATATACTATATTTAATTCTTACATTTCCATGGTTTCTTCTATGTATATATATTAGGTCATACTAATATTGTGTGATTCATTGTAATATCTTGTCCATCTAGGGTCATATTATTACACTAGGACATAATTTTTTCTTCTTTTATTTTTTTAGTGGGGCATATCACTTGTTTCTATTTTTAAGGTTACATTGATACATATATCTTTCCTCTCCCTTCCCATTCCATTATATTGATTTAGCTTTGATGTGTCATTATTAGGTTATTGAAGAGATTTGACAATAACATTTTTTTTAATTATATACATGTTTTAAAATTTCCTTTCAATATTATTATATCTTTTAGTTTATATTTATATTGTGCATGATGAATTTAATCCTTTTATTTTGAAATGAATGATATGAGGAATATCCCTTACCTTAAAACTGAGGCATGTAGTCTTCTTATTTTATTTGTGGTTATAGATATGAAGTGGCTACAAGATATCAAGAGGCTATGAAGTTATGCCAATAAATTATAGAGAGGTAAGAGATACTTGATTATTCAATTGGGAAGTAGATGCTGCCCCATGGCATGGGTAATTAGGATCTAGTTTCAATTTTTTTGCCACATGGTTGAGGAAATTAAGGCCCATGATGGTTTGAGGTATTTTTTAGAGATGGAAGCATGGTTTTCATAAAATTAGGTGTATTAATTCATTCTCTCATTTCAAATTTTCATTTATTTCATATTCTTACATTTTTATCAAATTATCAAGATAATTACATCTTTCATGCATTCCTATTTTATTGTATTTATTTGAGATATTTTTTAGAGATGGAAGCATGGTTTTGATACAACTAGATGTATTAATTCATTCTCTCATTTAAAATTTTTATTTATTTCATATTCTTACTTTTTTTTATCAAATTATCAAGATAATTACATCTTTCATGCATTCCTATTTTATTGTATTTACATTCAAGATTATGACATTGGAAAATTCAAAATTTCTTGAGTGGAATTCAAAACATTCATGTTATTTTACAAAAATGAGACATTAGGGTATAATGACACCAAAAAATGGTAAAACAAAGTGTAAAAAGGGGATTTATAATATAAAAATCTAAAATAGTAAATAAAATCTAGCCTATATTTTAAAAATATTAAATAAGTGTAAACGATCCAATCAAACAAGCAATGTGTAGTCATATAAAATGCAAAAATTAGTAACTTGAGTGTGGAAAATGACACCCAACCCTTAAGTCCCTCTTGATTTCTTTTACAACCCTCATAGTAATCTTTTCATTGATTCCCAGTCATCCATAGCCTTCCAAACTTGATCCCAACTGAGGCAAACTCCTCTTTCCATGACATATCCATCCCCCTAGGTCCTGTCTACTCAAGAAAATAACACCACACTAGGAATATAATATCAGTGCCACTCCTATCCACTTTTGGCACTCTTGTCCAAGTCTATTTTTGGCCCTAACATTAAATTTATTATAGTTTCCCATCCTTCTCCTTGTTGACCTAACGTGAGTACATTTAACCATGACCAATAGATCCCTTTAAGAGCCCATTCAAAAATCATTTAGAAAGGGTTGGTAAATATCACTAAGAAAACAAAAATACAAGCAATACTACTCAAGAAATCTTCCTTATTCTCTACATACAACCAACCAATATAATTACAAGTTTATTCAAATACTTATACCAATCCCTAGCCACCTTAAGTACATCTAGTTTAGCATTTTTGCATATTCACATAGTCAATTGCATAAATCACATCAAGTGGGAGAATTACATATGGCTTGATCCCTCTTCAAAGAATTGGTATGTAGGCAGTGTCCCCACACAAGGGGTGTGGATACATGTTTAGTGAATCTTACACACACTAACCCCCCCCCCTCGCCCCCATTTCTCAAAATTAGTCAAAGCACAATGGAATATAGGGTTTAAATAAATAATATACTCTACAGGGAGCTCTACTGACTTCCATATTTTGAAACTTCATAGACAAGATAACATAGACCTGGAAAACAAAACCTAGAAAGCTCAGATTATTAAGACAATAGTGATAAAGGTGGAATAAAGCACCAATGCCACTTTTTTCCACTTTTGATGCTCTTATCTAATCATAAAATGAATCTCAAATCTTATTTTATGATAGTGTCCTAGTCCTACATAGTGAATTCTAACCTCTTTCTTAGTTAGATCAGCTAGTTTCTAGTTAAGTCTTATTTTCTCCCTCTTATCACTATTTTTAAAAAGGTTAACATTGTAATCTAATTTACTCAAATTATTAGCTTAATTATTGCATATTTAATCACTAATTTTACTACTCAGACCCTTTAAATAAACTAGGAATAATGCACTAATATTCCCAAAATTGTTAAATCATTTGGTGAACTCAATTTACTTCGTTTGCACATAAAACTCCCAAAAACCCTAGGGTAAATTTCCTACTAATTTTTCTTATATTTTTTTGATTTTTTGCCTTCATAATAAAATAAAAAATTGGCATTAAATTTTAAAATTTTGTAGTAATTTTAAAATAATTTTATTTCAAACCCTAGTTGCCCATACTAGGTCCCAGTATTTTCTTAGTAATATTCCAATAATTTTTTGATTTTTTACTAGCATATTTAAATCAAAAAAATCCATTCAAATTTAAAAATTCAATATTAATTTTTTTTTTAAATATTTTGCAAAACCCTAGTGGCATCTACTAGGTCTCTTTAAATCACAATTTTTTCAATCAATTTTTGATTTTCTACTTGCATATATAACTCAAAAATTCACTTTCAATTTCAATATTTCATAGTAAATTGTTCAAATAATTATTTTTCAAAACCCTAGTTGAATACACTAGGTTCTATTTCTTTTGAGATATCACCTTACATTCTAAAATTAGATTTTAAAAATGAATCTCACTTATTTACAACTTTTTCTTATATTTCTTGCAAAAAATAAGGAGACCATCATTGATCCTATCATGTACATGAATGACAAAGTTTACCATATATTAATATAAATATTTATTCTTTGCATTTCATGCTTATCTTTCATAATATGGGATGATGTTAAGAAGTCTATTATTAAACATGCTAAGATATCTTTTGCATCACCTCCCTTCGAGCCTCTATCCCATGCCGAGTTATGTTTCATGGTCTATTTTTCTCTTACCCAAGTTACTAACCATTGATAGAGAGCCCAATTGACACATTTTATCCCTCCACCACCTTGACCTATCAATTATCTCTAATCTCCTCTAGTAGCTACTACTAGTCCTATATGGATAGTAGATAATGTGGTTAGAACTCAATGTGCCACCATGCCTCCTCCACCTAGTTAGGATCACCCCCACCCTCCCATTCCTTCTTGTCCTAGGCCAAACCCACCATCACATGTAGATCTGCACAAGGCATATGATATTGTTGATCAGTTGAGAAACACACTAGCTAAGATTTCCATGTTAGAATTGCTTTAGAAAGCCAATGTATTTAAGGACATTCTCTATCAAGCACTTACTTAAACATCTATGCTCATTGATTCAAAGCCTTATTATTTTCCATTAGTGGTCAACATGATAGAAATTATAGAAGATGTTATCACTTTTGATCATGATGACATGTCATTTTAAATATTTATTAGTCAAAATTTAGCACTATTCATACAAGCTCAAGTCAAAACTAGCATAGTTAATAGAGTTCTGGTTGATAGTGATTCTAGAATCAATATATGTAATATTATATTCTTATAAACCATGGGTGTAGATATGGTAACCATATAAAAACCATATAAGAATATTAGAGGGTTTGTTGATATACCATGATAGACATTGGGAACCATTGCTTTGGATATCATGGTAGGACCTAAAACCCTCTCTACATAGTTTTAGGTCATGTCAAGTCCTCTTCATTATAATATTTTACTCAGACAACCCTTGATACATGTTATACGGGTAGTTTTTTATACTCTTCATTGATGTTTTAATTTTCTCCATGAAGGATACCTATATCCATGTCTAGTAGATAACCAACCATTTAGATATTATCAAACTATAGAGTCATCTTTGACTGTTTCACCAGATGGGACACCTCATATCACATTTTAGCCACCACTTCATTGCATTTATCTTGAATAGATACATACATATGAGGTTGGAGAAACTAGCACTTCTCACACTCCACTTACATTTATGTCCTTCACTCTAGATATTTAGCCAGTCACATTAGCTTTAGTCATTCCAAGTATCCCATCAGTCATGATTCCTACACCTATTACAATTATACATTAATTGATAGTAGTTCTAATAGTAATAGTTGATTCTATAGATATAATTATTCCATTAGTTACAAACACTCTCACAACACCACTATCTTCTACTACTATAGTTGATGAGACTCCCATATTATAGCTACCCCTTGTGGTAAATTTTGAGTTACCATATGTACATGATATTAATACAAATTCCTAATCTTCTTCAGATGATGATACGACACCCAAACTCATAAATGACTATTTATATGGGTTGAGATTTACAACAGTTGGCCTAGGAGAGTACCAAGATGACTCTAGATCTCTCATTAGACATCCTACATAAATCTTACCATCTCAAACTACACTCTAAGATAGATCACTCCTACATTCATGGCCATAATCTAATATATCATTCCTACATTTATTAGACATCCTACAACAATCTTATCATCTCTCACTACACTCTAAGATAGATGTACTACACTCTAAGAAAGATCACTCCTAGTAGGATTGATGGACATGAATGTAGGATTGATGAAATGATATCTATGTGTGCTAAGTGATCTATCTAATGGCCATAGATATATCACTTTAAACACATAGTTTACATGGTTACCTCTATGGATATAAAGCCAGTCATTCAGATTTAGGCAGGTAACACACAACATCAACCACATATTATGTTATAGATGTTACTTTATCATGGATTAATCACATTACCTATATTATGACACATCTATTAGTATATTATCACAATATTAGGGTCATCCATTCTAGCTTTTTCATAGGATCATAGGCCATGATACAAACTCATGTACAACTTTACAATAAAGATTGGATAAAATCCAAGTTCAAGGTGTTATTCAGATTATAACACCATCAACACCAGCTTTTCAACTTCTACCAAAGCAAGCTACTACTAGAGCTAAATATCTCAGATGGGAATCAACATATCCACCACCAAATCAACCTTTAGTTCACCTTTGATAGGATAACACCATGTACACAACTTATACAACATATGATAATATTTATGAGATGATATTGAGGCATTTGATGATGGTCATGATCCCTTCATTCATTTCCATCCCTAATAAGCTCCATCCTTTGATCCTTTACCCCTCTTGGCTTAGTATTTTATGTCATCATGTACATATTTATTTATTCATATGTGTGTATATAGCCTTGTTTTCCAATACCTATACATAGTTTATTTTTTCTTACTTGTATATAGTCCTTTTCAATTCTTGTATATAGTCTTCATGTGATTGATTGTACATAGTTCATAACACATCCAAAATAATAAAATAAATACAATATATTAAAATTTAAAAAAAAAATCAAATATTTAAAAATACAAAAGCATGAAAATAACTTAAAGACACCAAAAATATTTTGATTGTATGCATTATCCATGCTTTACATTTTTACTACTATGTTAGACTTACATTTTCTATTCTATGATATTGTTTATCAATTTATCTACATTACCATGCTTCACTTGAACTTATTTGAGTGTGTAAATTGACATCCAACTCTTTGATTAATTCACTCTAACCATTAAGGGGGCATCCTACTTCTACATTGAGACACACATTGATATACATACCCACTGGGGGCATCTTCTATATGACTACACCATCCAAGTTATGTCATTCCTATACCACACACTCTAGTTATCATGTTAATGTACATTATTTACTGGTTTGTACATATTAATATATCAACATCTCACTATTATATAACACTTGTGTATTTCTTAGTAGATACCTAGTCATGTACTAACATGTCTTACATACTTTCCCTCTTGATTTGATTAGTTAGATGCAATTATATTCCTAATTATTACATGCTTTCCTTTATTACTTTGTATAGCTAAATATGATTAAATTTATTAGTTCTTGATTGTCTCTTTTATGTGCCTTAGGACATTTTACAATGTCCTTTGCTTCTATGTCTTGCATGTGTCTTAAGACATTTGCCAATGTCCTTTACCTATACTCTTTTATGTGATTGTGGCTTCTATGCTAGCTTTGCTTGTTTAAATTATATGTGTAAGTGGCATTTAAACATGCCTTGTATGCTTGAATTCTAGTATGAGTGACATGTTCCCATGTCCCTTATTTGTATGCTTTTTACTTCTTGCCTTGTGTGCTTATTGCTTGTTTGCTTCTCATTGTTTGTAATGCCATGATCCACATCATGCATTATCTTGCTTCCTTGGATGCCATGATAGACATCATGCTCCATCCCTCAAATTAATAACTAACTATATGTTCATTTCAATTTCAATATATTTCACATGTTATTACATTGTTATATCCATCTAGGTATACCCCTATTGATTTAAAAATCTCTCAACACAAGTCATGCTATATCTTGAGATATCTTGTTGATTATCATTGTTATATCATGTATCTTTATAGCATAACACACTTATAGGGATATTTATTCTAATGGAAATCATTATAGGGTATTTATTTATACCCTCAGAAGAGGGGGTCAAAAACAAGGTTTTATCACATAGATTAGAGCTCCTAACAGTCAAAAAGTAGCATTCAGAATAACCAGAACAACTAGACATCAAACTAGTTAAAACAAACTAGGAAGATAGTGAAAATGTCAGAAAAGTTACCACATTTGGCCCAGGACAATATCACCCAACTTGGACTATAATGCTAGTGCCACTAGTGTCCACTTTTAATGCTCATATCTAAACAACAACAAAAATAGACTTTCTAGAACCAGGTATAAAAGTAGGTTTAGATATAGTTTTACCTAGTCAAACTAATTCAAAATCAATAGTTTTAAATACACTTTTACTCAAAGAATTTAGATATAAGGGGAATCATGTATGACATGATGGATCTCACTTCCAATTTTAGATATGATAGTTCATATAACTTCCATATCATAATCCATGTTTTAGACACTAGTGATTAGGGGAAATGTACACAACACATTTGTTTTCTTTTCCTTTCCAAGTTTAGTATCACCCAAGCATCCTGAATAGTTGCATACCTTATTCCATCTATAGGTGGTTACATAATTTTAGAGTAGATTTAAAACAAGCTAACCTCCACATTTTGAAGTGGATTTCATACAAGCCTAGTGCACCTATTTAGAGTAGATTTCATACAAGCCTAATCTCCATTTTTTAGAGTGGCTAAGTGTGGCCTAGTTTCTAGCATACATTTAGCTATCCACACCAACATTGTCAGATCACAATACATTCATGGGCTTTAAGAGCCATCTCATATGACACTCTTTTCATATTGATATCAATTCATAGTTTAAATTCATGGGGAAATTATGGATTCAAAGGACTAGCTAGCTTTTGTATTCTTAAGCCACTTATTTAGAGAGATTAGACACATAGTATAAACATCGATCAACACATGCATGATCACCTATCTTCACTTAGTGGGAAATGATGGATCTAAAGGGTTAGCCTTTACATTATTGAGCCACTCTTAGGTAATTGAGCACTCATCTCTATTCACAATATTACTCTTGGTATAAGATCATCCATCATTACTCAGCATTACTCAACATCACTCAAAATCATAATAGGTTTTGTATTGGTCTGCATACCTAGTGAGGTGTATTCATTCCTTTCTCTTCCTCTCTCCTTTACCTAGATTTATGTGTTCTTATTTTAGATATAGTGTATCTATTAATAATTTATCTACTCTTTGTTTTTATTATATATTTTCATTTCACATCATGCTCTCTCTATGCACACCTAACATCACACAGCTTCATGAGATTCACCAATACAAGTAAGTTTAGGTACGTTTTCTATTTTTATTTTATCCTAATATTTTGATTTGCTGCATCACTAGAATAAAAGGGAGGCAAATGTAGTCATATAAAATGCAAAAATTGATAACTTGATCATGGATAATGACACCCAACCCTTAGGTCCCTCTCACTTGCTCTCATGACCCTCATAGGAATCTTTTCACTAATTTCTAGTCATTCGTAGCCTTCCAAACTTGATCCCAATTGATCCAAACTCCTCTTTCCATGATATATCCATCCCATTAGATATCATCTACTTAGTAAAATATCACCACACTATGAATATATCATTGGTGCCACTTTTATCTACTTTTGATGCTCTTGTCCAAGTCCATTTTTGGCCCCAATGGTTAATTTATTCTAGTTCCTCATCCTTATTCTTGTTATTTGAACACAAGTACATTAAACCCATGGCAAATATATTCCTATAAAATCCCATTCAAATATAATTTGGAAAGGATTGAAAATTTTCACTAAGCAAGCAAAAATAAAAACAAGACTACTCAAGCAATCTTCCCTATTCTCTGTATACAACTATCTAATATACTTACAAGATTATTCAAATCCTTACACTAGTCCCTAGACACTTCAAGTACATATATTTTATAATTTTTTCATATTCATACACTCAATTCCATAATACACATCAAGTGGGAGAACTACATATGGATTGATACCTCTTCAGAGTATTGATATGTAGGCAGTGTGCCCACATAAGGGGTATATATACACATTTAGTGAATTTTACACATGCTAACCCCCTCCCTTTATAAAATTTGGTAAAATAATAATGGAACATAGGGTTATAATATATAATATACTCTAAAAGGATATTTATTGACTTCTAGCTACCAAAACTTGATGGATAAGGTTACACAGACCTGGCGAACAAAACCCAAAAAGCTTAGATCCTCAAGACAACATTAGTAGAAGTGGAATACAACACTGGTGCCACTCATTTCAACTTTAAATGGTATTTTATAATCACAACATTAAGGTTGTATCTCAATTTTTAATAGTGTCCCAATCTTGCATAGTGAATTCTAACCTCTATCTTAGTTAGATCAACTAGTTTCCAGCTAAATCTTATTTTCTCCCTCTTATCACTACTTTTAGAAAGGTCAAAATTGTAATATAATTTACACATATCATTATCTTAATTATTACATATTTATTCACTAATTTTACTACTTATACCCTTTAACTAAACTAGGAATAATATACTAATATTGCCAAAATTGTTAAATCACAATGACTAAAATAAATAGTGTAAGTTATTGAATAATTACACCTATGTAGAATATTGGGATTATAAGATTCCAATTGTTAGGATATATTCCAATATAAATATATTAATATTAAAAAGTACCAAATGAATTAATAAAATAAAACAATATTACCTTAAATAACCAAGCCACAAAATATGAGAGACAATATTTATCAAGTGGGGAAATTGTCAAATGGATAAAAACCTCACATCTATTATAAATATTAAAGTAAAATATTTAATAAAAGAAAAGATAAGGATAAATATTAATGTCTTCAATATATTAAAAAATCTTTTCAAGATGAGTAAAAGTAAGAGATTATAATGAAAGAAGAGAGATCAATAAATAGAGCTAGAGGAAGGAAGAGGGAGTTACAAAGAATACCATCATGACTTACACAACCTTATTATTGTGTGTGAAATTCCAAAAATATCTATAAAGGTGAGGGAGATTTGTGTGAAATTTTGGATGATGTTACTTGTGAAATTAACTCCAAGGTTACCTACAAGAGGATAAAATAGATGTGACAACTTTTAAATCAAATATAAAGTAAATTTATTATAATAATAAATGCACAATTAAAATAGAATTAGGATAATCCTAAATGACTGAGGAAATGTGAGCCTAAATAATATTAATGTCTAACACTCTCCTCTTTTAATTTAACTAAAATAGATTTAGGATAAGACTAAATTAACCGAAATGACTTAGAAAAGGTGAACTCAAATAATATTAATGTCCAATAGTCCCCCATTTAAATTTAATTTGGTGTTACTAAAGTGGAGAAATCCTTAAAAATAAAGAGAATGGATTTAAAATTGGATATTAATTCCCCTTAATGGAAACTTCCTTGGAGATGAATTACAAAAGGTTTGAGAGAAGAAAGAAAAAGTGAAGATGTCATTAAGAAAATTTCAAAAGTGTGATCATCAACAATCTCCAAGAAGCCTCTTTAGACAAGATGGTCAACTCACAATGAAAAAAATACCAACAAAGAAGGAGAAGGCAAAGATGATTCACTATACCTTTAAAATAAACAAGATAACACACATATTATGTTAAGTAAATAATATGCCATTAAATATGATATGCATATAATAAATGTAATAAAAATACATATAATAAAGGTAAATAGAGAAAAAAAAAACTTACATCACAATGTGTGAAATCCTGCATGAAAAATAAGTTATTAAAAATAATGAGCCCCAATCAAAGCATATTTTGTTGACAACTTACAACAATAAGTAAGCATAAAAGAAAGGAATGCAGAAATTGTGAGTTTTAAACTTATAAAAAATGATAAAAAAACATATGTGTCACTTTTAAAATATATCCTACTTGAAGCAATTGAGGAATTATCAAAATAATTAACATCAAAGTATTTATAAGATACATAACTTTATGGATCCAAATTGGTTTAACCTTTGAATGAAGTATATTAGTAGTTTTCCAATAATTCAAAATGTCATGAGTTGATTGTACACAAGATTTTAAAGGATGAAATTTTAAACATTTTGAAACATGATGCCTATGTTTACGACAATGCTCACACATCTTACCATTTTGAACCAAAGTATGAGCATGAGAAACATGATAAGAAAAATAAGTCTTATGAGAGTTAAAAGTCCTAAGATTAGGGGGTAAATACGAATTTACATTAGAATTATAATAATTATAAGAATTGAAACCAAAACCTCCAAAATTTACTTTAGTTTTAATCAAAATAAGCTTAAGTATGTCATTTTCACATTTTCCAAAATTGCCTCCACTATAACCCATTGAGTGTATGATTTTTAAACTAGGGTTAAAATAATGAGTATGAAAAGAAATGAAATATTCACTAGAATAATATTTAAAATTAGGGGTATTATTAAGGTTAAAATATGTATGTTTTCATTAAGCATATCAATCACATTATGCATTTTCTCCATGTTTAGATTAAAAGAGATTTACATATTTATAAATTTATCACTAAAAGAGGAAGTAAAGCATTAATACTTAGATTTTAACTCGATTTGACATTTGAGAACATAACCATCATTTTAAAAATTGATGTAATGTGAAAAAAATTTAAACGCTAAAAACATGGTTAATTTAAAATTTATTTTAAAAGGTTGGATTGAAAATATTTTTAGCATAGATATAAGTGTGATACCAAACAAAAATGATTGAATAAGAAGTTTTTGAATGTTATGAATATATTGCATGAAAAATTATTTGAAGCAAAAGTTATAACTTATACCAAATATTAGCAATTTTTAGAAAATTATTTAAAAGCTAAATTAGAAAATTATTTTATGGTAAGAAAAAAGTATATGCTTTCAAAAATGTTTTGAGGAAAAAAAACTATAAATATGGGTTTTAAAGCATAAAAACCATACATACGTACATACATACATACATACATACATACATACATACATACATACATACATACATACATACATACATACATACATACATATATATATATATATATATATATATATATATATATATATATATATATATATATAGCTACATACACACACACACACACACATATATATATACATACATACATACATATATATATATATATATATATATATATATATATATATATACATACACACACACACATATACATATACATATACATATACATATATATATACATATACATATACATACATATACATACATACATACATACATACATATATATATATATATATATATATATATATATATATATATATATATGAAACCAAATTATTTAAAATGAAAATACATATGTACTTTAAGAGTTTGGAGTATTTTTTTTTTTTTAAAAAAATTGGATTTGAAAAACATTTTAATAAAACATTTAAAAATATTTATTTAAAAAAAATCCAAATTATTTAAGTTAATTTAGACCTTAAATATTTCATGATTCATATCCAAATAGTTAAATCATAAAAAAATTATAAATCAAGGCAATGCATTTTTTTTTGAAAAAGTAACTCATAGGTACAATTTTGACAATTTATGTAAAATGGTGAGCTAAGTTTTATTTGAAATTTTAACACTATGATTGTATAAGAAATGTTAACAAGACCCATAAATTTTATGTAAATATAGTTTTCCAAAAAAAAAAATGGCCCTTTTTAAAATGGGTTGTTAGTGAAAAAAAACTCAAAAAATTCCTTGATTGAGCTACCTACAACATGAAGTTAGAATGCATATGGGATTAAAAAAACTAAGAATAGTTAGTCTATAAATGGAAAAATACACTAAAAATTAGTTTTCAAGGGTGTAAAACCTTGCCAAAAATGTCAAAAAACTAAATTTCTCACCAAAACCCTACACACACTCGAATTCAACATTAAAAAACAATTTATTCTAAACAAAGTTAGGATTTATACCAAGACAGATATATTAACATTGAAAAAGTAAAAATTGAATGTAATAAATGAATCAATTTTACCTAAAAATAACAAATCCATAAAATTCAAGAGATAAGATTTTTCAAGTGGGGAAATCATTAAAAAGAGAAAAACCTCACATCTACTAAAAGGCTTGCAAAGTTTAAATATCAAAGTACAATATTTAATGTAATACAAGAGAAGGAGAATGAATAATGGATTCAATCCATAAACAAAAATCTCAAGATATACATAAGTGAGTATAATGAGAGAGGAAATCTTAATAAATAGAACTACATGAAGGAATAGAGAGTTACAAAGAATCCCATCATGAATTTCACAACCTTATTAGTTTTCTCCAAATGTATCTAATCTCCATAAGGGTGAGGGGGTTGTGTTTGAAAATTTTACAAGGATTTAACTATGAAAGTAACTCCAAGATTTCCTATAAGAGGACAAAATAGGTGTGACACCTCATAAATTTAGGACAATGTGAATTTATTATAATAAGAAATTCACATCTAAAATAGACTTAGGATACACCTAAATGACTTAGGAAAGGTAAAACCAAATAATATTAATATCCAACAAAAATAATGATATGCAATTGGTGTACCAGTTAAGTGGAATTTGGAATTATCACTAGGAAAGGATGAATTAAAAACTTGATCTTTTGTTTCCAAATATGCCCAAGGCTGATTTTACTACCAAATAAATCCCTATGTTTTAACCGATGAAAATATTATATTATATAATATTTATATATTTTTTATTTTGGATTCAAATTTTTATTATACATATTCAACTTATGATGTTTTATGGTCCTATGATTGTGCTTCTCTAAATTCATAGGAAGAATGTCTGATATGATATCTTCTCCCTCTCTTGACCTGATTCTCCATAACACACATGAAAAATAGAAGGTACAGAATTAGTTAGCTTAAATGTAAATAATAAATAAAATGGATTTTTAACTACTTATCTTACACATTAGAATCAAACCCCAGGTAGTTATAGTGCTTTTTAATCAAACAATGCATTTAATCTCCTCTTCCCTAGAAGTGATGGTGTAAATACATGAACATTAGCCTAAGCCCTCTTTTGGTACAAGTGGATGCTACCACAATGGAATGAAGTAAATAATTTCCAATTATGACTTAACATGTAGATTCCTTCTCAAGTTTATCGAAGTTTTTTGATCATTTTAGTAATCTAACTTACACAAGGCTCTTTGTTTGATTCTTACATGGACTCTGATTGGTAAATGACTAGATATGACTTATATATATATATATATATATATATATATATATATATATATATATATATATATATATATATATGACTCCTTATGACATGACATGTCATATGGGAATTATGAAAAAGTGTCAGTGAAATTGAATATGTATTGAATCAGGCCAAGATAGACGGACCCAAAAAAACATATAATAAATATTTGGTGGAATGATGAATCTACATAAGGAAGATTCGATAGTACACCTAAATCTATAAAATCTATCCTAATAAATACCAATGTATATATTGGATCTAAGTAGCTCATAATATATAAAAATAAGGCTAAAAATATATGTATGAATTTTGAATACATCTATAAGGATTGAAGGCTAGAGGGAGAGTAACATGGATAGGAAATGTTCTAAAAAATAACCAAATATACACAAGTGGACCAAATGTGAAAAAGGGGAAAAGACACTATAGAAAAGGGACTTCTACTAAAATTAGGTATCTACGTAATTCCCATACTTTTATGTGCATATGTGAGTGAATAAATGCATACGTAAAAGTACAAAAATAATGAATTGAATCATGTATCTTAACTTAACCAAGGAAGGATGGATGAATTGAATGATGGTTGATATAGGCCCCATCCACTCAAATTTGTTGTAACTTAGAAAATCTAACATATTTGAAAAATAATGACCATTTTTAATAAGTAATCAATGTTATTTTAGTGATCAAATTTAATTATTTGGAAAACATGGTTTTTAAAGGTGAGCATAGGAATGACTAACCTTGTGGTATTCAAACCATGATATTATAAGACAAAATTTATTATAACATTTTAGAAAAAACCTAGACATAGATAACACTTTTTAGGTAATTTTGGAAATCCAATCCAACTATTGATCAATGAAGTAGACAAATGGACCAATTTTTGTGCTCTCAATTCACCCAATATTTCTCAATTTCTATGCATAATTATTTTTATCAATCTTGAAAAATATTTTTGAGGTAAGGCATTGAAATATATATTTTTTAATCACTTATCTCAAAATAAATATTTAAATTCATTGTGTTATATAAAAATATATACATATTTTAAATGCTTAAAATCCATGAAAACCTAATAAAAATCACATGTGTATCTATTTTAAAATATCATCATGTAAAAGTTGAAAATGGAAATGTGCATCCTTGTATCAGTTTGAAATGGATGGGGAAAATAATATACCCCAATGAATACTTTATACCATAATATATGTATCATAGTAATAACTTGATGAGACATGAAAGGGTACAATTCCCCCAATTGAAAATCAAGTCTTGGAAAAATAGTATGACCCTAATTTATAAAATTTTCCACTACTAAGGCTAGATAAAGCAATAAGTAACACCCACATGTGTGTGGCCCTATAGATTCATGGTAAATAATATGTAAATTTAGACACCAATAATATTAATATTTTAAATATTAATGCGTGTGGTAAATACAATGCTATCGAACATAATATATGCATGATATATACCATGGAAACATTCCTATAATATTTCATAGTACATCACATAAATTATACACAATTATGTAGCTACACTTATGAATTCATTTTGAAAGGACATATATATCACAATACATGATGCCATGATAATGAAATTAAAACTAAAGGAATATATATGGATACAAATGTATCAATACATCGATAAAT
Organism: Torreya grandis; assembly: GCA_037957365.1. NCBI lineage: Eukaryota > Viridiplantae > Streptophyta > Pinopsida > Cupressales > Taxaceae > Torreya > Torreya grandis. The sequence goes on from JARHVA010002266.1 coordinate 1,624,731, forward strand.
TCATGCATCATCATACTCATTCAAGCAATCAACCAAACATAGGCATTCATGTAAACCAAAATGTATAAATCATAATGTAACCATGAAATGTAGATATACATATACAACATAAGATACAAGTACTATTAATATATTATATAATCAATTATAATATCTAAATATGATAATAATATATAAATAAATTTATAACCATAAAATATACTATATAGAGATGCCCCTAAGATATGACATGTCACTAATGTGATCATGCCCCCAAAGAAGGGAAAAAGAAGGTATCCAGGTAGCATTAATAAGTCCATATTCATATATTACATGTATATCCTTCATCTCACCCACTAAAATAATACCATGATAAGCATTTATGTAACATTTATATAAAAAATCTCTAGCATAAGTGTATAATCACAATATATATTTGTTAATAAAGCAATTTTCATTTTTAATTTTTTTATTTTGAATTTTATAGAATAACAAGGTAGATTATGATTTCTAAGTGTCACAAAAATTAATAATAAAACATAGATCAATAAAATAAAAATATAAGCCAAAGGAAACTAATGTAAATAGGCAAGTTAAGGGGCGAAAATAAATAAGAAGAAGAGGAAGACTCAAACAACCTACAATTTACCTAAAAAAATAAGGCATGATAGGATATTAGGTCTTGATATATATGTTTTAAACATAAATAAATATGTTCAAGTGCTTCGAATGGGATAAAAAATCAGTAGGGCAAGGGCCAATGCAACATAACAAGTAACAAAAACCAAGTAGCTAGAAAAATGATGATGAAAAATAAAAGGCAAGTGCCAAAGTGTCAAATATAGAAGAAATATAAATAATTAAATCAAATTAAGGGATTAAGGATCATGACATATAGATTAAAATAACTATGTATAATAAGAAAAATATAGTACAATAATGATATATCCATGAAGCACAACACACGGGATAACATAGATTATTGATGATCTAATCTATAATGTTATATTATAGACTATTAGAGTTAGAAGAGCCACTAGAAGTATATAAAAATTATTCATAAGATTTTTAATAAGTGTAATTATCATCCCAAGGTGAGATATGTGGAAAGTGAGTTCAACACACTAGTATAATTTTTTGAAAAGCATACACAAGAATATGTCTTGATAATACATATTCTTGGAAATTATCTATAGTAAGAGGTAATAAATAAATGTTAGGACATGGATGATTAAAAAATATGGTACTTGAAGGTGAAAATGTTATAATTAGAGATAAAGGATATCTTATAGTAGATTATAATGTCATAGAATCATATTTAATATGAACCATAAGTGATGGTAATGATATAATAGTAGGTACCACACAAGGTTGAATTATTCTCTCTTTATGAGTGCATTATATGATCACACATGTTATCTATGAGGTATGATAAGTGGATCAATAAGTTGTGCCATGAATAGTATGTATGTTTTTAACATGTAAAATCTTTAGACATTGGTTTAGTGTATAATATATCATTATCATTTAGTTAATCCATGGGAATCCAAGTTAGATTATGTGATCTTATATATATAATTGCATAGAACCAAACTATAAAAGTTTTAGGACCAAGTGCATTTGGTAGTATAACACTACCAAGTGGTGTGCATAGAATTACATCATAATTTGAAAGTATCATAATATTATTAAATATATCTCATTTAGTGTAGCCTTGGGGCTTAGATAAAAATCAAATCAAAATAATGTTTTTCCTAGAATAATTTTAAATCATTATGTCACATGTGTTTGAGTGATTATGGAAAAAAACCATGAACATATAAAGAATGATTTTTTGATTCACATTTAGTTATCTAATGGTTATAGAATGTAATGAAATTTAATTTCCATTGATAACTCAAAACCATGCAATTAGTGATAGAAATCTCATGCTCGCATGGAATATTAAAATAATGTATGGATGTTGTCATATACATGTTGTCTTGTTTTTTAGTATCATGGTTTGGAAATAGTTTGATAAATATTTTCAAGAATTTATTAAGTGATGTAGTAGATTCATTCAATGTATATTATGGCATTCAATGTGAATACTATTTTTAGGACTAAGATATTTAAGATTATGTCTTAACTTGAAGCCTCAATTATTTGAATGCCTAGAAGCTATATGATAATTTAAATATAGATTTGCACTATATCTTTTAAGAAATGTCCAAGTAGTATCTAATTTTTTTCTTTGGTAAAATAATATAATTACACTCAAACAACTATTTAAGCACTTTTTGAGGTGGGTCTAGTAACCTTATAAATTATTTTTTATTCTTATAAGTAGGAAAGATAAGTCTATCATTGGTTTTTGAAATAATATTGATGGTTTTAGCCTCATTATATTTTAAAAACTAGATGCATCATTATTCTAAGGTTTTAACGTTGGATTTCCCTAATATCTGGAGGTAGTGGATGTATAAGTGATAAATGTATACTTTAACATATTATAATCCATAATTTTAATCTTAATGTTGTGTAACACATGGAAAAGTTTATCAAAAGATTCATATGTGTTAAAAATTACTTTCTCTTAAGTAAAGAGATAACATGTTAGTACATTCAAGTTAAATCTTAATGTTGTGTATCACATGTAAAAGTTTGTTGAAATATTCATAAGTCCTAGACATGAACTTATTCTTAAGCATGGAAATAAAATAATTTTAGTATATATTTTGAAGCTCACTATTAGGGATCTGATGTGAAAATTTTATAAGCATGATTTTAAATTTAATAACATAGTAAGACATTAATTATATATGTATATATATCCATATTTTATTATCCCTAATTTATCATATTTGATATATTTGTGTATTTTTTTTAATTTTTAATATCACTCTAACCTAAATTGTTCTCCATTTAGCCATTGTGCCTTAAAATAACATCTAATCATTTTTTTTAATCCATATATGGGAATATTTTAACTAAATGTCATGTATTATTATGTTTCTCATTGAGATCTAAACTTATGTTCATTTTACGTCAAACTCATGCCCAGTGAGAGTCTAACCTATGTAGACACTTTTTATGCATTAGTCTAACCCTTTGTTAATACCAAAGTGCAAAGTATAAGTCACACACATTTTTAAATAGTTTTATGTGTAACATATGTCTAATTTTGTATATTTTATATAATCTCTCTTATAAGTCAATATAACTAAAGTAATGTGTAAAAATATATAAAATGAACATCTTATGGTTCCAAATATGAATGATAGTGGAAGTGATAATGAGGGATCAGAATTAGAGATACCTTTGGAAGCATAGGAGTAGAATAAGAAAAATGAGACATTATGTTATGAGGTAATGACCAAGGGAAGGATGTTATGTTACAAGAGATGACTAATGGAAATGTAAAGATTATATTAGATCCATCAGCCTAGACTCCATTATAAAGATAAGGTGTGTTTGACTCAGTGCAAACACAAAATAAAGTGGAATTTCTAGAAATCCAAGATTCAAGTTCAAGAAGATGGTAACATGGTGGAAAATGAAAAAATTAAACATCTTACGATTCTAGTTATGAATGATATTGGAAGTGATAATGAGGGATCAAAATCAAAGATCCCTTTAGAAGTAGAGGAGAAAAATAAAAAAATGAGACACTATATTGTGAGGTAATGACCAAGGAGGGGGGAGGGGGGATGATATATTACAAGAGAGGACTAATGTAAATGTAGATATTAGATCAGATTCATCAGGACAGATTCCATTAGAAAGACAAGGTGTGTTTGACTTATCACAAACACATAATCAAGTGGAATTTATAGAAATCTCCATCCCCATATTATCAAATCCTAAGGAGGAAGGAGAATGGAAAACTAATAGTAATATAAAGAAAGGTAAAGGTAAACAAGGTTTGAAACCCATGACAATGTCTCTCAGATATAACAAATAAAATATCATGGGATACTCTTAGTTTTTAATTTATTGTTTTGTTTTGTTTTTTGGGCAACAACTATTATTGAAAATCTTGACATTTGTGACCATTTTCTTGTTGATTTTTATTTGTTCTATGGTTGATTATCTTCAGTCTTTGTTTTGATGCCAAACATATTGTTATATTTAGCTTGTGTGGCCTTATATTTGTGTTTTATTTCTAGGATAAGGGTCCCTAGTTAAAAAAAATCCACCCTTTATCCTTAATAAAAAATCTAAGGTAATGTGGAATGTTTACATATAATATATTAAAAGAGTAAATGAAAAGATAATAGGGCAAAGAGTCATGTTATTTTTGATGTATATATATTCCTAGCAAATGTAAAAGGATATGTTATCCTCTTTAATTAGTATTTGAAGTCGATATAAATCTTAAAATTCCTAGTTATTTCTTGATATTTTGTGTTTTGATTATGCATTCTTTGTGAACAAATGTATCCTCACATAATATTTTCCTTTAATTTGTTTAATTGGTAAAAATGAAAGTTTTGGTTTAGTATAAGTTGAAAATAATAGTGATAATTAGTGTGATATGTTCCAAGCAATAGATAAAGAATAAATTTCCATTTATTACATCACACCATAATATTTGTATGAATTTTCTCAATATCTTAAATATTTGGGCTTCCCATCACAACTTTTAGAGACTAAAACATCTAACATGTCCCAATGATGAATTTTAGGGACTATTACTAATAATGGTTATCTTGTAATGACCTGCATATGTTAATATGGTTGCCTAATCAAAGGGACCTTGAGAAAAATCTATAATTGAGGATATGTGAGATCAGAGAAGACAAATTTATTAAATTAGGAGTGCATGTACTAGATATTATTTCTACTCACATATATCAAAAAAATTATGAAATTTTCTAATGTGAGTTTCTCAAATTATTAGGAACATGGCTAGCTATGCTAGATTTTTATTATTACTTTGAAACATGGATCATTTATTTGAAAGGAATAAAAATTAGAATAGTTCCATAATTTAGATACATAGTGGACACATGTGATTGAGTACTAGGTGAATACTACCATTGATAGGTACATTGTCAAAATTTATGTGTAAGGGTACATTTCATTTGAATCCAGATACAAAAAAATATAAGAATGAGAGGATAATTATTGAAGTGAATTCCTTTATTATTTTAAATTATATCTATGATAAAGGCCATGATATTGATTTCAGTGGATATGGAGTAGTTAGGAAGGGGGATATGGGGATGCAAATTGGAGGAAGGTGAATAAAAATTAGATGAATTTTGAATGTTAGACCAAATGATTTCTATAAATAAATATGGATTGATGGATAAAGATAATCCAATATAATCTAAAAATATTGTAGGGATTAAAATGGAGTTATGACAATAGAAGAGATGGATTAAACATAATCTTTTGGAAGATGAAAAGCTAAAGACAACTACAAGTAGGAGTTTTAGAAGGACTAAAAATGGAACATGATGAACTAGACCTCAAGTAAAAGTAACTAAGTCCAATGATCAGAGGTAGTTAATAAATAGTAGTGAACATAGATACTAAAGTAAACATAGAGCTTGACCAAGAATTTACAACCAAACTTAGAATGAATAGGGAAGAGGAAAAAATAATCAATGAGGATGTGAGTAGGTTGTTTGAGTAGGTTGTTAGTATGTGTAGTCCATAGATAGATTGGAAAAAATCCTCTTTAAAATAAAGGAATGTTATTTATACTGTGATTTATTAAATCCAAGGTCCATACCATTTCATGATATGTTGTTATGGACATTCTATGGATATTTCATTTTCTTCATGGGGACATATCCCCTATGCCCTTTTTAATTAAGAATCTTATTATACCAAAGGCATTTATAAATTTAGTAGATAAAATAAATCAGGTTAAGAAGCTATAGATGTTAGGGTTAATAAAAATAATTAAATTTATGGTCAATCTAGTACCATTTTAGATTCATCCCTATAAACATATCAATTAGTATCACATGTAGTCCATACATATTTATGAATTCAAATCCCAACCTAGTTAGAAGTAATATACCTATAGGAACTATGTCAATCCCTATGGAATAATTTTTCACCTTGATGCATTATGATGGGTCATCTAACCAAAAGTTATAATTATTGACCTATGAAATGAAGTGACATGCCAAAGGTGTAATAGATGATGTAAACAAGAAAAGTCAACTTATATAAACTTTTACTAGTAGAGTGCTATAGATCTTTTTAAAGAATAATTACTCTAGTACGAATTTAAAAGATGTTAAAGATATGTTAGTAATAGAATTAAAGATGCATAAATGTGTTATCCATGATATATATGATTTGAATGAAATTAGACAAAATATCATGGAATTTGTATGTAATTATGATCACCACTTTTATGATATCATAAATAAGGTGAATTTCTAATTTCAAGAGTCAGATAAAGTTTCTTAGTTTGTCAAATACCTAAAAAGTAATATTTTATTTTTTATATCTTGATATTAGTTCACAAAAAAATTTGAGGTAATATTATTTTTCATTAAGGAGGAACTAATAGAGGACTATGGACAATACCCCATAGCACTACAAAGATTGATGCTAAGTTGGATGTAGTATTGCATAGGATGGATAAATTTTAGGAAAGAAATAAACCAAGGATGGTTATATGGTGCATCAAATGTGGGAAAGGACATCATCAAAATGAATTTCATAGAACTAGAAGGTAATTATGAATTTTTTTTCATATAAGGCCATGCAACCTCTAAATGTCATCTACTAGAATAATATATGTGACAATCACAAAATGTCTATTAATTTTTTTAAAAATTTCACAATCATGATGATTAAAAATATGGGGTTTTATTGTTCCCAAAATTTCTCAAGTCATTTTTTTATAAAGTCACAATAATTACTAAGAGGTCAAACCATGTTGAAGATGTTGAGTAAGATAAAAATGGTAAATTGTACAAAGTTTGGGTCAGGTCATATATAAAATTTTCAAAATTTTAAGTTAAATTTTAAATATTAAAAAGGAGAGCATGCCATATATTTTCACCTTACATGCATAAGAATTCATTTTTTCTTGATCTCTCATGTGTGTGGATACATATCTAGAATTGTGGCTCATGATTTTGTGGCATCCATGTTCCCGTGGTAGGGCCCACCTAACCTCATAGACATAATGGAATAAAAGTTACATCTAGGTAAAACACAGACATGACTTTATGTTTGTTGTACCTATGGGACCTAATAGACCCTACCACAGAATTCCACTAAACACATATACATGGGGGAAAGTTTGGTGCCAAAGCATGTCAATTCTTCCCCCAAAAAATCTATAAAAATCTATTAACATTTCTTATTTGCATCACAAATTTCCTCTCATATTATTTTTAGCATGCCTCCTAAGTTCTAAAATTTTACCATTTTCTCCCATGAATATATAATTTTTCTAAAAATAATAAAAATATTTGTTCCTGAGAGTAATCCATGTTGGTGTGATTTTTAATGGCTCCAAAAAAATTGATGGTTTTCACTATCAGGGAAGTTATCAGTACCCTAAGTACCCCAAAATTATGGATATCTGCCATTATCACCTATTAATTAATTTTGAGAATTGGGTGATATTTTCATGACCATTTTAGCTTACTCCCATAGCCACACAAAAAAATTATACCTCTTTATTTATATAGTAATTTTCAAACTATTTCCAAAGCATATTTCCAAATCACTAAGTCAATAAAGATGAAATTCAAGTACATCTGTTATGAAATTTTGTTAGTGATCAAAAGTGATGTCCTTGAAATCAATGATTCTAAAATTTGACATGTGGATTTGGAGGAATTTCACAAAATAATGAATGTAGAAACATTAAGATTTATAAATACTCTCCTCTCTAAAAATGGTCTACCTAAAGTAGCTAGTTTCCCCATTTTTTGTGAAATGTTCAAACCTATTATTCACCTGTGCTCAACATTATGATCTATAAACTAGAGAGATATGATAAAATGGGGGTTATTTCATGACAAACTAGATAGTATCACTATGCGAATGACTCTACAAATTATCATAAGATAAACCTATGTAATAATGAGTATAAAATTTGGACAAGATTTTTGGTACAAAAATCCAAACAATCATGTAAATAAAATCAATAATGGATGGTTAAAGAGTAAGAGAAAAGGTATCTCCAAGTTTCAAAAAATAAAATTATATATAACTTCAAAGTGGAGCTGTCAGATATGATAACTCTCCTCAATAGGGTTGTAGGTATAATACCACCATGTATTTTCACCCATGGATGTTCATGGCTATGAGAATAATCTATAGTAATAAATAATATATGTATTAAGGTGATATGATTAGTGATGTTATTCATATAAAACTAACCAATAAATAAGTAACCAAAAATTTCTACATAAAATCTTACTTGGTGTATTTGTTGGCATCCCAAAGAGTATACCATGGCCTCACTCAATTGGCTAACATAGATTTGGCCACCAAAGTGCATGAATTCTAATCTTAGCTTACCTAGAACATAATATATATATATATATATATATATATATATATATATATATATATATATATATATATATATATATATATATATATATATATATGGGTCAACAATGATTTAAATATGATATTTTTAAATGAATTGGATTAGGAATAGGGAAGGAAGATCTTTGATGAATAATCCAACCTAATTTCAACGTATAGAACCTAATTCATTTAGTTAAAAATCTATCCTACATAAGATTTATAACATTTGAGGGTTATCCCCTATAGTTTCCAAGGTTGGAAAATAAAAAATTATTATTGATTAAGCTATGTATATAGTTAGTTAAAGTGTACAATAATTATAGGAAAAAACACATAGCAGGTATTATTTTTCCTATCTCCTTGGGCCACTAGACGTGTAAGAATACCATAAATGCCCATAACATCAAGTCTTTGATTGTTAAATTCATAATGCATCCTAATATAATTCAAGATTATTTTGACAATAATGGGTTTGTGAAGGAACACCTTTAAATTGGTTATTTTTATGAACACAAGCCATATTCAGAATACTATTCAGTTGATTGCTCAGATGACTACAATGTGTTGAGATGTGATTAGGGTAGATTAAGTTTGGATCAAAATAAATATTTCAATAAGCATGGGTACTAGATGGTATGGTAGATTATGGGAGTAAAAATATTGACCCATCTTATAATGAGAGAGTCATGACTACACCATTACCAATAATTAATTGGTTTGTTTTAGAAATGATGGATCTATAGATAAGAACTAATAAGTATTGTATTTATATATTAAATGGTTCAATATAAATATTTTATAATTTAACAGAGTAGGTGGATCATGAATATCCAAGATTTTAACTCAATTGAAACAATCCCTAGTAAAAAATATCATAACCACATGGAATATGTATTTATGACACCACAACTCAATACCTGACCACTATAGGAGATGATGGGGATTGTGAGGATCCAAACCAACCTAAGCAACCAAACAAGACTTGTGGAGAAATTTATATTATTATGATAATACTAAAAGACAAAAATTAAATACTATTTTAATCATCATCTCCCCTCAGGGATACATATCTATTTATTAATAATACCATGTAGTATTATATTTTTTAATCTAAGGATAAATTCAATATGTAGCTTCTAGTGATGTTATTATTCCATCACCTTAGGTACTAGGATCTTCTTCCCCTTCATTTTCCCCCAAAATTCCACCTATACTACATTATTCTTCATCAAGACAACCTTCAACACCATCTCCAAGTGTAAAATTGGATAGCTTAAATGAAAAATTATTCCAAAATATATAATCTTTGTTGAGAAAAAATAAAATGGTGATCAAGATAGAGCTACCAAATTTTGATGGAGTATCTAGCTTACTTGAGACACCTCCACAAAAGAAGGAAGAAAACACACCAAGGCTAGTCTCTGATCTATATAAAGCATAGTTTGTGGAGACTTATAAACTATATATTGATAATAATGAAGAATATATGACAATTATTGATGGTACTCTAAAAATAGTATCATTAGGAGTAGAAACTAGTGAGAGTGATAGACACAATATTTAGGAAACTATAGATAGGATGACCAATATGTCAAAACATGATGAGCACATTTAGGAGTATTTGAAGGATTACGTAAAATATATCAATGTATATTTCAAATATATTTTGAATCCAATTGAGTTCCAAAAGTGGAGGCTCTAACCTAGGTTCCTAACATTATGAAGGAACCAATATCAACAATAAGTAGGTATAACATTTATTTGGAAAAATATTGAAGCTGGGGTTGAGAAATTTATATTTGGTTGGAATAAATTATATTAAATAAATGATCAAATTATATGTAAATTTATATTTTAATGTAGGTAAAAATCAATCAAAAAATTTAGTTCCATGAAAAGGAACTGAAGTTATGGGAAAGTGTGAAAGAAGGCATTGAGTAGATGTCTTCCACTGATGCAAAATTTTTGGTCAAGGCTATGATTTATGATAAAATATAAAATTATCTCTCTTATCATTCATTATATTTCATATTTTATAAAATATAAATTTTTAATAGGGACAGGGAATATTTGAAGAAAAATTTTAAATTAGAAGGGAGACAAAAGCTTAAATTTATTCTAATGTGAGAAGTGTTCATTTTGAATTTCTCAAGGAAGATTGATATATTTAGTATATTTTTAATGAAATAAAAGATTAATTTATAAAAAATAGTAAAATATGAGTTATTTAAATAAGGTGTGTTTAACATTGCCTCCATGAGTGTGCTCAGTGAGATCCATGCCTCACTTGAAGAGCTAAATTTCCATTTGGTTGAGATTTTAGATATCCCAAATGTAATGTTGCTAATTTCTAATAGATGGATATCATATTGAAAAAATATGATAGTTACTAAGGTAAATTCAATGGTATAAGTAGTGAATAAGTTCAAGATATTTTAAATAGCTAGATACAATGGGAATGCCACCAATGAAGTAGCTCCTCTACCTCCAAATCCATCTAATTGATCTCCCACTCTAGGAAAGGCTTCCTAATATGCTAAAAATAACTTTTATAATGTTTTCCTCTTTCTATTTTAGGAAATTTTTATTTTTCTTTTGTAAAAAATTGAATTTTAATGTAAAATATAATATGGCACAAGTGATAATAAAAAATGCAAAAATGGAATATGAAGGGTCAAACCATTCCATCCTATCTATATAAATATGAAATTTGGCTATTATACAAGGGTTAATTGATTCTCACTATATTTTTTCTTGAAAGGAAAGGAGAAAGAAACTTTGTGTTCCTTCTTACAACAAAGAATATAGGTAAACTTTGGAACTTTTTGTCTAGTGATTTCTTTGTTGATGTGTGCATTTATAATGTTGATACATATCCCTCAACTCTCAATAAATACTCATTTTATTCTCAAAATAACATACTAGATAATAATATGTATATATTACCAATATGTTACATTGGAGAGAATTTAGAATTATAAAATATTGAATAATTTTAGACTTTTTTTTAATACTTTTTTTTGGAGTTGGACTAGTAATAAGTCCACATTATTTGAAAAGGTCCCTCCTACTCCTTAGGTATAGAAAAGTATATTATGATTTTTTCAAATTTTCTTTCCTCAAATTAAGCACTAATGACTTGGATAGGTAATTTTATCATAAATTCAAACACAAAGGAAATTATGGTGAATTTGAACCTATTAAACCTAAATGTGAGTCTATGATATGATTAAAGGGGATAAATTAGCTTACATTTCATAACATATGTTGGCCTTAAACCCTAATTTTATCATGAATTGAATGTAATTTGGACTAATTTCAAATATAAAAATTTGAACTAATTAAATCTAATTTAGCCTAATTGAATCTATTTTTGGATAAATCGACAACCACCAAGAGACATATTGAACATAATTTGGATTGATTGAATCTAATTTTTTCCTAATTGAACCTAATGTGGACATGAATAAAATTAACGGATAATTGAAGGGGCAAAGGCATTGTATGATAGTATTATTTCATAGTTATATAGGATGAAGCAATAGAATAAATAATGCGTATTTGTTATTTACTCTATAGAAAAAACTTAGTCTTCAATGACTATTTTTAACCCAAATCAAGAATTTTGTCCCCATAGACATTCTCTATGTAATTTATACATATTATTTGTGGCCTTTTAAAGTTTTTATTTTACCCCACCTTTGAAAATCTATCAAGTCTAATGAGTGATGGATCACCTTCGAGGAAAAGGAAGAAGTTAAAGAACAAAACAACAGAGCAATTAGAAGAGTTGAGAGAATAAAACAAGGTACAAATACAAGTAATTCATTATAAAAAAAAATTAAAAACATTAATATTTATGAATTGAATAATGATAAAATTGACAATAATGAATTAAATAATGATGAATTTGATAATAATGAATTAGGTAATGTTAGAATTTCACATTCAAAGTATAATTTTTTTTATTTTTTTGATGATAAGTCTATGCATGATATTTCACCCCCAAACAATGAATAAAATTTCATGGAAATAAATAATTTTAAAATTAACAATGAATAAAATTTCATGGAAACATAGTGAAGAAAGAAAAAATGAATAAAACGTCATCCCACCACTAAACAATGTAAGTAATAATGATTTTGAAACACCCTCTCAACAAATTCCACCATTAAAAAAACATCCAAGAATCATGCATAGAAAAAAAAAGTACTTAATTAAACTCAATTAAAATATTTTGAAACTAATGTGTAACAAAATATATGACTGACATTCAAGAAGACTAGTTCAAGAAATTAGGGATAGCTTCTTTCATAGATTGTATTATGATAGTCAAAAATTTCAATTATTTGTTTCATTGATGAACTTGATTAAGATGAGACATGGTGAGTTTTAGCGATAAATATTCATTAATTCATGAATATTTAGTTTTTGTAAAATTATATTTGGTGATTTTGGAAGAGAAGTACATAAGACCCAGTCACCTAAAATTTTGAGATGTAAAATTTTTTATGGGTTGGCTTGCCAATCATTTATAATAACTATTAGGACATCCATGTAATTTTTATTATATAGTATATATGTTAATAAGGTTTATCATCTAAGTCTCATTTTCTTCCTCATTCCCAAGTTAAATCTTAAGGGTGCCCAACTGCATCCTTGCATCCACCTGATTAAAACTGCTTGACAACATCCCTACAACCACCTAATTGTCTATTTCCCCACAATTACTTCCCTAATGCATATTCTACTGCCTAACCACCATCACCCAATTGTACCTTATTTATACCCAACTATTATCACCTGAAAATACCTTGACATCACCCAAGTCCTATCACCCAACTGCATCTTGATTCTTGCTACTAATGACTTTATTCATCACTTGGTTGAATCTTCATACCACCCAGTAGCATCCTCCCTACATTAGAATGGTGTCAAGTGGTAATGATAAAACAACACAATAATTATTAGTAAAATTGAGTATATTATCTTATTTTAGAAACCCAAAAAAGAAGACTACACAAATGAGATGCACTCAAAATATAGGTACTTATTAACTATTTTTTAAAAAATTAGTAATTTTATTTTTAATTATGAAATAATTTCAAAACCCTTTTACATGCATAAATACCTAATGATATGATTCTATTTCATTAGAAAAAATTAATCACAATAAAATCTTTCCACCTAAAGATTTTGTTAATGATATGCCACCCTTAGAAGACACTCTTCTAGACAATTCAAAAGATATTTGTGGTTCTCATCAAACATCAAATTTAGTTGAAAATTCTTCTCAAAAATCTCAATGGAGGAAGAAAAGTACATGGATAATTGGAAGGCCTTTTTAGGTTGATTGGGAAGAAAAATGTCCATTTATAGAACCTTTATAACTAAAAAATGGTAATGAGACTCCAAGAGAATGTAGATGTATAATATGTAGTTGGAAACATGGAAAAGAACATAGAATGTAACTTAAATTAGACACAATTGAGAAACATTATGGCAAAATATATATATCCATGAAGCACCTAGATGGACAAACAACAAGAACACATAGATGAAAAAATGCATAAGAATTCATGCATGTAAGATATTCATGTGAACATGAAAATGAATAGAAATGACAAAAACATCTCATTGAGAAAGGGGGAAAAATAAAAGCTCAATTTGGAAAAGTCCAATCTAAAGGCAAAGTATGTATAGTTCTCTACTATTTACCACATTTTAAAAATGGGTAGACCTATTTGTAATTTTTTAGATTATAAAATTTTATTTCAACATAATGGGTTTCGTGATATTCCAAAATCACATTTTTTGGATACTAGGGCTTAGAAAATGGCAAAATGCCTAGTAATGATTGAGAAGGAAGATTTGAAAGAAAAATTTAAGAGATCACTATTTATCTCACTATCCATTGATGAGGCCATTACAGTTGAAAACACATCTTAGGTATGCATACATGTTTATACTTTTGAAAACTATTCAAAGAAACCTCATCTATTATATGTTTATAAAATTGTAATATAAAAAACCTTCACAAATTGGTTAAATCTATTTTGAGAGATAAATCAGGGATGGATGATTATTAAATAATTATGAAGTTGGTATGTGTTAGTGTTGATGGTGCATTAGTAATGAATGGACATATAAGTGGTATTTGTATTCAAATTCAAATAATATTTTCCCCATTTATGATTTTTATTCATTATATGGCTCATAGGATAAATCTTGCATACAAAATTATTAGCACATTTGGAAATGTCACAAAAGTGGAAGATCTCATTCATGACTTACATGCTTATATGTCAAGCATCCCAAAAATATTTTTAAAGTTATATAAATTTTTTATTAGGGTTATTTATAGTAAAAAAATGTTGAAAGATGTTGATATAAGATGGATTTCTATGTATGAACCTGCATGTAGAATTTTCTAGGAGTATCCATCTTTAGCAGGTTTTATGTATAAATATCATAGGGAAGTTGATAAGCTAAAATATTTGTTATAGTATTTCAAAGATTTGGAAATATTAATGTCATTATGTGTTATTATACTAATATTTAAGGAAATCAATTGTTTAATGAAACATGCCTAGGAGATATTTATATATTGATGACTTCATATGTTTGAGAATATGAGTATGTCAATATTTAGATATTTTCTACACATCGAATGAAATAGTTCATGGAAATATTTATATAACTTGAAAAATTTTATAGGTTTTATTAATTTTGAGATTTATTTGAAATTCAATATCAATGATCATCTTTGTGTCATGGTAAATGACAAGGAGATCCCAATGCACACTTTCTATAGAAGACTTGAATTTGTGGAAGCTAAACCTTAAGATGTACAGATAACATGTATTCTATATGATATTGTTGTATTTAAAACATGAATTAAATTAATAATAATCTCACAAAAGTAAATATACTGAGATTAGAAAATGTTTTCAAAGGGATGAGTTTTTAAAGGGCATAGGAGTTATGAATCCTATTTTTTGGAACAGTGTTAACATTCAATAGTAAATTAGCACTTTATTTCACAAATACATGGATTACCTTATTAAGAATTTTTATAAATATGTAGAGGTGAATAGAGTTTAGATAAAAGGTATTTTTCAAAAAGATTTATTGATGTATCAGTCAATGCTTTTCAAATTTATAATGATGGATCAATTTCAATGTCTAAGTGACCTAGCTAAAAATGGTGAAATTACATGGCTATGGAAAAAAAATTATCCTAGTAGAATCTTACAAGAAAGTGTTAGTGAATATTTAAAATTATATAAAAAAATTTCAAATAATAATTTTCATAAGTATTTAGTGCATTGTATGTTGTGAAGTTAAAACTTTACAATAGATTGGATAAAAATCTAGAGACTTGTTAGAGACTACATGTTTCACGTTATTCTATTGAAAAATTTCCTTATGAAAGAGCACTGAAAACATGGATTTATCTAGTTAAAATAAGAGGAATCATTAATATAGTGAAAATACAAAGGATGTAAATATTGAGATTGAATATGGCACTGACATGGTAGATACAAATATAACTTATGATGAACAAGTTTCTCGAGGATTGTTTCAACTACTCGAGTTTTAGTTTGATATTTATATCAATTACTATATTTTGAAATATTTCAATTTTTTTTTGTTTTTTTTAAATATTTAAAATATTGAGTTCATTGAAAATGTTAATATCCTTATAATTAACTTAATAGATGTTTTTCTTTCTATTTCAAATTATTAAAGCTATTTCATGCATGTATACTACTTGCAGGTTTCTTAAAATCTTTCTATGAATTAATTGAGACTCAATTAGACATGTTATATTTACTTCCATAAAAAAATTATGAAACACCTTTGAGATAGTAAAAAATGTAGCAATACTTATTTAATAGCAAAACTAAAATTTAGCACTTTATTTGTATATAATCCACTTTTATGAGATTCTAATATTTAAAATCACCCTAAAGACTCCTTTAGACACCATGGAACTAGGTGGAACCTATTTCTATTGTTTCCCAATTACACCATGCAACTAGGTGATACCTCTTATCACCTGGCTGCATGATGCAACTAGGTGGTAACAAGTACCACCTCACTACATGATGTAACCAGGTGATAACAAGTACCACTAGATTACATGCATGCAACTAGATACCGGTAGGGACACATGTATCACTCATCTATATGATATATACCCTAAATATAAGATCTATGTAAATTCTTTAATTCTTAATGATAAAAATTATGTTCATATCATAGTATAAATAGAGAAACTATAGAAATAACTTATATCCTTAGTGCCATATTAAAGAATGTAAAACACACAATAGTATAACTAGGTATTCTTTAATATGAAAAGATATATACATTCCAAATAAAAATGCATTCAACCTTAAAATATAGACTTTAGTCTAGTTCATTTAGTTCATAAAATCAATAATCACCAAAGTATTAATTAAATACTACACTACTATATCTCCATATAATATTTAAGTTTGATGTAAATACATTTAAGATCTTAAAATTATATAGCAGTCTATCATGATTGTAGCAATATAACTTGTATCCTTACTACCATATTAAAAGATGTAAAACACACAACATTATAACTAGGTATTCTGTAATGTGAAATCATATATATAGTCCAACCAAAAATGTATTCAACCTTAAAATATAAATTATTTTCTAGTTCATTTAGTTCATAAAATCAATATTCACCCAAGTTTTAAATTAAATACTACACTACCATATCTCCATAGAATATTTAAGCTTGACCATAGTACATTTAAGATCTTCAAATTACAAACCAAGAGTATTTTAAACATAATAAATTGTTTAATATATATCATTGTCATTTTGAACATTATAAAATGTTTTTGAAAATACTAATAATTTTCTATTAGAGACCCTCTACCCACTTTTTGTGTGCCACTGCCCTCCTTTGAAACCCTAATTTCCTTTTGACCTATCTATGTGCTATCCTTGAAATCTCCTTAAGAAGATCCTCTATAGTAGAATTTATATTTGCAATATTTTCTCTCTCCTCATTAGTTGCATCACCTATTGAAAGTAGACTTAGATATGTGTCTATTTTTTACTTCAATAAATTTTTTGAGTCCATGCCATGTTATTTAATAATTTTTTTAAAGGTTTTTTTTGTTTATTTAACAAACAAGCTTTTCCTTAAATACAATAGCTGAAGTTATAATTTTCTGGGCATTTTTCAAATGCTTATTAAGAAGTGTGCTTCTTTGTTAAAATTTTCATATTTTTTGTGCAACTAAAAAATGAAATATAAGTAGATAAAAATTATAAAAACAATAATATATATTATATAAATGATGAAAACATACCAAAGTTTTTTCCTTCTCTGCTTGAGCAATGATAACAAGGTTTATATTTCTTGCCCAAATTGTTGAAATAAGCCTGAGATTCTGCATTCAAATTTTCCAACCTATTTATCATAATGCCTAAAACATTGTCATTATAAATATTATTAACTAAAATTAACCTAGATTGAGCTTGATTTAATAAAGCATCAATCTTTGAGGGTTAATTTTGAACTGGTAAAAATAAATTCACTCTTTGGGAGTGATTGTGAAACAGGCATTAATTTCCTTTATCAATTATTTTGCCCTTATTTACCATTATTTTAAAGCATTGAACTCATAAATAACACCCTCCTTAAGATTTGAAATTATATTTTATGGCACTAAATTATCCAATGTAAAATAAGTGATAGCATCATCATACATGTTCAAATTATCAGTGGTGGGTGGGGTAGCAGGGAAAGAGAAAGAACACACTTCTATTATAGGCACATTAGAAACTTGAATAAAATCAATCATGTGGATTGAAATCACCACCATGTAGGGCCCCAATTTTAATCACAACATACTCTTCATCAAGATCAGTATGTTGTAAACATGTAAGTCCTTGTACACTAGAAACACCACCAATAGATAAATTGGGGAAATCAAACCCTAAAAATTGTAGGGTTCTTCTGCTTTATGTAGGAAAGGAGATATTATTCCCTCTTCTCTAAATTTAGATGGATGGCAGGGGTAGTGGAATATTTCTCCTCACAAATATAGGGTGACTTTTAAAACAAAAAATTATTGAAAATGGCCAATTTAAAAACATAAATTAATGTTAATTCAAAATGTAATAGTTATTACATGTAGTTGGGGACATTCCTCTTCCACTTTATGTTTCTAAGTTGGAGTGAGAGTGGTCATTTCAACTACAAAAGAGGAAATTATGCAATTAAAAAATTATCCAATATAAGAAACTTCAATTCAAAAAGAAAAATTTGTAAATTAGAAAACATTGAAAGTGTTATTGAGAAGATTCCTCAATGGCAATGGATCGATAGTCCACTACAAAAAGTAAACAAACTAATAAAATAATACAAAAAAAAAATTATAAAATAATACAAAAATAAATTAATCATTGAAATTTGGGAGGAGGATAACCTGCAAGGGGAGATGATATTAAAGAAGGCCTTGGTCATTTACAAGTTCAAAATAAATTAAATGATGACTATGTAGACTCAGTATCACCAGAGCCCTTAAGGGCACAATGACCTTTTGATGTTGTCTATCTTCTTGTGCTAAATGAATTCATTATTATCTATAACAAACCAAGAAATTTTATAATTTAAATTTGTGAATATGTATAATTTAATAGTAAGTTGATTAATTTTAAGGCTAAATTAACTTCCTATTCCTCAAGGGACAAAGAATTAGTGATCATTTTTGTATGCAAGGTAGTTTTAATTATTGTTTTTTGTAGATCATATAAGGACTCATAATACAAGGTTAGAATAAAATTAGAGGAAGAAATGATGAATTTGTCATTGGTAAAAGCATAATTCAACTCTGACCTAATCCTAATAGATATATACTTTCACCGGTCATATTTTAACCCCAATAGAGAACAAAGTATATAGAAAATAACCCAATAGGGATTGTCCCCTAGTATTCCTTCTAAAAAAAATTCTAGATTGGAAGAAATACATAATGACTTTCATAAATGGATTGGTGGATTCCACTTCTAAACTAACTATCTGTAATGAATGTGAAAAACATGCAATTAGGACATTAGATTTAGTAACAAGAATAAAAATTCATGAATTATAAAAATAAATATAAATATAAATAATAAAGTCAGAACTTACTAGATAGGTTGATATCCAAGTTGTACACAAACTCCAAATACTTTTTATCCTCATTAGATAAGCAAGTTTTGGTGTTTAACAGGGTTTGCATTACATTGTGGAAGGATTATTAAATTATGGATATATAAAAGAGATGTTCCAAAGGAAATTAATTTGGTGTTGACACACACATGGAATCTGGTCACACTACTATCATAGTAAGCCATTAAAGATTAGAGCAGGTGTGTGTCAGTATCATGCTGAGGCATGTTGATGAGGCCTCAAAAATTGAATGTATCAATCTAATCAACATATATGTCAAGATACTCCACTATTTTGATGAAGTTTGGACACAATAAATTCTTTAAAATATGCTTGTAGATGATACCTATGTTCATAGATGTTGTATTTATTAAATCCATTTAGATGTCATAGCTTTTTTGTTTGTCAAAAAGATAAATAGAGAGTGTATACCCACAATATTTAAAATATTTTATTGATTACTGACACCTTGTATCTTGCAAGAACCTATTGAGTCTTAATCTTTCTAAGTGCATACCTTAAGTGGTACATCAAGAAAGAGGTGGGAAAACCATCAATGTTGTGTAAGATTGTTGTCCCTTTTACCGCTTGACATCTACAAACTTGTCTCCTAAAAACCATTAACCTAAGATTATTCTTCTCTATCCTACATATTCTAATATTTTCCTCTTTCTATTCTTCCTTTTATTACCTTAACACCCTTTTGGATATTTGGCTATACTAGGTCAACTAGGTCAACCCAATACAGTTTAGGAGTATTTTTCACTTTTTTGGTTTGTTATCCTTTCAGCTGACCTAAAATAGACCTAGTGAATTATCCCAAACAACACACTGAGTCGATTGGGTCAGCCCTATATAGTTGATGTTATTGTGAGGATTTAGGGAAAGATCTAATTATATATACAAGTTAATTTCCCACAATTTCATAAGATAATAATTAATAGAAAATAAGTATGAGTGAACATCTACTTATTGACCATTCTACTTGAGGAATAAAGTTTAGGGTTATATACTTTATTTGGAGATAAAAATCTTGTCTTATGGAGAATTATTTTAGAAGCTTAGATAGGTTGTGTAGCCTAAATTTTATTTATCTTAGTTATCCTTACATACCACAATAATATCTTGTGAAACACCTTGGCCAAGGGAGAGATTAAGGCTCGACGGGTTCATCTTCAAAGGTAAGTATTCCTAACTTTATTTCTCCTTTGTAAGAGTAGATAGATAATGCATTTTTATTCTTTCCCCATGTATTAGTATTACATATACATTAACATGAGTATATGTCTTATAATACATGTTTAGTTTAGTTTGTTTTATTATTTATAACCCCTACTTTATACCATAAGCTTTGGTGTGAACTAGATTAGATTTACTTTCTTTCTATTAGAATAAGTGAAATGTTTTAAACCTTAGGACTCTATTAAGGTTGTTGTGTGAATGTGTTAGACTATAGTCTTTGTAACCCTTCCTAGCATGATGTGTTGTGAAAAGTGATACAAATGACCCCCTAATCGGGTATAGTGCATTCCCATATTGGTCATGCTCCCACATAACAAGTGTATACCCAATAAAAAGTGTAGGTATGCTCTATATTCTCTAATCCAGGATTGATTTATAAACATGATGCATTTTTGATTGCATGCATTCTAGTGAACCCAACATGAAACTAATCCTTATAGGATTTATCAATTTTTCATTCTTTTATTCATTCTTTTGATCATCATTTTTATCATATATTTTGACATATTAGATCAATTTTTTCAACCTAACTATTTTTCTTTATGCATAGGTTTCCAATAATAGGCAACTAGATCAACCCATTATAGGTTTCCATCCTTTTAGACACCTAATTTAACCTTCTAGGTCAACCCAGTTGATCCCTTATAGTTTCATCACTTTCTCAATAGGTTCTTATATAGCTTGATTAATTATATCAACCTAGTTTGCATGTTTCTCAAGAATAGTTCAAGGTTCTTCATCAAAAATAATCCTTAATTACATATATGATCCACCAAGGTTCCTTTATACATCTCTATTTCTTTATTTTCTATCTTTCCTTTCATAGTTTGAAATATTCAAAACTATCGACCCAATTCTATGTTCTATGTGTTATCTAAAATAACTAGATCAACACTAATAACTTAGTTCATTTTTAGACCTTGCTTCCATAGTACAAGTTCAACACTATTCACCTTGTTCTATATTGTATAAATATAGCGTCTAGACAATAAAAACTTGTACATTGTGACTTTGAGTGTCAAGGTACCCTTTAACCACCTTGGGACCCTCTTGGGACCAACCTAACCCTCTAACCCCTACCCAAACTAACCTAAAGTTAGTTTGACTAAAATAACTTAACTTAATCATTTACCTCTTTTTACCCTTTACCCTCGACCATCGATGGTCAGGTTGATCATCGATGGTCATCCTAACTGTCGATGGTCAAGGTTCACATCTTTAGCCAAAGATATGTAAACTACCCACCATGATTTTATAAATATAATTTATCTAAATCATATTGATATCCATTACATAAATGATTTATAATTAGATATCCCAATTGAACCTTCACTTCTACCTCTTGCTTGTGCTTATAATAAGAGAGGAGCCTGAAGGTGAAATCCATCTGCAATTATTACCAAGAGCTTTTTTGCATCCAAGAGTTTCTTTTTTGCAAGTCAATCACTATCAACAATCCAAAAATCCAATAATCATATCAGAGATTTAGTTTGTTTTTTCCTCTCCACTAAGTTCTCAGGCATCGTTACTCTATCAAAATCAAGCTAGATTCCATCAATAGATCAACTAACTCAATCATCCACCCAATCGACTTCTGTTAAAATAAGTACTTGTTTCCTAGTATTCATTTACTCTATTTCCATTTTGAAATCAACCCAGGCCTTACCCATCTCTCAAAATCCATCTTTTGAATCTCATTAATCGGCCTTTTTCATCAACCTAGATCCTTACATAGTAACCATTGATGGTTGATTCAACCACTGATAGTCTATCCAACCACTGATGATCACCTTGATCATTAATAATCACCTTAACTATCGATGGTTAGCCTAACCATCGATCACTGTGGTAGTGAAAACCAACAAGTTGTTTTCACCTACCTACACCCAATCGAACCTAATTTTTTATGTTATTTCCTATCCATAGACCCCTTTATAATTTTTAAAGTATACCCAACCCTATAGCATTAGTATTAATTAGTTTATCACTAATTTAATCATTTATATCATGTTTCTTAACAAGAATTCTTGTATTCCATTTTAGTACCTTTGATTCATTGATGCAAGTACTTTCCTTTCTATTTTATAAATGTAGTCATATCAAATGTAAAAATTGGTAGCTTAAACATGGATAATGACACCCAACCCATTAAACTCCTCTTGCTTTCTCTCATGACCATCTTAGGCATCTTTCATTGATTTACAATCATTTGTAGCCTTCTAAGCTTGATCCTCACTAAGCCAGACTCCTCTTTCCATGATAGATCCATCCCCTTGGGTCACACCTACTTAGGATAATAGTACCACACTAAGACTATAGCATCGGTGCCACTCCTATTTACTTTTGGTGCTATTGTCTAAGTCTATTTCTAGCCCCAATGGTCATTTTTTTCTAGTTTTCCATCCTTATTCTTATTAGCCTAATTCAAGTACATTCAACCCATGACCAATAGATCCCTATAAAATCTCATCCAAAGATCATTTAGAAAGGGTTGGCAATTATCACTAAAAAATCAAGAATATAAGTAAGAATACTCAAGCAATATTCCCTATTCTCTACATATATCTAGCCAATACACTTATAAGCTTATCCAAATTCTTACACCAGTCCCTAACCACCTCAAGTACATCTAGTTTAGTATTCTAAATCTTTATACACATAATTACACAAAGCATATCAAGTGGGAGAACTACATATGGCTTGATCCCTCTTCAGAGTATTGGTATGTAGGTAACATGCCCATACAAGGGGTGTGGATCCACGTCTAGTGAATCTTACATGCACTAACCCCCCCTCTTACTTAAAATTAGATAAATAACAATGGAAGATAGGGTTTTAAGAAATAATCTACTCTATAAAGATCTCTACAATCTTCAAACTACTGAAACTTCATAGATAGAGTCATACAAACATGGTGAACAAAATCCAGAAAGCTCAAATCCTTAAGACAATAGTAGTAGAGGTGGACTACACCACTGGTACCACTCTTATTTAGTTTTAGTGCTCTTATCCAATCATAAAATGAATTTTAGATCTTAGTTTGTGATAGTGTTTCAATCTAACACAGTGAATTCTAGCCTCTATTTCGATTGAATCAATTAGTTTCTAGCTAAGTTTTGTTTTCTTCTCCTTATTACTATTTTTAAAAAAGTTTGAATTATAATCAAATTTCACAAATTAGTAGCTTAATATATTTATATTTATTTACTGATTTTACTTCTCAGACCCTTTAACTAAATTAGGAATAATACACCAATATTCCCAAAATTGTTAAATCATTTGTTGAACCTGACTTACTTCATTTGCACATAAAAACCCTAGAAACCCTAGTGTAAAATTACTACTAATATTTATTATATTTTTTTGATTTATTGCCTACATAATAAAATCATAAATTTGCATCAAATTTTTTATTTTTTTAATAATTTAAAAATATTTTTTTTTTCAAACCCAAGTTGCCCATACTAGGTCTTGGTATTTTTCCCAGTATTTTTCCTATAATTTTCTAATTTTTTACTAGCATATTAAAATAAAAAATTCACTCTAAATTTAAAAATTCAATAGTAATTTTTAAAAATAATTATTTTTCAAAATCTTAGTGGCACATCCTAGGTCTTATTAAATCACAATTTTTCTAATAAATTTATGATTTTTTACTTGCATACCTAACTCAAAAATTCACTTTAAATTTCAAAATTTCATAGTAATTGTTAAATTAATCATCTTTCAAACCCTAGCTACATATACTAGGTTCCACTGCTTCTTGAGGTATCACCTTACACCTAAAATCAGATTTCAAAAATGGATCTCACTTATTTTCAAACATTTCTTACATTTTTAGAAAATAATAAGGAGAACATACTTGGTCCTATTATGTACATGAATGACAAAGTCTATCATATGTTATTACAAAGCTTCATTCTTTGCATTTCATGCTTACTCTTTATAATAAAGGATGATATTACAACATTTATTGCTAAAAATGCACAAGATTTCAATATTCCTTTTGCATATTCTCTCTCGCTCATGTGGAATAATTTCTAACTCCATTTTGTTAAACATGTTACCAATGTTATGTAACATTACAAAAATTTCTATACATTCATTCAAAATTTCATGTTCTCTATCCTTTCCTTTCTATCTCTCATGTGGAAATTTTTTAAATTTTATCATTCTAAACATATTAGAAATGTCATAGCACATGCCAAAGTTCTTTATGCATTAATGCACAATTTCATGCTCTTTATCCATTGCTTACAATCTCTCATTTGGAATACTCTTTACAAAAATATTGTTATACAAATTATAACTCTAATTACATGAATTTTATCCCACATACATGGTTTGTACTAGAGGATCCATTACATAAGGTAATAACCACATGTCAGGTTTCAATGTCATATCTTATGCATAGGAAATAGTTTCTTTCTCCTCATCTCCCCCAAGAGGGTGATAGCTACTTTCCCTCTAACTAGGCCCATGCTATCAACTCTCTAAAAGGTGAGGCATCCCATACTATTGTTCCTAATGTATACATTTATCTTATATATTCTTCAAAACCTCTTCAACATATGTGCTTACATGTTCAATCAGAAGCAACTAGGGTTTGTAATAATAAGAATCTAAGGGATCAAATCACCAGTATGAGTATGTTATTTTTATATTTACAAATATAGAATAAACTATTACATAAAAATATCACAACATTGGAAAATTAGATTATAATACAAAAGCCTCAAAGGCACCCTAGTGTCAATCATGTATATGCACCATCACGTAGTCAATTAGTTGCAGGGAATGTCACATATCAAAATAATAAATCACAACAAAGTAACTCTATAACTAGTGATTCAAAAAGCTTTGAAAGATCAAAAAAGAGTTCAAGTGAGGTACCAAGGGAAATTATTAAATCTAAGTTGATTAGACTACCTCCTCTACATTTAGTGAGAAGATCCAGATATTATTGTGCATATTATAGAATACATGGGCATCACATAGATTCATGTCTAGCATTGAAATAACATATACAACAGATAATTTCTAATGAGGACCCTATACAAGGTGAATTAGTCAAGCAATCCATAGTGATATAAGAACACATTCACAAAGGGTCAAAATCAGAAATAGTATAGAAATGGTTACCAAAGCATAAGTTAGAACATAAAAAGGATCAAAAATAAAAATTAGAGTAAAAAATAGTACCACAAGTACATGTAAAACATGAAAAAGATGCAAATCTACCTCTCAAAAAAGAGGTTCAAGATTCAAAGTAGTATGGGTTTAGTTAATAATATCTACGACATTTTGATTATCAAGGTCAAAGGTTGGGCAAGCATACTCAAAGCATCACTACTCATATTCTATAAATTGATAATGCTTGTCACCAAGGTTTCATATTTATTGAAAATCTTAAGGAAAATCATTCACATACATAATTTATCAAAGGAAAAGATCCAGATACAAAAAAATTCAACACTAGCATTCCATTGGTTCAAAATCAAGATGATAACGATGAGTGGAATAATACAGATTATTATGATTTCCAAGATACCAATAATGAATCCAAATATTTAGTGTCATATCTACATCCATTCCCTTATGCTTCATAATCACATAGGATTCTTTTGTTGGATATAGGATACCATGATGGGGAGTCTCAAATGAGACTCATTGGTTAGTATAATTCCTTCTTAGCTTACTTATACATAGCATGTTTTCAAATACTTTTACATAGTCTCCTCATGATTGATTTTACATAGATTATATCAAAAATACCCAAAAAACAAATATTTTAAAATACAAAAACATCACATAATCCAAAAACACCAAAAATATTTTGATTGTGTGCATCATCCATGCTCTACATTTATACTATCATACTAGACTTACATTGTTATTCTATGTTATCATTTATCAATTTATCTACATTACCATGCTTCACTTGATCTTATTTGAGTGTGTATAGTGACATCTAGATCTTTGATTGCTTCACTCTACCCATTGAGTGGGAATTATGCTTATATATCGAGACATACATTGATATACATACCCACTGGGGGCATCTTCTACATGACTACACCATCCAGGTTATGTCATTCCTACATCACACACTCTAATTATCATATTGATGTACATTACTTAATAGCTTACATAAATTAATATATCGACACTCACTAGTATATAGCACTTGTGTATTTATTAGCATATACCTAGTCTTGTACTAAACATGTCTTGCATACTTCCACTTCTTGATTTGATTAGTTAGGTGTAATTGTATTTCCAATATTTAATCATTTTTTTTCTTTCCTAGCATAGCTTGATGTGATTAAATTTTATAGTTCCTATTTGTCTCCTATATGTGCCTTAGGACATTTATCAATTTCCTTTAATTTTATTCATGTGTGTGTTTTAGGACATTTGCCAATGTCCTTTGCTTGTACTCTTCTATGTGATTATGGCTTCCACACCAACTTTACTTGTTTCAATTATATATGTATGTGGCATTTGAACATCCCTTGCATGCTTGCCTTCTATTATGAGTGACATGTTCCCATGTCCCTTGTTTGTTTATCCCCTTGACCACCCTTGTATGTTTTTTTATTCTTGCCTTGTGTGCTTGTTGCATGTTGGCTTCTCATTGTTTGCAATGCCATGATCCACATCATGCATTATCTTGCTTTCTTAGATTCCATGATGGACATCATGCTCCATCCCTCCAACTAACAACTAAAAACTAACTAGACTTTCATTTCTAGTTTAGTATATTTCACATGCTATTACATTGTTATATCTATCTAGGCCTACCCCTATTGATCTAACAATCTCTCATTGAAAACCATGTTATATCTTGAGATATCTTGTTGATTATCATTGCTATAACATGTATTTTTATAGAATAACACACTTTCAAGGCTCTTTTTCCTATGGAAGTCATTGTAGGGTATTCATTCCTACCCTTATAAGAGAGGGAAATAAATAGGGGTTTTGTCATAGAGATTATAGATCCTAATAATAAAAAATATAGATTTTAGAACACCCAAAACAATAACCAAACATTAAAATAATCAGAACAAACTAGGAAAATAGTGAAAATACTAGAACAAACATTAGATTTGGCCCAAGACAAAAGTATTCAACTTGGACTATAACATTAGTGCCACTAGTGTCCACTTTTGGCACTCTTGTCCAAATAACAACAAAACCAAACTTTATAGAAGAAAGTAGAAACATAGGTTTAGCTACAATTTTGCACATCCAAAACAATTTAGAATTAATAGTTTACAGTACACTTTCACTTAGAGAATCAAAATATAAGGGGCATCGTGTGTATCATGATGACTCTCACTTCCAATTTCAAACATGGTAGCTGATATAACTTCTAGATCAGAATTCATGTTCTAGACACTAATGATTGGGGGCAATGTGTATAAAACATTTGTTTTCTTTCCTTTTTGAGTTTATTATTACCCAGACATTCTCAGTAGTTGCATGCCTTATTCCATTTGTAGGTGGTTGGAATCATTTTGGAATGGATTTCATACAAGCCTAACTTCACAAGTTCTTGAGTTCCCAAGTGGCTTTCATACAAGCCTAGTGCACTAGTTCGAAGTGGATTTAATTCAATCCTAATCTCCATCTTTCAAAGGGGCCAAGAGTGGCCTAGTTTTTAGCATACATTTAGCTATCCACACCAACATTTTCAGATCATAGTACATTCATGGGCTTCAAGAGCCAACTCATACAACACACATTTCATATCGATATCAATTCATAGCTTCACTTCACAAGGCAACAATGGAGACAAAGGTCTAGCTAGCCTTTGTATTCTTGATCCACTTAGTTACAGGGATTGGAAACATAGTCCAAACATCAATTACCACACACATGATCACCTAAATTCACTTAGTCAGCAATGATGGAACCAAAGGAGAAACCTTTGCATTCTTGAGTCACTTCTAGGGAATTAAGAACTTAGCTCCATTTGTGATACTACTCTTGGTTCAGCACACATTTAGCATCACCCACAATTACTTAACAACACAATGGGTTTTTTATTAGTTCACATACCTAGTGATGTGTATTCATTCCTTTTTCTTCATCTCTCTCTTACCCAACTTTGTATATTTTTATTTTAGATATAGTGTATCTATTAAGAATTCATCTACTCTTGGTTTTTCTTGTAGATTCATACTTCATAGCATGTTCTCTCTATGCAAACCTAACATCACACAACTCCATGGGATTCACCCTTATAAGTAATTTCATGTATTCTTTTTATTTTTCCTTTATCCTAGTATTTTTCTTTTTTGCATCACTAGAATAAAGGAGGGGTAAATGTAGTCATATAAAGAGAAAAAATGTGTAACTTAAGTGTGGATAATGACACCCAACCCATTAGGCTCCTCTTCCTTTCTCTCATGACCCTCCTAGGCATCTTTCATTGATTCCCAATCATCCATAACCTTTCAAACTTGATCTTGACTAAGCTAGACTCCATGATAGATCCATCCCCCCCAAGTCCTATCTTCTCAAGACAATAGTGTCACCCTAGGACTATAGCATCGGTGCCACTCCTATCTATTTTTGGCATTGTTTTCTAAGTCCATTTCTAGCCCCAATGGTCAATTTATTATAGTTTTCCATCCTTCTCCTTGTTGGTCTAACATGAATACATTCAACCCATGACCAATAGATCCCAATAAAATCCCATTCAAAGATTATTTGGAAAGGGTTGGCAATTATCACTAAGCAAGCAAGAATACAAGAAAGACTACTCAAGTAATCTTCCCTATTCACTATATTCAGATAGCCAATACACTTACAAGCTTATCCATATTCTTACACCAGTCCCTATCCACCTTAAGTACATCTAATTTAGCATTTTTCATCTTCATACACATAATTACACAAATCACATCAAGTGGGAGAACTACATATGGCTTGATCCCTCTTTAGAGTATTGGTATGTAGGTAGTGTGCCCAAATAAGGGGTGTGGATCTACATCTAGTGAATCTTACACACACTAACCCCCCTACCTCTTGCTCAAAATTGGTCAAATCACAATGGAAGATAGGTTTTTAAGAAATAATCTACTTTATAGGCAGCTCTACAAATTTACAACTACCAAAATTTCATAAACAAGGTCACACAGACCTGGTGAACAAAACCTAAAAAGCTTAGATCCTTAGGATAATAGTAGTAGAGGTAAACTATAACACCTATGCCACTCATGTCTAGTTTCATCACTCATATCCAATTATAAAACAAACTTTAAATCTTAGTTTTTGATAGTGTCCTGGTCCAACATAGTGAATTCTAGCCTCTGTCTCGGTTAGATCAATCAATTTATAGCTAAGTTTTATTTTCTTTTCCTTATTACTATTTTTAGAAAAGTTCAAATTGTAGTCAAATTTGAAAAATTAGTAGCTCAATAATTGCATATTTATTTACTAATTTTACTACTCAAACCCTTTAAATAAATTAGGAATAATAGACCAATATTCCCAAAATTGTTAAATCAATAAACTTGATTGTTTAAATTGTGTGGATTGACAACCCCTAAGGAAGCTCTCACTTTTGGGATCTAGCTGTCACTAGGCAATCCACTCAACTATCTATCTAACAAAAAAGTTTGCTTTAGTACTTTCTTATATATAGGTCATCCTCCCAATCCAAAGAGGATCTCTTCATAATTTTTTGATTCAATGCATGCACAATCAAATAGGTTTTTCAGCCATACCCATACTTAGTTTCTTCTTTTACTCTTTCTAATAATAAGCAAGAAATTCATTGAAACATTCTAGCATGCCTGGTGGGACCCTTGTATCATTACTTGGGTTCTTATTCTCTTGAATTCTCTCTCTCTTCTATGTTCATTAACAAAATCAAAAGTTTTTTTGGGCTTAAAATAAAGTGCATACATCAACTACCTAAAATTTTAGTTCACATAGCTTAACTTAAAAGTCATGGTAATCTATCATAGCTTTAGTCTTTATTACACACACTCAACCAAACCACTTTCAAAAATTAAACATCAAACATACTTGAGATATGGCTTGACTAGGATTTCATCACCTAGTGGTAACCTTACCCATTTCTCGATGATCCTACTTGGAGGTCATTACCAAGGGGAAGATCAACTCAGCTCTCTGGTTGAGTATAATCTCTGGATATCAATATATATTAGCTAAGTACTTGATACCCTTATTTTGGTGTGTGAAGTGAGGAGGTAGGCCCCAATACCAAGCCATGTATTGATTCTAATATAGATTATTTTTTAGTACCTAAACACAACCTGAAACTAACCTTAGACTTCAATTTTAGTGCTCAATCTACAAACCAATTTTAGTCACACATTTTCTTAAGGCATAAGCCAAAAGTGAGAATAATTAAAAATTTAGGGCTTAATGTATCTTTTATAATGTGATTTGATTTCTTTGATTATTTTCTCATCTTATCTTTGTTTGAGTAGTGAGGTTGTTTTTACTTTCTATCTCCCCTTTCTTGTATGGTTCTCACTTGCCAACAGTGGAGAGACCTTGTAAAGTAAAACCCATCACCAAGCCAACTTACCTCTTCATCCATGGAATAAGTTTTTAAACTAGAAGACACTCCTTACCCCTCAGGAAGTCCTAATTTCCATAGAGAGGTTCCTCAAGGAGATGTGGATTTAACCACTTTCTTAGATAACAATCCCATGGTCTTGTAACATTATCTAATAACCACATCCTACTATATCCCAAATTTGACTCCATCCATAGATCTGCCTTATGACATGCCTCTCCATCTCATAGGGAGTGCCTCCATTTCCAAAGTTATTACCCAACCATGGACTACCCAAGCTTCCTCATGAACCAACAACCACTTTGAGACTACCATTGAAAACCAACTAATTCAAACTACCACTGCCCTTATACCTTCTACTCCTACCAACCATTCCTCCACCATAGGAGTGCATACCTTTTACACTACCAACATTTATTTAGATAACTCCAACCCATCAACCATTACTCCACTTCAAATCCTTATTGTGTCCATACCCTCTACCTTTCCATCGATTAACACAAGGGTCACCACCCTTCCATTAGTCACCAACCTAACTATCACTCCTATCCAATAAGTACCCCTTAGACCAACCTTTGGACACATCCCTAATCTACAAGGTCATGTACCCACTACCCAACCACATACCTATACCTACCCTTATGTATCTTCTACGCAACCATTGGCATCCACTTACCTATATGTGGTACCCTCCCAACCTTCTATGTACTATCATCATGTTTCCCAACTATCACATGAGTATGAATATTATAACCTTTTGGGTAAAAACCCAAGCCAACCTAATTAAGATGCTTATGTACAAGATGACCACCTTAGAGTCATCAATTTTAGGTGTTCAAAACATCTTATCATATTACTAAATCTATAA
Source organism: Torreya grandis (assembly GCA_037957365.1). Taxonomy (NCBI): domain Eukaryota; kingdom Viridiplantae; phylum Streptophyta; class Pinopsida; order Cupressales; family Taxaceae; genus Torreya; species Torreya grandis. The sequence goes on from JARHVA010002266.1 coordinate 1,657,098, forward strand.
TGAGCCCATCCATCCATCTGTACCTATCAGATCATATCCTCCCCAATGGAAACTTCTTAAGTTCTCTAAATTTCAAAGTAAAAAAGATCCCCAATAGCACCTTAGGGAATTTAGGAATTATTTTATCCCATCACCTATGATTATTCCCTTCTTCTTCATACCTTCCCCATGTCTCTAGTTGATTCGGCATTGGATTGGTATAGTGCCATACCTAAACACTCCCTTTTCTCTTTCACCCAACTAGCTCAAACCTTCTTGGACCACTTTTTGATCAATATCTCTAAGAAAGTTTCTATCACCAACCTCTATTCTATTTGGAATTTTGAGGATGAATCCATTCTCAATTTTTTGTCTCATTGGAGAATCCTTATTAATCAACTTTCCTTTTCCTTTCCTCAACATAAACTCATAGAGATCTTTTCTCAGGTATGTGCCAAGCATATCTCCTCCACATTACATTTTCAAAGCTTCTAAAACTTTTGTGAATCTTTTACCATGACACATAAGTTATATAACTAAGCTATTGATGAAGGAAAGCTAAAGCTTAATAACAATAACTCAACCTACAAAACCAATGATACTTCTTCTAAGTCAAACAACTAATCCTATACCAACACCAAGAGAAAGGGAACCACAAATGTAGTTATCCTAAAAGCCACTCCACCTTCCATCAACCAATTTAATTCCTCTAATTCCTCAAAAAAAAAACACAAGGAGCCAAACCTAGAGCAACCAAAATCAATTCACTCCACTTAGATAATCATATGCTTCTATATTGGAGAAGTTATTGAAATATAATATTATTCAACTTCCTCCTATCAAGCCACCTTAACAATTTGACTCTTCTCATCCTACATCTAGTTGGTACAATGAGAATGACCTATGTGACTTTCATTGAGTGATAGGGAATGATGTCATTAGGTGAAACACCTTTAAGATCCTTGTTCAATCCCTTATTTATAAGGGGGAGCATACATTGTATAACCCCAATGTACTATTAAACCAAGCCCTTGATATATTCAGGCAACCTTTCCTGAACCATGCCCTTACCAAGAATGAGATCAATAATGTCAAATTATCTCATGGTACCCATATAGTTAACACAGTTCTTGACACAATCATTGCTAAAGATCCTATTGATCAACATATTTATCCCTCACCCTCTCCACTTATTGAGGTAGAGGAGTTACCTTCTCTTCCTTTAGAAAACCAAATTGAGAAAACACCATCTTCTCCCCCTCCACTTATTGACATGGTGGATTCCTTAATTACCCTTTCAATTGATATATCAGGATAACCAACCATCACCTCACCATCACCTTTATATACCGCGCAAACCTCTCCCATTTTAGAAATCATTCTCAAGAAGGAAACCCCCATGTCTATCCTCCCGTAAAGGAACCACCTACCTCAACCCTGCATCCTTTGATTAAGGAAGAGGATAAGGTTACCATCCCTATGTATCCACCTAGGGGCCTATATTTTAGGTCTATCATTTAGGGAATTAGGCCAACCTATAAACCATTCTCTAGGCTAGTGAAAAAATTAGAATTTATCTCCAACCTTGACATAGATCAGGTCACCTTCTAGTAGCAATTAGGGATGCCTTATATCACCAAGAAAAAACCTCTAACCATACCTATAATGTAATAACCCATCACTTATACCATCTAAGATTTTACTCTATCATCTAATCTTACTAATCCAACAATCCCTCAACCATTTAAGACACTTAGACCCCACACAATCAAGTCATCTTCTCACACCAAACTAGCCAAACTAATTAAAAACTTTGGTATCCTCCCTACACCAGGCCTTAGTCACCCATCTATGAAATTAAACCTAACCCATTCAAAACCACCAATAAAATGCCAAACAAAATTAATTAAAGAGGGAAAACCACCTAAATGATCGAAGGCCCAAATTTTACCTCCTTCAACCTTGTCTTCTATTTTGGGGCCTCTCCCCTCTACCTTGAGTAGGAGGCCAATTATCTCTACCATGATCCTACCACCTCTTTTGGTTATACCTTCATAATTTATCTTTGATGCACCTCTCTTAACCACATTCACAATGCCTAAGCTACCTACTTTACAATCTTCCAACTCTAGTTCATCAACCTCCTTGCCTAAACTAAACCCATCATGTAATCATACCACCTTATCCAAAGCACCCACTGCCAAACCTATCTCCAAGCAACCTTTCACCTCAAAAATCAAGGTAAGAACCATTATGCATCTACCACATTTAGCCAAGTACTATTCAACAATTTTGCATAGGTTATTATAAACCTCTTATTTAGCCTTGCCTCTCATCTAGCCCTTTGACCCTTTTGACTCAAAACCCACCTCGTAAAATTACCACCATGTGTGTTCTTATTATAGGACAGCCATAAATGATATGGAGAACTACAAAGATCTCTAAACCATCATCCACTAGCTTTATGATGAGGATGATCTATTAACAGACAAACCTCTCATGAGCCCCATATTGATCTAACCACCAACTATACCTACCCAACATTCACTTACTTCTCCATTATCACCTAAGAGTGAAATGAGTCTAACCAATCATCTAGATCAACCTCTCCTATCCATACTATCAACGTGGTCAAAAGAGCATATCATAAGGATAAGGGGAAGGCTAAGGTTTCCATTCATTAGACATATCCCTCTTTAAACTCCCAACTAACCTATACCCAATCATCTCCATATTTGACTAAACCCAAGGTGTCTATCTTAGGTTCCTCCCAATCTAACCCCTTTGAATCTATCAAAAGAGTTATCCTCAGATAACTTTATCACACCCCAACAAAGATGAGCTTATATGAGTTAATCTCTACCTCTCCCCATCACCACCAAGAACTAATAGAGGCTTTACAAGCCATTAAGGTCTAACCTAAAGACCCCCAACCTCTAGACACCTTTGTTGGTGCCCTTCAAATTTCTAACCTTGTTACCTTTAAGGATTCATAAATACCCTCCAGCCATCTTGAGGACCTAAATCCTTCTCTCTTTATCATTGCTTACATCAACCAAACCTAAATCAAATAAGTCATGATTAATAGGGGAGATAGCATTAATATCATCCCCTCTTACACCTACAACCAACTTAACTTGCCGAATAATGTCATGTTTGAATCTTTAGCCATCCTTCATTCTTTCAACAATACCATGGCCACTACCTTGGGAACTATCATCCTTCATATTCATTTAGGACTACACACGCTCCTAAAACTTTTCTATGTTATAGAAGGTGAATTCTAATACAACATCATATTAGGATGACCTTAGATTCACTCCATGGGCTACATTCCCTCTACCCTCCACCATTATATTAAGTTTGAGCATGAAGGTCAGGTCATCACCATCCAAGCTGACCCAAGTCCCTTCTCAATATGCAACATGACCTATCACCCCAAAGACATCCTCATACCCCCATCTAACACACCCTCAATAGCTAAAACCCAACCTTTAACCACCAAAGTAGATATTGTATCCCCTTCTATTGATAAGGCATCGACTAGTTCCTCCATCCCTTTAGACCAAATTCTTACCATAGACCCTTTGGAATCAATGTTCCATCACTTTTCACTGGGGGTATCACTTGATGTTTTCCCTACTCCCCACAAGTATAGTCAACTTACCAACTAACTAGGATATGACCGCAATGTCAGAACTATCATTCCCTTTAGATGTCCCCACCATTAAACTCATTTTTTCTATGGGGACTTGACAAATGTCTTGGTGCTTCTACTACCTCTCTTCCACCTCGACCATTCACCACCGATTTCTATTATCTAGATAAACTAAAATTAACCAAGACATACCTTCATCAGTGTGCTTAGAAAGGATTTAGTCTTGGGATATATGATCATGGCCCATATGAATTGGTCACCATCAAAATATATAAGCCACATAAGAATCATGGACTAGGTTTTATCTTACTTAATAAGAACAAATCTAAGCAACCTGTCATTACCATTATTGAGTAAGATATCCCCTCCTCATTAACCTCACCTGCACTTGTGTGTGAGGATGATGATAACTCCCACCTAATTTTTTTTCATCAACATGATCAGCCTTGGACCCCTAACTTATCAAAAGAGGGGGTGATCATCACCTTCCCTTTAACCCACCTAGAAATGATAGGATGACTCTCATACCATTGGCATTGTTTAGTTCTAAGATGATGATTCTATTCTCACCTATCTTGGTGCCCCAAATTATTTAATCCATAAATCCCTTCCTCTCAAGTCCTAAACTATGTTGAATGAATCCACCATGGATACTTTGGCACTCTAGATAACCCTTGCATTATCAAAATCAGTCAATCATTAAATACTCAGGAACTTTGGGATTTCTCCTCTTTCCTCCAAGACCACAACATAGCATTTTCTTGGTCTTAAAATGATATGCATAGAATTGACCCCACCATTACTACCCATAACAAATTCACCAACCATGAAACCAAGGCCATCAAATAGAAGCCCTGACACATGCATCCCTATATAGCCCTTCTCATCAAAGAAGAGCATCAACATCTTATATCTATCAACTTTATTTAACCCATTGATTACCCCTAATGGGTCTCAAAATTTTGACCTATCACCAAATTCATAAGGGGATTATGCATTTGTGTGAACTTTTGTGACCTCAAATTTGCTTGCCCCAAAGATGACTTTCCTGTACCTAGTATTGACCAACTTGTTGATCTTACAACTAGCCATGAGATGTTTTCTCATGGATAGGTTATTGGGTTACAATTAGATCCTAATTTCACTCAAATATCAGTGCAAAACCAAATTTACCACCTCATGGGGAGCCTTTTGCTATAGAGTCATATCTTGTAGAATAAATAACATTGGTGCAACCTACCAATGTGCCATGACCTATATTTTCCATGACCTTATCCATAAAATTATAGAGGACTATGTGGATGACCTTAAAAAATACAAACTTGAAGAAGATCGCTTAGTCATTCTTAAGATCATTTTTGAGTGACTTATCCATTACCATATCCATCTTAACCCCAAGAAGTTCATTTTGGGGGTTTTTTAAAGAAAGATTCCTAGTTTTATTATCTCCCTTCATGGAATTGAATTCAATCCTACCAAAATCAAATTAATCCTGAATATGCTTCTTCCCATCAAATTTAAGCAAATTTTTAGCTTGTAGGGAAAGTTTTAGTCCATTCACCATTTTATCTACCAGCTTTCAGATCGATGCCAAATCTTCCACCACCTTATAAATAAGGATGTGTCTTTCAAGTGGAATAAAGACTACCAAAATTCCTTTTATTTACTCAAAGAGTACCTTTTTTCCCTACCTATCCTTTCCCATCCTAAGGATGACCAAACTTTTTACCTATATATCTCTACCACTGACCATTCCTTAGGGGCAATGTTGGCTCACTGAGATGAATAACATAGAGAGAAATCCATATACTAAATTAGTTTCACAATTATAGATTATGAGACTCAGTATACCCATAGTGAGAAACTTTTATTAGCTTTAGTCTTCATGGCTACTGAACTTTTCCACTACCTTTTTAATAATAAAACCTATGTCATAACCAACACCAACCTACTCAAGTGCATGCCCTCCAAGCCATACCAAAACTAGCATATGGACAATTGGATCATTATATTAGTAGATTTTGACCTTGATTTATTTCAAAAAAAATTAATTAAAGGGCAAGTCATTACTGACCAATTGGCTAAAACAACTTTAGTAGGCAACCAACCCCCTCCTCTTGAGTTTCTCGATGAGTCTATTACAACCCTCTCTCAAGCATATTTCACCTATCAAGTCACCATGTTCTTCAATGGATCAAAGTTTCAATTTGGTGGGGGAGTAGGTATCATACTTATCCCCTTTAATGGTGAACCTCTCCCTTTATCCTTCAAGCTTGATTTTGAATGTACCAACAACATGGTTGAGTATGAATTCCTAGTGAGAGGCCTTCAAACTGCCTTAGCCCTAGAAGTCAAAATGATCAATATATTTGGTGACTTCCAGATTATGGTCAATAAAATCAATAGATCTTACTAGTGTAAGAATTATGTTTTGAAATAGTACAAGCAACTAGTTGATTAACCCCTAGCATTATTCAAACACTATCATATCTAGTCAACCCTATGATCTACCAACAAGTTCATTAACACCATGGCTTCCCTTTCCTTGAAAATCTCATCTACACCCCTATAATTTAAGTTATCTATCATTATCCATAGGCTTACCCAACCTTCTTATATCAAACCAAATTCTCTTACCATTTTTAATATCGAGGAGACCCAACTTGACCTTTGGTATCAACAAACCTCTACCTATCTTAACCTTGGCATAGTTCCTTCTAGCCTCTCTAATAAATATCTAGAAGAATTTATCTAGAGTACCTTTCTAATAAAAATATGGGGGGAATTATTTATAATCATGGCTTTGATGGCCTCCTCTTCTATTTCCTGCATATTCATGAATCCTCTTGCACTATCAAAGGAACACATGATGGTATATATGGAGGCCACTTTAGTGACCTCACTATAGCTAAGTGTATCCTTTGCCTTGGCTATTACTAGCCTAATCTTAACAAATACTATAGTGATTATGTGAAAAAGTGTGTCAAATGTCAACAACATGCTAATTTACATCATTTACCTAGCCATAGCCTTTATGTTTCTATCGATTTATGGCCCTTCTCACAATGGGGTCTAGACCTTATTAGTGAAATTAATCCCCATTATTCATAGTGACACCATTATATTATCATTTATATTGAGTATTTTATCAAGTGGGTAGAGGTTATTCCTCTAGTCTCAACCAAAATGGAAAATATTGTTGACTTTATCAACCATCACATCATCTACCATTTTGATGTTCCTCATAAGATTATCACTGATAATGGTAAATCCTTTAAGAAAAATTAAGTATAGGGTTTATGTTATGTATTTGGAATTAATTTAATCTTCTCCTTTCCCTATCACCCTCAAGCAAATAGATAGTCAGAAGCTGCTAACAAAACTCTTAATAACATGTTAAATAAAATGGTCAATGCATCTGGTTAGGATTAGAATTTGCACATCCCCTTCACCACCTTATGGGCATATCTTACTAGAATTAAAACTCCCATGAGTATCACCCCATTTTCCCTTGTGTTTGGTGTGGAGGTTGTCTTTCCTCTTGAAGTCTAAATCCCCTCCCTTCACATATCTTTTCAAGAGCTTATTTTAGAGGATGATTATCATTAAAACCATTTAGCCTAGCTTAAGCTACTTGAAAATCATTATCTATCAGCCCTTACCCATCTACATGTATATCAATAATGCATAAATCACGCCTATAACAAACACCTTAAAGTGTGAGAATTCAATACTAAAGATCTCGTCCTATAGGAAAACCAACATGTCACTAATATGGAGAAAAACAAGTGGGACAAGTTTGCTTTTAATTGGCATGGACCTTATATCATAACCCACAAGTATGGATCAAGAGATTACCATTTGTCTTCTCTCAATGGCCACTTAGAACTTGAATCCCTCAATGTTTTGCATCTACATCTATTCATTTGTTAAGAAGGATCAAGTTCACATTTTATTTCACTTAAGCTCATCCCCTGCTATCTACCCATATTTCATCTCCCTATTTTAGGGGAAACCAATTAAAATTGAATCATGTGATTAGATATCACTAGCATATCCTTATATTAAACAATGGGTATCATATCTCTACCCATGGAGTGGTTCTCATCGTACTTTCCAAACCTTCACAAGATAGATCCCTATGTTTGTTGTCACCTAAACCTCTTTTTCACCTAATTAAATTTCTTGTGATTTTAGTTTTTCCTTCATAAAGGTGAGCCACTAAGTCATCCTAAGCAAGTCTATGTCAAGAAAAATCAAATAAAAATATAAATATTTTGATTACTAGCAATCATGGGTCACTCCTAGCATTCACAGACTACTCCCTTGAAGGATACTTATTTAAAATCTATTTGAAATGTCCAAAATGTAAGGTGGACTAGTTATTTGTAGGAAATATATAAAAATAAGTAATCAAAACACATAAACTTATACCACTCCCTTGAAGTATGGATAAGTACGCATTTTTTAAAAACATAGCAATTTCTCATAAGCTTCCCACATCGATTAGCTTCCCATATATAACAATCAACACAAGACACATTATCACAAACACAAAAAAAATAAACTAATCTTAAAAGCCATAATCAACTCTAAAAACAACATAATAAGGTGAAATACACAATTATATTTAACAAGTAGGCTTCCTGCATTGATCAATCTACACAATTTGTCATAGGCTTGTTTACCCTAGTTTTTTGGACACCTATAGAAAAGGCAAGCTAGTCTCACAAGAAGGTTCTATTTTCACCCATCTCCCCATTACACTATATTCAAGGGATTATTTAGATTACTTGACATTATATATTCAAGACATATTCTTAACCAACTAAGGAATTCTCATGTGAAACATTTAAAGGACTTATGTTCATTAAGTCAATCCAAATTCGGTTTTGTTTTAGTTCTTGTCAACCAAGAGGCATCCTTCCCTCTTCTTACCCTATCATGACTATATATTTTTGTGATGATGACTATCTCTTGATTATATTCTTAATTTTCCCATCTAGTGTTTTTAATTAAAATACCTCATGTGTTATATCATCTAAATTAACAACCAAGCATAACCATAACCATAACCATAACCATAACAAAAGCATAACCATAACACACAAAATGAAACCATAACATCTATGGGAATTTAAGAAATCAACCATTTTCCACCACATGTCTAAAGTCTATAAATGCATTATATACTCATTAAAATTTATCATGTCATAAGCATAACCATAATATCAATGCCCATCTCATGACTATCAGGTTAATGTTATTACCTAACAAATCAATTATAATTTAAATAATAAACACCAACAACATATCAAACATCACATCATAAGAAATAAAAACTAATAACATATCAAAAATAATATCATAAGAAATAAACATCAACATCTACATCATTCACCATGAGCATGAGCATAAGTAAAGATCACATATATATAAACTCATGAGTCAAATGGAATAATAATGTGTATAAAGTAGTTAGACAAACTCTCTCTCAAAAATGTACATCTCAATACATCGACTCATAGGCCATAATAAAATGATATATAAAATGTCACATAACTAGCTATATATTTATCCCAAGGGCACCACTACCTTCTAGGGCATAGCTAGATCCTGATACCTACCCACTTGTTGTGCCTATAGATCCCTCAAGTATCCCTGTCTACCCAGATACAAATGCTACCCATTACTCTGGTGTCACTAAAATGGCTCCACCAGCTAAGTTATCCCTATACTCACCCCATAAAAGCTCATTTGGACACTATGCTAGAACAATAGCCTCATAGTATTATAGGTAACCTAAGTTACCTATGAGGGTGAGTATAGGGATAGCTTAGCTAGTGGAGCCATTTTACCAAAGGTCTTTCTCCTAAGTTACCTATGATAGTAGCAAGCTAACCTTGTAAGGTCACCACCTAACCCTATAGTGTGACAATATGTCCTTATAACATGGTCACTTATCCCTATAGTACGTATACCTATCCCTATGTAGTGATTAAAGTTGTTCCTTCCTATCCATTATGACCAGTCAGATCCATGACCATCAACCTCACACCTCCCTCATATCTACCAAAGTCTGTAGTTATGTATATGGGTTGGGACCATGTCATGTACCCATAGATAATCTTGGCATCATCTATCGGTACTCTAGCTAGTATCTCCTCAAACTCTAGCATAGGAGGAACAAGATGTAGATCTGGTAGTAAGATCTCTAATTCCTCTCTCTTGTACCTAGGGAATGGGCCTAAGATACCATGTACTAGGCTAAATTATTAGCACACCCTATCAAATGAAATCAGCTCCACCTTTCCATCTTGCCTACTAAGTATCCATCTATAGCTCTAGAGGGATAGTGTCTACCTCATGTACCCTAGCCATATCAAAAACTAGATGTATGGCCTCCATGTGATATCTCCTATCACCAATATACCTAGTACACCCCTGAACCACTCCACATCATGATCACCACCCCCAATACCTAATGTAGTAAAATCACTCCTCCATTATGTGAAGCCTATGAGGAATTCAATCTATGTGTACCCTACCCATGACAATCCAATTGGCTTCAACACCCTAATATGCTCATAGGCCCAGTAATGAAGAACCAACTTGATGTTGATGCCATATCTCTTATGGGCACTAAAACCCCACAACTCTTTATAGATCTATACAAGTAAATTAGGCACCCAACCAAATACCATCTATTCCAATATCATCTCAACCATAACCCCCAATAACATGTAAATAAATCTCCCACTACTTGAGTTGGGAAGTCCAAAACATGTCATAGTAATCATGAGTATGGTCATGAGTCTCCTCTCAACTATAGCCCTCTAATATAGTGTTGTATACCTAAATCCCCTAGCATGCCATCTAACCTAGTCACTCTCATCTCTATATAATAGCTCAATGTGATCATCTCACTCCTCTCACTCTATGTGGTATATCAGATCACCACAAAGTGGAAGTCAAGTGATTCTATGAACATCCTCAGGTATAATATTCATCTCCCTAGTTGATAAAAAGAAGTGTTCATAGTAATATCCCATCTCTTGATGAGTGTTATGATTATGGATGCATCTCGAGGCACATGGTAGTAGTGCTTCATGGCCCCCAACCCCACCTCCTCTATATGGGCCTAGTCAGATGGGGTCATCCCCTACTAAATTTGGATCTACTCTCATGCCTAAAAAAATCAAGTTTAGCATATGTTAGCATTACTCATTTCCAAATAGAGATCTTTATCAACCTCTACCAACCTAGTGTAACCTATTCTACCCTCACATACACCCATTACCTAAACCACCTTACCTTTTATGACCCTCACTTACCAAACATTTTGATACCTACCTTAGCCTATCAAAATGATACCTAATTCTCTTTTCCAACAAACACCTAAACCTCTTTCTTGATGCCTACCCTAACTTAGCAAACCCATACCTCACTACCTTTCCCAACATACACCCACCCCAACCCCCTACATTTTCAACCATCCTACCCTAGCCTACACTCAACACTCTAACCCTTTGACAACATATTACTCCCACTTGGAAATTACACTAGCCCACCTTACAATTTGCATTGTATCTACCCCACACCCCTTTAAACATTTTAAACACCTAACCTATTTCCTTACTTAACCTACCTATCTACTTGATACCCGATAGGTCTGCTCTTTAGACCTACACCACTCAACCCACACCTAATATGCACACTTTCCACTTACCCTAACTTTTCCAAAATTTATCAAAAAAACTTCCCTCCCCTTGTCGACCATCAATGGTCATAGTGACCACTGATGATCAGCCACCCATATTTCCCAAGGTATCGATCGTTGATGGTCAGACTTAATAATTGATGGTCACTATGGGAATTATATGGTTGGAATGCCCAAACCCTATCATAATAAAAACTACCATAAAATACATTAAATATAACAAAATTTTCTATCTTACACCCTTACTCAACCCAATCTAACTACCCAACCCACTAATTCCCAATTCCACTTGCCCATTTACCCACAATCAACAAAACACATACCTAGGGTATAACAAACCAACTAATGATTTCATCCTACCCTGATCACCCTAACCAATGCCAATACATAAAACTAAATCTATCTATCAAAATAAAAACATCCCCTACCTCATTTCATGACCTCTACCATAGATTCAATCACAAACTTACTCATCCTCACCCATGACCACATGTTCCCTATATCCTACTTGGTCAACACGATCTACCTCAACTCAATGCTAATCATCCACCTCAGTATCGACCCTCATCAAACACCTTCACTATAAAATGATGAAATATAGAGCTCAAATTCAACCCATAACACAAGTAAAAAATGGTAAAAAGTGATTCAATTTTCACTTTTCATCACCAATTTTTTAGGATTTTACCTTAACTGTCAATGGTCAGGGTTACCATTGATAGTTATCCTTGGGGATACTAACCATCGATGGTCAGGTGCCCTATTTTGTTGTTTCCAACTAAGAAGCCCCCATTTTATCACAACTCCACCATTTCTCACCCACCCTTGGAGATTACCTTCCCCACCCACCTTGTCACCTCACTATTGGCCCATTTTAGCCCAGCTAGTGTGTGTTTTGTAACATATTTTGCATGGTCCTTTGACTATAGTGACAACATTACCATGTTGATCACCTTCCAAATTTATGCCACCTCACACTTACTTGACCCACTTGTGTTTTTTCAAAAGCACTTCCTACCTCAAATACCTATGACACTTGACCCATTTGTGTTTTCCATATGATCACTTCTTACCTTCGATACCCATTGGAAATAGTGACCTTTATCTAGGAGACTAATAGGTGTACTTGAGAACTACACCTAAATATAGTCATGTGGTACATTAGTCACTTGTCCCTTAGCATTGACCTTTATTATTATCAACTATGAAAACCTTTTCTTTGCATGATCTTAGCTATCGCACCTTTTTATCATGCTTTGTACCCCTATTGGCCCTTTCATGCCCAACCTCTCATCTACCATCATGATGTCTACCCTCATCATCACCTTCACCAACCATGTCAAACTTACACCCAATTTTGCTTTACCTCATCACCTCCTAGTTTGAGGGGAACAGTTCCTCCCATACTTAGGGTAATCAATAGGCCTTTGACTAGCATCAATTTTTATTTTAAAACACTTTAGGTCAAACCACATAATTAAAAAGGGCAAAATGTAGACACTATACATCTTCACACTGGGACTCTAAGTGTTGAGGTACCCTTTGACTACCTTGGGACCCTCTTGTGACTAACCTTTTTCTAACCCATAACTAAGCTTACTCATAGTAAATGTGTCTAAACTAACTTAGCCTAACCTTTTACCCCTTTTAATCCTATACCCTCGACCACCAATGATCACCCTGATCGTTGATGATCAGGGTCCACTTCTTTAGCCAAAGACATGAAAACTATCCACCATGATTTTCTAAATATAAGTTATCTAAATCTTGTTGTGATCCATTACATGAATGATTTATAATTATATAGCCCAGTTGAACCTTCACTTTCACCTCTTGCTTGTGTATATAAGAAGAGAGGAGCTTGAAGGTGAAATCCATCTATAATTATTACCAAGAGATTTTGTGCATCCAAGAGCTTCTGTCTTATAGGTCAATTGTTATCAGAAATCCAACAATCATATTAGAGAGTCAATTTGCCACCACCTCTCTACTAAGTTCTTAGGTATCGTTACTCTATCAGAATAAAACTAGATTCCATCAACAAATCAACTACCTCAACCATCCACCCAATTGAATTTTGGTAAGACAAGTACTTGTTTACCAATATTCATTTACTCTAATTCCATTTTGTAATCAACCCAAGCCTTATCCATCTCTCAGAATCCATATTTTGGATCTTGTTAATCAACCTTTTTATCAACCCAGATCCTTACACAGTAACCATCAATGGTTGAATCAACCAGTGATAGTCTATCCAACTACTGATGGTCACCTTGACCACTGAAGATTATACCAACCACTTATGGTCACTATGGTAGTAAAATCTAGCAAGTTGTTTTCATATACCTACACCCAATCAAACCTAATTTTCTATGTTCTTGCTTATCCATAGACCCCTTTCTAATTTTCTAAATCATACCCCAACCCTCTATCACTAGTATTAATTATTTTATCACTAATTTAATCATTTATAGCATGTTTATTAGCAAGCATTATTGTATTCAATTTCATCAACTTTGATTCATTGATGAAAGTACTTTCTTTTCTATTTTATAAACTTGATTATTTAAAACATGTGGATTGATAGCCCCTAAGAAAGATCTCACTTCTAGGATCGAGCTATCACTAGGCAATCCACTCAACTATCTATCTAATAAACAAGTTTTATTTAGTGCTTTCTTATCTATAGGTCATCCACCCAAGCCAAAGAGGATCTCTTCACAATCTTCTGATTTAATGCACACATAATCAAATAGGTTTTTCAACCATGCCCATACTTAGTTTCTTCTTTTCTCTTTTCTAATAATAAGCATTAAATTCGTTGAAACATAGTGTCAACACTACACTTTGTTTCAAATTAGAATTAACCTCATATCTATTAGTAATTAGTTTAAACCTTTCTCTTCCTATTTTTTACATGCTTAGAATAGTACACACAATCTAATTAGGGGATTTTTAATTAATCATTAGTTTCACTATTTCTATTTTATACACACATAGAAAAATCAGATAATATAAACAAGAACTTTAACATCTTGTCTACCCTAGGCCAACCTAATTGGATTTCATCACCAAGTGGGAATCCAACTTCATGCTCTGGTCAAATATAAAGCATGGTTAATGATATATTCTAACTAAAAACCCAACACCCTTATCACTAGTGTGTGAAGTGAGGGCCTAGGGCCCAATACCAAGCTTGTATCACTACAGTCCCTTTTATCTAGTTAGTTTTACTTTTCAAGTTGTTTGCTTTCTATTTGTTTAATTGTGTGCATAAAAGCTTGAATTATCTAATGTTAGTGTAATATTTTTCTTTGCATGTTTCAATTGGATTAGCTAGCATTAATCTAATTGATTTTTTATTTCCTTTCAGTACTTAATACTTTTCATTACTTTCAAATTTATCTTGTTTCATCTTGCAATTTTTCTTTAGGCTTCTTAAAATCCTTGTTTGTTATATTGGATCAATCTAGTCAACCCACTAGCTTTTCTACCTTCTGTAAACTGTACTAGATCAAGCCAGTCGATCATGTATAGTTTTAAAATCCCTATTTTTGTATTGGATTGACCCAATTGAACTTGTATAGTTTTAGTCACATCTTTGACCTTTGCCTTCTCATCTCTCTTATTTTTCCTTCATCATGTAATTTTTTTTGGATAATGACACTAAGTTATAGTCAATAGACATGATAAACTTTACCAATCCTAATAGGGTTTCTATAGATAGAGTAGGGCTCCTCTTTTGGATTCTAGTAATGTTCATATTTCCACTTTTACAATTAACTATGGGACCCCTCCTTATACCTCTTCACATCATAATCCCCTTTTCTCATTAGAAAACCAACTTGAGTTAGAGTATACTCCTGAAATGCTTTTCTTTATCTTTGAATTTCCTCAACATAGAGGAAAGGATCCCTCTACCATTTACAACCTCATGATTAGTGGTCAAATCAAATAGCCTCATTCACCTACTCCTACATTCAATATAATATTTAGAGGTACCACTTTATTTGGTTCTCAACCTCTTCCTTCAACTTCAACTCATTATGCCATGAAATCTTCTCTAACCTCTTCTACCTCCATGCCTAGTATCTCAACTAATATAGTGGGTTCTACATCTAGTGGACCTCTTATAAGGTCCACCATCCTTAATCCTTCCACTATTTCATTATTTTCTACCCAATGAAATCATGCTTCTAGTGCTTCTTCCTTTCACCATTCACTAGTCCATCTTTTACTTCACAAGTAAATTTTTCCACTAGTGCCTCAAATTCTCATAATTCTTCTCAAACTCATACCAACACTAATAGTGGCACCCAAGCCACTAATATCAACACAAGTACCAATTCTAATACTTATAATGTTAATCAAGCACACCAAAATTTATTACAAACTCTCAATCAAAAGAATACCTTTCAAGCTCATAACACAAATCAAATGATGAGAATACAAACCCACCTCCTTAATATTCAATCTCATCCATAACCAATGGCTTGGGGTACACATAACCAAAATTTTCCCCCTCTTCCTCTTCAATATTCTCAAGGCAATCTCATTCCTCAAACTCATTTGATAAATAAAACCATTAAGAATCTCCAAATGAACCTCTCACTACTAAAATTTCCAACATTGATATAGGAGGTATAACACCTATAATTTATTATAATGGGTCAACTGATCCTACCCTTCACCTCAAAACATTTGAAAATATTTACAAGGATTCGGTCAAATTAAACACCTTTACCACTACCAAGATCCTAGCCAAAACTCTCACAGGTGATGCCTTGGATTGGTACAATCAACTTAGAGCTCATTCCATTTCTAGTTTGGAGGACTTAGTAAATGATTTAGTTTAATAATTCCAAACTAATGATCTTCCTGAAAACACTTTGACCCATTTCATTAATTGCAAACAACATGAGAATGAAAATTCCCAAGCCTTTGTTAAGAGATGGAAGACTTTTTTAAACAAATGCAAACATAACATGGTAGATGATAACCTTTTTCATCTCTTTACAAATTATCTCTTTCTTAAACTTAAATATTGAGTCCACACACTCTCTCCATGTACCTTGGAGGAGGTTATTGACCAAGATAAAATACAATATTTCCTAATGCATCAATTCAAGCCTCCATAACCTTATACGGGTCCTCATCTATTACTTAATAATAAAAATTACAATATCACCAACAATAGTGTTACCAATTATTTTGACACCATTCAAAATGTTCAAGCTATAATTCCTAACCCTTGTTTAGAACCAACTCTTCAACAATATACTAATCCTCATTTCTCTTCACCCAATAACATAAATGTTCACAAACCTCTATCCTTGGTTGAATTGTTCAAGCATCTACCTAGGCTTCTTCCCTGGGAACCTGACCCTACCCATCCTATGAAATCCTCATATGATCCTAACAAGTTTTTTTGGTTTCATGCTAGTTTGGGTAATTATCATGAGACCTGTAGACAAATTCATAATTTATCTATGGATTTTATTCTTGGACCTAATTTTGATCATGATTTCATTATCCATAAGAATTAACAAGTCTATGATATTGATTTCAAGGACTATAAATCAAATGACAAAACTCAAGCTTGAATCAATCAAAATCTCATTTGGCTATCTATAAAGATCCTTTACCTAATAATCAAGCTATCCAAGACAATCAATACAAGCCCACCCCTTCCACCAATAATGTAGAAAGTCTTGTTGAACCACCTTTAAAAGAGAATGTGGTTAGCATGACTAATATTCAAAGTGTGGTGGCTTTCATTAATTCAAAACCTATCTACACTCCTCCCCATAAGACATATCATGTTGTCTAGGATTCTTCTCTAGGTCATTTAAATAAGTTGGTATAAGAAGATATTATCACTTTTGATGATACAATTTTTTATTCTCCCTTGGATAACACATCCCATTATATTTATACCACTCTTCCATCATCTTCCAATGCTAATGATAATAAATATTCTACTAAGACTTCTTCTCCTTCTCAAAATAAACTTAAACCAACTAGTGCATCATCACAATATGATTTACTACCTTTTTTCAAACCTTCTTCTTCTTATCAACAAAAAATTCCAATGTACTTCAACTCCTCCTTCTAAGGACCTCCTTAACAATTATACACATGTATCTAATAACCTTCTTATGGGATATTATGATTGGGATCCCATTATGCAACTCACTAATCTCCCATTCCAAATTCCATTTCTTGAGATTATGATGACTTCCCCATGTCATAGAAATTGCCTCATGTAGCTCCTATTTGAGATGAATGTCCCTCATCCTCCCCTAGAAGGATAGGAGACAACTTTATCTAGTTATGAAGATACTATTTTACAATAATGTGAAAAGATGTCTATCAATGTTGAAAAAATTATAGACACTTCTCTTTTTATATGATTTCCTATCACATCTATTATTCTCAATGAGATTTTGCTTCATACAAATGATCCTCCCTTATTTATTAACATCCAAATTGGTGATATCCAAGTCAAGCATGCATGGATTCATGAGGGTTCTAGAACTTGTGTGCTTCTATTGATTTCATTAAGACTCTTAGATATTTGAATGTAATCTCAAGTCTACATGTAGCACATGCCAAGGATATGATAGAAGGAAAATGCCTCCTATAGGCTACATGTGGCTTCGCATTACCATCCTACCTATCACCATCCATGTCAATGTGATGATATTTTACTTCCCCCTTGCTTATAACATCTTGTTTGGTAGGCCATGGACTCACCACATGAGAGATATCACTTCTTTCACTTGCTAATGCATTACATTCCCTCACAATGGATCCATTTATAGGATTCAAGGTGACACTAACCCTTGTAATTTCAAACAATTCTAAGATCATTATGTCTGCAATATTCCTACTCTTGAACCTTTTCTAAGTTTTCCATTTTGTGAGTCTCAACATCTCAACTTTCATGTTAATTCAACATGTAATTACAATGGGCATCCCAAGCTCATTGTTAACATTCCTCCTAATCTTTTAGATTATGATGATGATGATCCTGATGAGCTTCACTTAAAGATCAAAACTTCTAATCTCTCACCTCATATCATCTTGTAGCTTCCTGCTTCTTTGTATCTTCATTCTCACAAATATCCTTGCGATGACATTCTCATAGTTTTGACTAACACTAAGCATTCTATCCACCATGCTTCATCAGATGATAAGGTTATCCCTACTTGTGGCATTTATCTTCATACCCTAGATTATGATGATGGTTATTCCTTAGATGATCCATTTTTAGGTGGTCTTGTCTAGGCCTGTGATGCTGAGATTGTTTATTATCATTCTTCTTTACATACATCTTTTATTGCATCTCATCTTATTCCTTCACTTATATTTATTAATTTTTGCATTTTCCCCCTTTATCACTAGGTAGAGATAGCACTGACATCTCTATTTTATAAGGATCCACATAGGATTATTTTCATAGATCATGTTATAATCAAGCCTTATCATTTTTCTAGGTACCCTAACCCTCATAGCTAGTTTACCCCTAAGGTTAGTTCAACTCTCTTTAGAACCTCTACCTATCCCACACCTCCCTCATTAGATCTAGTTATATTTGAGCCTCTTCCCACTTTTGCTATAGTTAATCATTTTTTTTCTCCTATTGTTGTTGAGCCTACTCCTGCTTCTAATGCTATTGTTCCTTCTATTGAGTCTAGTTCCATTCCTTCTTCATCATCACCTTCCCTTGGTGATAGTTTGATTCCTTTGCCTAAGATGGCTCCTCTACCCACCAAATGGTCTTATGATTGTTCTCCAGCTTCTTACACTCTTGTTTTACCTCCTTTCATGAGTATTTATACTAAAACCAATCACAAGTGTATCCATTACTTTCATGGTATAGATAACCATTCTTTCACCCATTATCACAAGTTGTGGAAATATATTGATACCTTTCATCCTTCTTCCCCATCATCAGATAAATTCATACCTCCTTCAAAGGTACTTCCTAAATATATACCCAATTATGGTGAGGTATATTGTCTATGGCATCTCTATGACACCCATCACACTGATTGTTGTTATATCTTACAACATCTCAAAGATCACCTTATACCCATTACTGGACCTTCTTCCACTCCTCCCATAAATCATTCTCACAAGAAGGCTCCTCTTTTTCCTATGGTCCATCACCTCTTGTGGTCCCTTCACCACCTTATGTGCCTCCACCTGTGATCCCTTCACTTATGGACCTTCCCTCACTTGTGGATCCTTCTCCACCTATGAGTCATTCACCTATGGATCCTTCTCCATCAGTTATTCCTTCTCCTCCTATAGATCCTACTCCCACTCATTCTCCTAACAAATCTTTGCCTAATTTTACTCCTTATCACAATCCTGAGAATTACTAATTTTTTAGTTGAGGAGATCAGAAAAGAAGTATTTTCCTAGTATTCATTGAAGATTGATGAAACCTTAACAATGGTTTGATTACATCTTCATAGAGATTTATCTGATTTATTGGATAATGTGTGTGGATATATTTACTAGTATTTATGATCACATGTATGGTGATTTTACATTTATATTAGATTGGATGTGTGATCCAATCTTATTTCTATTTGTTATATCATTTAACACTATGTCAAATTTTTGCTTAACTTATATCATGATTTCTTATTTTTTTTACTATATCTTGATTATCTTTTATATTTTGTATATGATTGTCTTTTCTTTATCATTTATTTCCTTTCCCTTTTCCATATATTTTTATCAAAAATTCTCTTTCTTGTATCTCTATTATTATTTTGCTTTCTTATCCCTATTTTTCATAGATAATTTGTCATGGTGATTTGGTTATACTTACCCTATTCCCCTTTGTTATTACATCTCTTTACCATTTTATAAGTTAGAAAACAATCTATCGTATTACTATCTCCTTTTTACCTTCTTCCTTTTTCCACAAACTAAGCATATACATGGTTGAAACTTGAGATCACATGTTAGTTCATTGTCAAGCCTTAGTGTCCTAGTCAATATTTATCTTTGGTTACTTAGCTTCCTTTAGCCTTAGCCTACAGCTCATTCATGTGTATCACTATCTCTATCATGATTGGTCATTCCAAGTCCATATGGAGGAGGAATCTTAAAAAGTGTTCAAAATAAAGTTAAAAGCCAAATCATTTAAACAAAAGGTAATGATATCAAAAGGCAAAATTATTCTTAAAAGTTAAATCACACTAAAATATGTGATGTAAATCACATCTCTTTCTTTTATTTGAAGCTCAAACACCATATTTGGCCTCATGGTAGAGCTGAGGTACTTTGGGGTGCAGTAAGCCAATAGATTAGAAGAGGAGAATAAAAAATCTTTTAGTGCTACCTACTTTCTCACACAAGTACCCAATCTTTGTAGTAGACCGATGGCTCTATAAGGGTCCTAAAACATGGGGAAAAAATCATGGGAAGGTAGGTCCATTTTTATTTTCTTGTACCAATATACCTTCATGATTTGATCTTAGTAGCATGCTTATTTACCTATAAAGCTTTATGTCTATAGCAAACACGTTTCCTTTATACATAGATGACCACTAGTCACTTAGTGTCTTCTGGTGTCCTTAGTATGCCTCTTACATCCTAAGGTCTTCTCATAAGATGCCTAAGTCTTACTTTTTACACTCTATTTTTCACTCCTTATATCCTTTATATTTCCTCTTGAGAAATATTGTCTTGTCTACTAATCACTCCCCTTGGGATTTCATTTGTGAGTTGCTTTGTAAGACCATGGATAGGACCCAACCATCCTCACAAATTACCATATTTTACTTCTTATTAACCACATCCTTGATTACCTAATTTTCTTGTTTATTCCACCCTAGTGGTGTTCTCTTTATCGAGTTACAGTGTAAGACCATGGATAGCACCTGGCATTCCTCACAAAATTTTCTAATACCCAAGTCACCATCCAAATTACACATGTCAAATTTAAGATAAGATTAGATTAATTATGAAGTTACACATCATTTTACATGCTTCCAAACTTGATTTAGTTTGTTTTATGCTTAATTAATTTTTATTTTGCCTTTTTATCTTCTTATTTTCCAAGTGGGTGTAAGATTTCAACCATTTCTTGAATTTTTCATACTTTCCAACTTGAATTAGTATGATTAATTTAAAAAATTTGTAATTTTTTTTCTTTCATACTTCCCAACATGATTTAGTATGATTGATTGACTTAATTAATTTGTCTTTATTACCATTTTTGCCCTTTTACATACCTTCCATTTTATTAGTTTGTTTTTCATACTTCCAAATGAGATATTAGTATGATTTTACTTATTTTAATTTGGTGAAAACATATTTCACATTGGTTTTAAAACAAGTTCCTTTTACCATCTTATTTTTCTATTTCTTGGTTCTTTATATTTAGTAATTTATTTTTATTAGACATTTCCTATCTTGAAATAGTGTGTAGTAAATTGTCTTGATTGATTATATTTTCCAAGTCCTTTTTGCCTTTTTTCTTTTTAACCATGCATGTGTCTTTAATAATGCTATAAAAGAAACCACATATCATATATTTATTATATCATATATAACAAAGCTAAATACATGTTCTATAAAGAAATATATCCTAAGCATCCATTGCCTCAACCATAATAAACAACCAAAATCAACCATGTTGACAACATACACATCCAACAACAATATAAAAAAATGATATATATATATATATATACAAACACACACATATACATACATATATATATACACACATATACATATACATATACATATACATATACACAACAATATAACAAAATGATATATATATACATATGTATGTATGTATATATATGTATATGTATGTATGTATATATATGTATATATATGTATGTATGTATGTATGTGTGTGTGTGTGTATATATATATACATATACATATATATATATACATATATACGTATGTATATATACATATACATATGTACACACATATATATATATGTATACATATATATATATATGTATATATATGTGTGTGTGTGTGTGTGTATATGTATATGTATATATATATATATATATATATATATGTGTATATATATATGTATATATGTATGTATATATATATATATATATATATATGTACACACACACACACACACACACACACACACATATCATGAATTTGATAAAATGAAAGCAACCATATACAATGTCCCAGCTCTATGGCTAGGTCCCATCCTATCTATCTCATGCCCTAGCCATGTTACTTGCTAAGGCCTCAATTTGACTCCTTCAAATGGTATATTTTAAGGAGGCTATACAAGATCTCAATCTACCTACCTATCCTTATAGGTGTGTTACTTACATCTATGACTCCACCAGTTAGCTCTAAATCTCTATAATCTATGATATTGTATCCATATGTGTAACTCACTCATCTGCTAGGGCCTAACTTGCTTGTAGCTCTCCTACACCCATCATTATTTGTGGTTGCATCTTCTCTTTGCACCTGTATCTACCTCATTGCCTTTATAACTAATCTAAACCAACTCACTTGATCTGGAGAAGATGGCATACTTAGATCCTCCAGTGTCATAGGGTTGTATGGCTATAGAGTCTCATCTAGGATGACATGGAGTGCTCCCCTCACTAGGGACCCCCATCTCTCCTCCTCATCCTCACCTACACCTATAAAATCACATAATATGGATATTATATCACTATCACATCTTAAAATTTATTTCTTCCAAACAAAATATAAGCAATAATTTAACCATCTCTTTTTACCTATTTATGTCTTGGTTATTATGGTCTCACCATCTATGAAACTACCTAACACAGTCTCCCCTTGTGTGGCCACCTAACACTTCCTTTATAGGATGCCTCTTCATCTCAAACCCAACTATCATGGCTTATGTCAGTCTCAACCTACATATGAGTGGTCTCTCTATCATCTCCTCTAGATCACTTATGGGGTCATATAAGATGGTAATAGTCTCCACTCTCTCTTCTACCTCCTACCTCTATTTACATTATGTCCTCAGTGGTCACTACTCATCTTGATGTGGAGCTAGTAGTGGTACATCTGGTATCTCTTCTTCTACATCCCTATCTTAATGTTTCACTCCTCATCATGCGCAATTAGTCCATGGTTGCTCTCCATGTGGCCTCAGTGTCAGCCTCACTACTAGTGACCCTAGTCCTCTTCTCCCCTATGGCTCCCTCATATGTTGAGCCCACTACTCAAGCATCAATATCAATGTCACCAGATGAGGTAGGCCTATCTATCATAGCACCCATGCTACTAGATGTGGATTTCTCCACCAAAAATAGTGTTTAATCAACTCTATCCTCTTTTTCACTAGTGCAACTATGTCCCAACTTGCCCATGTAGTTTTTATGTGTTCAT
This sequence comes from Torreya grandis, assembly GCA_037957365.1. Lineage (NCBI taxonomy): Eukaryota > Viridiplantae > Streptophyta > Pinopsida > Cupressales > Taxaceae > Torreya > Torreya grandis. The sequence continues at coordinate 1,680,851 of JARHVA010002266.1, forward strand.
ATGGTTACCACATGATGTTTGTACATCTCACTAATTATAGAATTTGAATGTGGGGCATGACCTGCACTACCTAGTTCTCCCTCCATCTCCTCACCCAAGGTAACCTATCATCAACCACATAGGGCACCCCAACTAAATGGTACATATAAAACCTCTCATATATCCAAATTATCAACAATATGATCATTTTCATGGTCCTCTACCCTCTAACTAGCATCTCATACATATCATATACCATTTGGACCTAGATGATGGATCCTAGGTCATATAAAACTCACTCTTCTAAGATCATCCTACTCAAGGCTACCAAAAATAGTGGTACCTTACCATATGACTTATGACATAACACATGTGTCATAAGGCCTATCATAACCTTCTAGATTTCTAGAATCTATGATGTATAGACATCAAAAATACTCACTCTCTTACCTAATAATATCATCTTTGAGCCTATAACCCACATGGCTAAGGCTCTCCTCTCCTCTAACCTATCTAGTATACCTATGGTCACCTGTGCTCCTACTATAGGTATCCCTAAGATGTCATGGACATCCTCTAGCATGATAGCCACCTCTGCTATATCCCCATCCACCTCCCATCTGAAAGTGTTAATCAATTGTTTAAATAATTGAGGAACATGACTAATAGATCAATATTGAAGGGGATCCATCACATCTCTACTATCTTTCTTAGACCTATAGATCTTAGTCTAGCCCTATTTCCATTTGATAACCTATCTAACAAGTCTGGTAACCATGTTGCATCCATAAGTCTCCAAAATCTCCATCGTCCCTACACCTAAGAAACAACAAAGGATGTATTACTTCTTCCATGTCATGTATAGTTAAAACACATTATTTAATACATTATTTTTACATTTTAAAGTAAAAAACAAGCTTAAAATTACTTTATTTTATTCTCTTTATCTTACTTTTAGCCTTATCGATCCTTCTTGATCTTACTTAGTCATTTTGGGCCATTCTAGCCCTTTTTGACCTTTTGCACACTTTTTTGTATCATTCTAGCCCTTTGGTCAAACTAGTTTGACCCAAAAAATTCTGTATTTTTTCTTGGTTGACTCAAAATTTGAGTCAACCCCCTTTTTTCCCCTCCCTAGTGTTGAGTTTCCATTTTAGACCTTTTAGACCACCTAACAACTCCAAACTAGGCCTTCAGCCTACAGATTGTATAGGGTCAACCCATACCTACTTGGTCAGCACTATGGATTTTGCTTATTTTCTATCCTAATAGGTCGACTAGGTTGACCCAGTGTTTCTTTCCTGCTGACCCCTTACATTTTCTAAAAAAAGTGCAACTTTCTTGATTTTTTCCTAAACCCTCCAAACCCATTTCCCATCTTCTTATTTTCTACCCCTAGAATCTAATTTTGCCTCATTTTGACATCTATAAATGCTTAAAATTAAAAATTACTAAAATTTTACTTAATTCAATACAAATTTTAAAAATTGGTTTGAGATTCTTAGTTGCATACTTGTAGTGCAACTTTTCCTACCTCTGGAGCCTCTCCCTATATAACATATCATCTCCTCACCATCCTAGCTTGTTTATCTTCAAAACTCTCTTTTCTCTCCTTCACAAGTCAAAATTACAAATGACTTGTCTTTTCCTCTATTTTAGAACATTTTTCAAAAATTCAAATCTTTCAATTATTATCCTGTAGATTTATTTTTTTGCTTCTATCTTTATTTTTACTCATCTATTTTGCAAACTATAAAATGCATTAGATTCATGATGACATAGAGATTCTTTCCCACTACTATATAATTGTCTTACAAATTTTTTGATTTTTTGCTATTTTTTGCACTAACTTATATAGGTTTGTCTAGTGTTATCTACATTGGACACCTTCACATATATTATAGTCCACTTCTTTATCTACATTACTAAAGTAAGTTAAAGGTATTTGTTTTTCAATTCATTCCTTTCATTTATCTTATTTTCTATTTACTGCACTTTACTTAGCATTAGCATTGTGTGTAATCATGTTTTATCTCAAAACACCATCCCATATTACACTTACGTGACACATGATGACATTCGAGTGGGGCATATATATACACATAATATTTTAAAACTTTTATTGATTACTAACATGTTGTATCTTGCCAGAACCTATCGAGTCTCGATCTCTCTAAGTACATGCCTTAATGGGTGCATCGAGAAAGGGGTAGCCAGACCATCAGTGCTTCATAATATTATTGTCCCTTTTACCACTTATCATCTACATGTTTGTCTCCTAAAAACCATTAACCCTAAGCTTATTATTCTCAGTCATACCTATTCTAGTCTTTCCCTCTTTCCATTCCTCATTTTCTTTCCTTAACATCCTTTTGGATAGTATGTTGTATTGGGTCGATTGGGTGGACCTAGTAAAGTTTAGGGATATTTTTCACTTTCTTAGTTTGTTTGCCTTTTGGCCAACCTAGCATAGACCTAGTGAATTATCCCATAAAACACACTGGATCGACTAGGTCAATCCTATACAACCAACATTCCTAGGAGGATTTAGAGCAAGTTTTGCCTATATATATAATTTCATTTCCCACCATTTCATAAGATAAGAATTAATAGTGAATAAGTGTAAGTAAACATCTTCTTATTGACTATTCTACTTGAGGAATAAAGTTTAGGGTTTTATACTTTCTTTGGAGATATGGATATTGTCTTGAAGAAAAGTATTTTGGATGCTTATATAGGTTGTGTATCCTAGAGATAATTTATCTTGGTTATCCTTACATACCACAATAATCTCTTGTGAATCACCTTGTCCAAAGGAGAGATTGAAGCTTGATGGGTTCATCTTCAAAGGTAAGTATTCCTAGCTTTATTTCTCCTTTGTAAGAGTATATAGATAATGAATTTGTATTATTCACCCATGTATGAGGATTCTATATACATTGACTTGAGTATATGTCTTCTAATATATGTTTAGTTTAGTTTATTTTATTATTTATAACCCCAACTTTCTACCACAAGCTTTGGTGTGCACTAGATTAGAATTACTTTCTTACTATTATAATAAGTGAAATGTTTTAAACCTTAGAAATCCATTAGGGTTATTGTGTGATTATGTTAGACTGTAGGTTTTATAACCCTTCCTATCATGATGTGTTATGACAAGTGATATAAGTGATCCCCTAATTAGGTCTAGCAAATCCCCATATTGGTCATGTTCCCACTTAACAAGTGTATCCGTAATCGAGAGTGTAGGTATGCTCTATCTTCTCTAAGCTAGGATTGATTTATAGACATGATGCATTTCCAATTGCATATAGAGAGAACATGATGAAAAAAAACTAGTTAATAAAGTGTTAAAATGAGAGCCAAGGGTGGTATTTATAGGTTCATAGTGAAACATAGGCAGTTGATAGATACGACTGGAAATAACTAGTCTTGTATTGTTCCCTACATAGATACCACTGGAAATAACTAGTCATGTATTATTTTCAGTTGTCATGTGGTATCTATATTGTTTAGTTGATAGATACAACTGGAAATAACTAGTCATGTATTATTTCCTACATAGTGCATTAATTAGAGTATTTTTGGAAACCTTGGATGAAGGGGAATCGTAATGGCTTCATCATCTTCTAAAGGGTTCTATCCAAAATTGGGAGATAATGAGAAATAAATGTAAATAAATAGTCAAACTAGATGAATATGAATACACACTCTTGGATTGAATGGCCTAAATAAAAAGGAATCTCATGAACCCATGAGATAATTCATAGCCAAATTAGATAATCTAGTACATAATATTTTATCAATTTCCATGCCTAGCATATAAAATCAAAAGTGTTTTTTCTTAAATGCACAAGCACTTGAAGTAAGATATTTCAATTAAGAAACCACCTACAAACTTTGAAGATAACACAAACTCGATATACAAATATATAAAATGATATGATCATGGCTAGAAAGTTAAAAATGATTAATTTAAAATAAAATAATAGACTTCAATAGATCCTTTGATATAGAAATTTTTAAATGACATATTGGCCTTAAATAAACAAATCCATCATGCTCACTAGGTTATCCCATATAAGCATGTGCCCATGGAGACCAATTTTTCCATACCATAGTAATTTTTATCATATACTTCCTACTCAAACTTCAAATCTAAAACTTATACTAAATTAGCTCCTACACAAATCCACTTTTCATATAGCATTCATTCTAATAATGATCATGATGGATATAATTATCCAAAAATGAAGAGAATGCCATAATTATACACAATTTAATAACCACAAAAAGGTGTTATGGGCACCTCATATCCTAAAATTTATGAACCTGATGGTGACTCCACTATGGGATATTTTTAATATGAACATAATTACAAGGAGTATGGTGATATAGTGGAGGATATGAACAATCACTCATATGTCATATTCACCTGATACTAAAATGAGAAGTTGAAAGGAATAAAAAATACTAAAGAGTTTGATAATAATAAGTCTAAAGAAGCCTCTAAATTCAAAGTTACTCCAAAGTGCATCCTCAATAGAGGTACCCTTTACCAATCCTTATAAAGGATAAGTAGCTTGAAAAGATAGGAATTTATTTATTTCCTCCAAATGTTTCCACTAATGATGAATTGAATCTAAATTATTTAGCTTCCTTTGATATCATTGATCACATGAATAAAACCAAAGTCCAAATTTAACAAATTCTATATCTCAATTCAATTCCTAAGTTTCTTAACAAATTGATCAAACTTATTAGAGGTAAAATTTATAGTAGTTAAAATACACCAAATCTTAGGGTTCATGTCAAAATGGATGGTTTTGCTTTACAAAATAACATAGAAGTATCCACTCAAAGTATTAAAAGACCTTAGTTATTCTATGTTTTACTTTTCATTGGAGGCTTTTGAATAAACAATTGCATAATTTATTCTAGAGCCTCAGATAATGTAATGCTAGACAAAGTAGTGCACACCTTAGGGATAACATGCATAAAAAAATTATCACTTTTTTAACATGGAAAAAAAAAGTACATTTAATTGGAAAAATAAAAAACACTCAATTATCCCTAAAAACATTTCATCAGAAGAAAGTTAAGATGAATTTTATGGTGGTAGACATTACTTCAATTTATGGAATGTTGCTAAGTATAAATTTATTTAAATACCTTAGAGGTGATATATGACTAGAATAAACACATGTTACCATTATTATAAATATAATTAATGAAAAATTGATATGGGAACTAAAATATAAACACCTAGTGCATAAGTCAAATGATCCTTGAGTAGATCTCCTAAAAGAGGAAATAGGCCCAAGTACTTACATGATGATGAAATATTTTCTTTTAGAAATTTGAGAGATCATTTAAGGGAATAAAATTAATATATGGACCTTAGAGTTTTATGTAATCTATTCAACTATAGGATTAGGTTCTGAGTAGTGTTGGTTTCCACCTAAAAGAGTTAAATTATTTATATTATAAGCTATAATTTTAATGCACCAATAATAAAATTGAATATGAAGTATCTATTTTGGGTTTTCAAGTAGTAGAGGAAATGGGAATTCAAAATATTATAACCCCAGGAGATGTTGAGAAGATTATGAAGAAGGTAAGAAATCAATACCAAGTATATAATGACAAGCTAAGGCACTATAGAAACACTATCTATGACTATAGTGAATAATTTAAATCCTTTACCATTGATGTCATTTCAAAAGAATAAATATCTAAAGTTGATGCACCAGTTGTATCTACATCCTTATTAATTTTTCAACTAGTGATTGATAAGGAGAAATACACTATTGAATTGGCACAAAGTTAGGGGACAAAAAAGGTGACACAATAAAAAACATAAAACTTTTTCTTTAAAGGGTGTATGCCCTTTTAAAAAAATCAATAAAAATATCATTAGGGTTGGTCCTAAGCCTAAAGGTCATATGCCATTTTGAGAAAATAGCATATGCCTTTTACAAAGGGCATTCACCCTTTGACATGTATTTTTTTGTGTTGTGTTTTTATTTGTTTGTGCACTTTGAGCTATAATTTTATTTATTTTGTGTGTGTGTAAGGATATATTTATTAAAATAAATTTAATAAGTTTACATTAAATTTATTTTATTAAATATAACAAATTATGATAACTCTGCATCTTCTAAAATTAATTGTAGAGATATAACAGTTACCATTTAAAAGTTAGTATTTCAAAATCCATTCTGGTCAATACTTAGTTTTCATAATTTCAATATTGGAAGATATAATGATAAATGAAGTTTTTAATCATGTTACATATGCAATAGATCTATACCATTGAGTATTACATACCTAATTTACCTACTTTAGTTACTTGAGAATTATCTACCTAATTGAATAACTGAGCCATATCTAATCTCAATAAGTATTCCCTACCTAAACACACAAGGTATATATTTATATTTAATATTCCCTATTGGTGTCAAAGAATAACTCCACTTACTCAACTTGGTTTACTTCAAGTTTTTATAGAATCTTACTTGCAATTAAGTCTCTTCATAATCATAAATTATCTCTTGGTCTATCATAGAAGGTCTTCTAAGTTTTGGTCTTGAAATACCAATGACCTTATTATTTAGTATTATCTATTGACTTCTTAGTCTCTATATTTAGATCAAAAGACACTTCTAATGACTTAAAACAAGGTACTCAGTCCCAAGACAATAGTCTACCTTCAATCAAAACCCTTCTTGGAATCCTAAATCACTTAATTGTACATCCTCACTTCTTTGAAAAAGACTATGATGGTTTCAATTATTATTTGACTCAATCTTCTTAGTTCATGAATAAATTCAACTCAAACTTAGATGACAATAACTCTACCCTTTATAGGCCTATTAGGCCAAATTCTACCTCTTAAGGACTTGATACAAAGAGGTCTACAACTATCTTGTTTTATGGAATAATTCACTTCAAAAACTCAATGAAAATATCAATACAATGATACAAGAATCATAGATGTATTTACACAATCTCAAAATACCAATTAGATCACCAAAGTGCCATAAAATTTGACTCAGTCCTAATAAATATTACAATACTATATATAGGCCTATTTGGTATTGAAAAGGTGTTCTTAATCGAAGCTCATCAAAGGTTTATTATTCTATAGTGTTTAAACAATAAAACTAGACCTTCAAAATAGGTTTAGAATCTATCAACAAAGTAAAACACTCAAAGTTTCCCCTGACTGAACTTTCTTGTGACTATCTATAGGTAGATCAAAACATAGTCCTCTATATTTATAAGTAAAAGGTTAGTTTGAGCATGATACCAATTTTAATACCTTATAAACCTTCTTTATAAAATTTCCTATGAGTTTGAGAGATTTCACTAATTTAGATGCAAGTTATGGTTCTTTTGTATCAAAAACCCCTTCCTAGGGTTTGATTATGTACATAGATCTTGATAACTTCAAATTGATTGTTCATAAAATATAAAGAATATTTTCAATAACTAAAAATTGGAACAGAGTCTTTAATACCTCCCTCAACTTCTCCAATATTTAAAAAAAAATCATGCAACTTTTTATACATGATGCAAGAGACTGCAAGTGACTATAGATATATATAAAATAGGGTTTAGAAGTTTTTAATGACATGACCATTGGATCAAGTATAATTTATCCTCAAATAAACTTGTATTTAAATCATACATATAATAATTTTTTTTAATACAAAAAATTTAGTAACAAAAAACCTTTTACTCATAATAAAATTATTATTTTGACTACATAGACCCTTAGTATGTCTTGGTAGGATATCAACTCTTATTGTAGTCATGAATTTATTCACTTTTTAATCTTGTTTTGACATTCAATTCCTTATTTTTTTCAAGTTTTATATTGGTCAAGTTGTTGGAGATGTATAATACATGGAGTTTATTATCTTTGCCTTAGAATCTTATTAACAACCTTGATCTCAACTTAGAAAATGAACTTTAATTAATGGGTATATAAATATGCATATATGAATATCCTATGCATATATATATATATATATATATATATATATATATATATATATATATATATATGATACATTCATTCAAACATTACATTTACCACATACATAATACTACATCTAGGTATACCATCACTCATACATGACATCTTCCTATGGTCATGATATGGTCACTCATACTAGACATGAATGTAGTTAATCACCCTAGTATACTCTATTTACACGTATAACATTAACTCTAAACCCCAAACACTAAGCACTAAACTATAAACCCTAAACCCCAAACCCTGAGCCATAAACCCTAAACAATGAACACTAAATAATATATCTAAACCTTAAACCTTGAAATCTTAACCTTAATACATTATAACTAAACCCAAAACAATAATATCTAAACCCTAAACCCTAGACCCTAAACATAAAACCTTAAAGCAATAAATTATAGACTTTATATCCTAAACCCTAAAACCTAAAACCTAAACCATAAGCCCTTAACCATAAACCCCAAACCATAAACCTAAAATCATAAATCATAAACACTAAACCATAAACCTTATACCATCAATTTTAAAAACTAAACCCTAAAAAGATTAAAAATCATGAACTGTAAACCCTAAACATTAAACCCAAAATTCAAAACCTTGACTCCTAAACTCTTAACCCTAAACCCTAATTTTGAAACCTTAAGCACTAAACCCTAAAACTTAAAATTTTAACCCTAAACCACAAACCCATAACCAAACCTCAAACTCAAAACCCTAAACCCTTACACTTAATCCCTAAACTCTTAACCCCAAGCCTAAAACCATGAACCATAAGTCATAAACCCTAAACATTAACTCCTAAACCCAAAATTATAAACCCAACTCCAAAACCTTAAACACTAAACCTAAATCCCTAAACCCTACACCTAAAACCACAATCCCCAAATCATAAAATCCAAACCATAAACATTAAACTCCAAATCCTAAACCATAAGCCCTAATACCTAAACACTAAATCCCAAACACAAAATACTAAACACTAAGTCCCAAACCCAAAACCTTCAAACATAACTTTGGATACCAAAACCTTGAACCTTAGACCCTAAACCCTAAACCTTAAGTGTGAAACTAGAAACCTAAAACCCTAACCCAAAACACCAAACCATAAATCATAAAAGATAAACCCTTGACCTTGATCCACAAACCATAAATCCCAAACCTTTAAGAATGAATTCCAAGTTATAGGCCTTAAATTCTAATCCCTAAGCCATAACTCTAAAACTTTAACACTAAACACTTGTCCTTATAACCTAAACCCTAAAATGTGAATCTTGAACCATCAACCATAAACCTTAAACCCTAAATTTCTAAAGCTTAAACCTCTAATAGTAAACCATAGTATTGAATTATCACCTATACATATATATATATATACATATATATATATATATATACACATATATATGTATATATATATATATGTATATATACATATATATATGTATATATATATATACATATATATATATATACATACATACATACATATATATATATATATATAAGAGGGGGAATTGGTTGAGCCATATCTTGAAAGGAGAGGGGTCATTATCACCTATATAGATAAAGGAGTGACTAGGGACATTCATGTAAAAGGCTTTAAGGTGGATTGAAGCTGAATTCATAAATAGTTTATCGATTTTTTAATCAATGGGTTTATCAATATGCATAAATTACTATCCTATCACATGAAATATATAACATAAATATAGTAATGATATAGTCATTCATACATTACATCTACCCCATACGTAGTACTACATGTAGGTATGTTATCACTCATATATGACGTATTCTTGTATTCATGATACAGTCACTCATACCAAACATAAATACAACTAGTCACCCTAGTACACTCCATTTCCATATAAATCATTAACCTTAAACCCCAAACCCTAAACAATAAACCTCAAACAAAAACCTAAACCTTAAACCCCAAACCTTAAGCCATAAACCCTAAACCATGAACACTAAATCATATACCTATCCCCAAAACAATAATAACTAAAATATGACCCTAGGCCCTAACATAAAACTTTAACCCTAGACTTTATAACCTTGATCCTAAAACCTAAAATTTAATCCCTTAACCCTAAATCCCAAACCATAAGCCTAAAATCCTAAATGCTAAACCATAAACCCTTAACCCTATACCCTCAATCTTAAACATTGAACCCTAAACATTAAACCCCAAACCCTAAACCCAAAATTCAAAACCTTGACCCCTAAACTATTAACCCTAAACCATAATATCAAAACATTAATCACTAAACACTAAACCTTAAAATTTGAACCTTAAAAAATAAAACCATATACCCTAAATCCTAAAACCATAAACATTAAACCTTAAAAGCTAAATGTGAGAACCTATAAAATCAACCCCAAACACTAAACTATAAACTTTGAACCCTAAACCCTTGACCCCAAACCCTTAAAATTAAACCTAAATTATGAACACTAAACCCTAAATATTGAACCTCAAAACATAATTCCCAAACCTAAACTCTAACCCTAATTTATAAAATCCTAAACCCTAAACACTAAAAATTGATACCAAACCTAAAACCCTAAATCATAAGATGTAAACCCTAGAACTTGACTAATAAACCCTAATTATAAAACCTAGGACCTACACCCCAAACCCTAATCTTTAAACCCTAAACTAATAACCCTAAATCTAGAACCCTAAAAACTAAGCCCTAAACATTAACACATGGTACAAAAATTTTAACATCTACAAATGAACTACTTGGCCATCCCTTTCAAGGCCATAACCTCAACTAGAAGTCTCATTTCCACAACCCACTCCTATTTAATCCTTCATTATGACCACTTCAATAACTTCATGACAAACAACATACATTATGGAGACCACACCACAGAGGAATGATGCAATCATTGGCAGTTCTAATTAATCCCCTCTCCACTTTCATATCATAATTCCCACATAAATAAAAATATTTAAAAATAAGAAGAAAACATTCCATAGTAAATTCAATGGCATAAATTCTAATAATTTATACTCATAACCCTCATCATTATTTGAGAATGACTCACAAACATAAGAAGATCCAAAATGCTTTAACCCTTTCGCTCAACTTTTATAACCCAAATATAAAATAAATCACTATGTCTATAAGAAGGATATTACCTCTTACTCATCAAAATATTAATACCAATGAGGAACTAACACAATCATTACACTCATTAACATCTATATATTAGAGGTGACAAGGGGGTTATATCCAATAGTTCTAAAGGTCAAATTTGGGAGCCATCAAGAAATTCTAAATCACATGTCATCAAGTCTATTACTAGGTGGGTGAGTTGGGAACATGGTATTGGTATCCCTTATAGTGGCCTAAGGTGAAATCATATACTGACTTGAAAGATGTAAACATTAACCTGCCACTCTTTATAGAATAATAATAGATCCAACATAGAACAAACTATGATACACAAATCCAAGGAAAAAATAAAGTTCAAGTTAACATTTGATCTTTCATTAAATAGGAAACATAGTTTCCTTCATAAATTTACTATTTATTTATGAAACTATGTATATAGAGAATTCCAACATTAATTTTAGATCAAGGGGGAATTACAAAATTTCCTTTGTTGTAACCTTTTTTCACACTTAGGAATTCAAAGAACATCCTCCCCCTATATTAATTATAAGTTAAAATCCACATCAAGATTCTCATAAGGATCACATGATAATCACACTCATTTTTTAAAATGTATCATTAGTAATGAAACTCATGTTCCCAATGCAATTTGGGCTTCCAATGCAACTTGGAATCCCAATGTAACTCAAGTTAGAAATGCAACTTGGGCATGTAATGCAAATCAAGATCATAGTGCAACTCAGGATGGTAATAAAACTCAAGATCTTAATATAACTCATGCCCCCAATGCATCTTGGGATGTAAATGTAACTTGGGCTCCCAATGTAACTCAAGATTAAAAAAAAATCAACTTAGGTTGGAAAATCAACTTAGGATCATAATGCAACTCAAGCTCATAATGCAACATGGGCTCACAATGCAACTCAAGAATGGAATGCAACTTGGAATCACAATGTAGCCCATTTTCACTTACCAACATTGTATTAATTTATCATTGATGAGGAATATATCTTGCATCATATTAACTCATTTTATAGGCCACACATACATCCCCACATCCAAAAAACATACCAACATCATTTTTTTGCACCGAGGAGGAAACATAGTTTCTATTTGTATAACTTGTTTTCCAAATTAGAGTATACAAAGCAAACACAAAGAGGCAATTTTTGATCTATCATCATTTTTCATCATCCCTCATCATTCAAAATAAATTTACACCATAAAAGTGTAAAGAGGATATTATCTTATTTCCACCATTGAAATCATTCAAAAATCTCCATAGAGTGATCCATCATGACCCTACCTAATCTATCAGACTTGAATGAGAATAATCACCCAATTACACTCCAATTAGAATAAAATGAATTGAAACACCATTCAATATTCATCTAAAAAAGATATTATTCAGTTTGAAACAAATTTCTATTGACTGATATATTAGAACACACTCTACCAAATAAGGGAGTGACTAGGGATGATGAGGGAGTGATTAGGTATAATTATGGATAACAATATAATGGTTATGGATAATGAGGGATAAGAATTAATGAGGAGGGAGTGATTAAGGATGACAAACTATGATGAGGGTTGATGGGGAAGTGATTGGGGATGATTCAGGATAATGAAAGATGATGAACGATTAACTAGGGATAATTATAAATGATGATAGTTGGTGATGGATGATTAGAGAGTGACTAGGGATGATGAGGGATGGTGAGGGATGGTGAAAGAGTGATTAGGTATGATTAAGGATGATAAAGTTTGATAAGGGAGTGTTTATGGATGATTAAGGACAATGAGGGATGATCAAGGATGATGAGGGAATGACTAGGGATGATGAGGGTTAATGAGGGAGTGATTAATAATAATGAGGGAGTCATTAGGGATAATGAGGGATAATGATAACTAATGAGGGAGTGACTAGGGATCATAAATGAACATGAGGGTCAATGAGGTAGTGGTTAGGGATGATGAGGGTTGATGAGGGAGTATCCTATATGAATTTAGAATGCTAGAATATGACTTTATTCAATGTGAATTTGGAATAATACATGATATTTGAATTTAAAAATGTATGGATTAACCCATATATCTCACATATTCTTTATATTAAATGATATATTTTTAGGGTGACTTTGAATGGTGTTTTTATTCATTATATTTTGAATGGAGTGTATTAGGATGACAATCTACATTCATGTTTGGTGTAATTTATCATATCATGATTACAGGTAGATGTCATGTATGATTGATGACATGCATACATGTTATAATAGGTATGTGATAGATGTTATGTATGAGTGAATGTATCATGACTATAGGTATGTTACAAGTTACATCTTATAGGTTAGTAATTTATACATATTAATCGACCCATTGATTGAAAAACCATAAATTATTTAGGAATCTCCCTATAAGCTAGGGTATTCGTAGGGCATATTCAAGTAGGTAAATTACGTAGGGCATACTTACTTATAAAAAATATGGGGAATAATCAATGGTAAATATCTATTACATATGTAAAATGATTTGAAACTTTTTTTCTCATTCTATCTTCCAATCCTAAAATTCTAAAAATTAAGTATTGACCAAATTGGATTTTGAAAAATTAATTTCTAAATGGTAATTCCTACAACTCTAGAATCAATTTCATAAGATGTACAGTGGACCTAATTTATTATATTTAGTAAAATAATATATCACTAAATATATACTCTCACTAATAGAACCTCTTGAAACTCAAACCTAACTTACTCTCACTAAAAAAATGGTGTTTGCTCACTAAAAGCTAAATATATACACCCTTATAAAAACTTAATTTCACTAACCTTCCCTTATAAAAATAATATTTCAAAAGGTGTATTCCCTTTCAAAATCTAAATCTTTGAATTTTGTGCTTTCCCTCCAAAATTACTTTGGGTATAGGCTTATGGAGGTTTGAACCTACCTTGAAATCAACCATGGAGAAACCCACATGGTTTTAAGGAAATTTATGAGTATTTTCATCTTTGTCAACATCTTTGATTAGGTAGATTTTATTATTTAAAAAAAAATTATATGGGTTTGTAAAGGGGAAAGCACAATTTTTGAATATATAATTTTTTTAATGTTAGACTATTTTTTATAATTATTACTTGATTTATACACAACATACCTCATTAACTATATACATATTCTTACAAATACTTTTATAACTTTTTTAATGTTAATCAAAATTTTATAAAACTCATACTTGACCAATCTATGTATCATTGGCTATTATTTGTAAAAGAAAAAAAAGTTGATTTTCATGAAGTTAATGTCAAAAATTTGTGTTCATACACTTGCAGTTCAAATTTTCTAGCTATATTGACTTGTAAAATTATTTAAAATATATATTTATTTAAAATTAATAAAAAATATCTTGACCAATCTTCAACATTTCATCTATGCATATATGAAATTTCATACATTAATTCATTCATTTAATCAAAAAAAGTGTGTATGTACACATGTAGTCTCCTTATATTATCACAAAAAAGGCCAATCCATTGTCATAATTGCATCTATTTTGCATAATTTTATCATCTAAGTACTGAAAAAAATTATATTTAGACACTACATTCAAAATTACAAAATTCATATTCTTATGTCATTGTCAAATTATTTTTCCAAGTGTCTATAACATTTTATCTAAGTTAAACTACTATAATTTTCAAAAAACAAAGTATCACTTTATACACGCACCCCCCCCCCCTCACATTTATCCCTCATTATCTTTCATCTACCCAATTTCTATATCTCCCAAGTGTTCTATATAATTCAAAACATTGGTAATTATTCAACAATGATGAACAAATAATTGATTTCAAGGAACAAGAAAATGACTTCATAAATTTGTACTTTGAGGGATGTCCATCAACCTATAGAGAATCTTCCTCACTAGAAATCAAAATCAAGAGAACAAAAGATTCATCTAACACTAAATCCAACCAATTAGATGACAATATCATCTAGCTTAATGGAAATAATATCCCCAAAGGTTTGGTTTCCTTAGAATAATTGTTTGATAAACATGATAGGTACATAAATAAATAAAATCTAAAAGGAACCCAAATGATCCCCTAATTATTAAAAAGTAAATATAAGTATAGAAAATGAAAAAAAATGTAAACATTGGGAAGTATTATTTTAGGGAAGCAAGAGATATTCATATCTCTAATAAAATTATACATGGAAATTTTCACATTATTATGTGGATATAAAGTCCTTCAAAAACAAAATTTTGCATTATTTTATTCCATTAAAGACAAGTGTCAATCCCTTCAAGAAATAATTACAAAACTTGAATCCTAAGATTGTAGTAACCAACTATGAAGAGATAATATAAATTACAGATGTAAGAATCATCTTATTGATCCATCACTCTACATGGGTGGATAACATCATGCCTATAAGGAAGAAGAATGGAGAATTCACAATTTGTGTTTATTTAAATAATTTGAATCAAGCTTCACTCAAAGATAATTATCCTTTGCTAATTATGGACCATATATTATAAGATGTCATAATTTATAAAAATTATGTCCATGCTAGATGGTTTTTATAGTTAAAATCAAGTAAAATTTGCCTTCGAAGATCAAGAAGTAAAATTTGCCTTCAAAGATCAAGATAGAAAAATATTTACCACTCCTTGGGGAAAATTTTTATATAGGAGGATGCTTTTTTATTTTATCAAATTCAGGGCTGCTTTACAAAGGGAAATGGACTTGGATTTTTGTGGTGCAAAGAATAAAATTCAAATTAATCTATCTTGATGACCTCAAATAATTGTCAAATAAAAGAGAAGATCAATATGAACATTTGAGAATGGTTTTCTAAAGATATCATTGATTCTAAAAAAAACCATTTTTGAGGTCACTGAAGGAAAACTTATTGGGTATGTAGTCTTTAAACAAGTTACCAATATTAACTCATAGAGTTTTAAATAATTCAAAAATTGTCTCTTCCTAATAACAAACCCAAAACACATTCATTCTTTAGTAATGTAAACTTTGTAGGAAGATTAGTTCCTAATTTTACTAAGCTAAAAAGAAACATTCTTCATATGATGTGAGATAAAAATGATTTTAGATTGAATGACAATGGAAAGAAATTTTTCATCAATATTAAGAATTATATTTCTAAATCACTCATCTTAGTTTTCCTATATTTTTGAAATGATTTCATTTTCAATTGTTACTCTTATGAATACTATAGAAATTAATTGATATCTGATGATTTATTCATTGTGAAAGAGCAAAAGGCTTAAATGTGCACAACATAAAATGGGGGTCAATCAACTTCAATATTTTATTCATCATTGTATTAATTACATATATAGTTAATATATCTCCTAAATTTATGGATATCTTACTCATCCTTATCTCCCTAAATATATCAACCTATCCCCTAAATATCTTATAAACTTATCTCCTACAAAATATCTTAAATGTCCTATTCTAATGTGATTAATACTCACAATATAATCACTTACATTATGCATTATTTGTTCCACTTGTTATTTTCCCACACACCATAATTAACTAACAATATAATGTGGAACACCTAACTAAAAATGTGAGGACTAATTCCTCAACATCCCCCCTTAGTGCAAGCATGGGAAAAGGAACCACATGGAGTAAACTTCTTTTTATTCCCCCCAACAAAACAGACATCAGGTTCACCTGAGAATACATCCATTGCATTAAATATGATACTATTACATTGAATATCATCCATTATACATGTTTTATTGATAATTTCCTTATAACATATAAGTATTTAAATAGTTTGAGAAAATACAAATAACATGCACACATGACTACTAAAAATTAATTAATTGAATGAATCAAATTTAAAAATGACTCTATAAAACTAAATAACTCAACACAAAATTGAAACATATAAAAAAAATATGAAACTAAAATTATATAAATGAATTAAATAAAAAAAGAATACTTAAAATTTTAAAAAATAACACTAGACAAAAAATACTAATACTTTGAATAGTAATAATCTTAATAAAATCAAGGAAACAAATCATATTTATAAAAAAATAAACTCTACTAAAAAATATTAACTATTCAAATTTTAAACTCTAACAAATAAAAAAAATAAAAACTAAAAACTACTAGCTCAACTTAATACCACTATTAATAAATAAAACCATAGACTTTCTAAAAACTCGAAACAAAAAAAACTAAGTCATAAACCTAAAACCAAACTTCATAAAAAGTAAAATCATGGTCAAGGATGTAGTTGTGAATGGAGATTGTGAGATGGCTTTAGAATATTATAAGGTACACAATGGATCAGGTCAGTAATACAATCTAGACGAAGCTAGATCTGCATCAATGTTAATGAGGTGGAGATTGGTGAGACCAACAGAGGAAAGGTTGTATCCATATGGTCATTATCTCTCACTTGGTGATAAAAATGGAGTTAGAAAATCTACAAATGAGGGTGAGATGTTTTTGAGTTTGCCATTGACTTTGTTGATCCAAAGAAAATATATCCATTTTGGAATCACTTTGGAGTTTTAAAGCTTGGCAAGTTTGGGTAGTTATAGCTAGAATGCTTGAGGAAAAATTTGTGGACCTTATCAGAGCTCATATACGTGATAATATCAATATCTTTGAACACTCTTAAACCAAGATAATACACACAAAAATGACATAAATTTTGAAAAAGGAACACAATGATGGTGAAGATGAATTTTATACAATGGGATGGAACTAGAAGATGTGAACTAGTTCAGAGAGGAATGTATCACAATTTTATAGGATATGTTAAACCCATCTAGGGTTGTCTCTAACCACTGAGTGAATGGTGATAGGGTTTTTGAAGTAAATAATAGTGTAGAAACTCATTTTTGGTTGTGTATCTCATAGAAAATTACCATCTAAATTATAAGTGTTAGGAACAAATGCAAACTTGAATGCCAAATGCATGTTATGGATTTGAGAAGAGAAAAAATTAAAAATATTCATATAGATATAAATGCATAAATTATTATACATTATACACCAAACTAATGTTTGTGTTGTGTTTATGTGTGTGTGTATCTCAAATAATAAATGCCAATGGGATTTTTAGTGGTCTACACTACATAACCATGACAAAAAGATCTAAGGCCCAGCAAATGGAAATAGCAATGGACATCATCTTCACTCTAATACTTTTATTATTAACAAGACCTAAACTAAAAATAAGTCCCATAGGGTACCTACTATGATACTAGATGTATAAATTACTCCATATCAGATAATTTATTCATTATGATATAGCCAAAGGCTCAAATGTGCATAACACAAAGTAGGGGTCAAAACTTCAATAGTTAATTCACCACCATAATAGTTACATATATAGTGAATATGGCTCCTATATTTTGGGATATCTTCATCATATTTATCTCCCTTAATATCTCAACCTATCCCCTAAATACTTTACAAACTTATTGTTAGGTGTGGAGCCTAATTGTTTTCCAAGATTAGAGGTTAAAATTTGATGTTATTTTAGCTGGGTTTTGGATCCTATTATTTGTATCCCTGATGGAATAGTGGGTTGCAATGGGGGAACCCACCTCATGGTGTTTATGGGATGATCCCCTAAGCAAGGGTTCATGGGTAACACCCTTGAAGATAAATTTTATTAAAATTGCCTCATAAAATTGTAATTTTATAGTCAATCTAGGCCATTGATTAAAGGTTTCTGGATCTGATGGTAGAGGTTATGTTTAGGTGTTTTATTCCCTAAAATGTATTGATACATGGATGAGAGATAAAATACATTTTGGTACATAGAGAGGATGTAGAGAAGGTAGAGAGGTGTAACAAGTTTTGTTGCAAGATTTGTTTCTCCCTTGTATTATTGGAAATAATATATTTGACAAGTTTGGTGGATGTATTTCATCTTGGGTGAACCACGTTAAATCTGGTGTCTCCTATTTTGTGCATGTTTATGATTTTTTTTTTTTATGTTTGATTGATTCATTTCATAGTTTCTCTTGTATGTTATTTGGGGATAATTCTATGTTTTATTTTATCCTAACACTTATCTCCTAAAAAATCTTTCAAAACTCTTATTATAATGTGATTAATACTCATGTAATAATCACTTACATTATGCATTATTTGTTTCCCTTATTATTTTCCCATGCCCTAATTAACTAATAATATAATGTGTACTATATAAGCACCCCTGTGAGTACTAATTACTCATAAAATACACATTATCATCCATCTTCATACAAAAAAATGAACAAGGCATTGCTCTTAGATCACCTTCTTGAGTTTTGGTTTAATGGATCATGAGCTCAAGTACTCTTTGATTGAGAAATGTGCATATGTTGTGGTCAAAGTTGTGAAACACTTCAAGTTATACACCTTCTAATCTCACATGATTGTGATGGTTATGGATTATGTTATAAAATATATTCTGACCCAACAAGAACTCACTTCCAAGAGAGGAGGTTGGATTTCCAAAGTTCATGAATACAATCTAGATATTAATTCTGCAAGGTTGGTAATAAGCAAATGTATTTTTTAGTTGATAGCTCAAGGTACTAATTCATAGATAGAAGTAAATTAGGAGGATGAGGTAGAATTTTCTCTTCTAGTGGTATTCATTTATTATCTATGAATGGTATTATGTCATTGCATACTTATTATCATATGGAGAATGTCCAACACACCAAAATTCCAAATGAAAGAGGAATCTCAAGTTTAGTGAAACCAAGTATGTAATATAGGATAACACTCTCTTCATGAAATCCCTTTATGGGAACTTTTTGAGATGTTTCAAAAAATAATATAAAAATATATTTATGAATTATTTCCATGATCAATCTTGTGGAAGACACTTTTCATTTTTTAGTTACAACTTTTAAAATCCTACAGGCTCATTAGTATTGGTTTACATTATTTAAATATGCACAATAATGGATTTAAATATGTGAGGCTTTTCAATTATTTATTGATGGATATAAAATTGTATCATTACCCCTCTGTCTCATGGTCATTAA
Source organism: Torreya grandis (assembly GCA_037957365.1). Taxonomy (NCBI): domain Eukaryota; kingdom Viridiplantae; phylum Streptophyta; class Pinopsida; order Cupressales; family Taxaceae; genus Torreya; species Torreya grandis. Next base: position 1,701,051 of record JARHVA010002266.1, read on the forward strand.
AGAGCCTTTTTAGAAATTGGGTTTGGATTTCATAGGTAAATTGAATCTACATTCTAATGCAGGACACACTCATGTTCTAACAATTAATAATTATTTCAAAAAGTGGGTGTAATAAATTTTAGTAAGATAAACTACTAATGAGGTGGTTTTTATTATCATCAAAGGGAATATATGATTAGGTTTGGATTTTTTCAAAATATTATGATGGATAATGCTTTAAATTTATCATCAATTAAACTCATTGGTTTTTGCTATGGGTATGGTATCTCAATAGAGAACTCTTATGATAATTAACCTCAAGGTAATGGTTAGGCTAAGTCAGGTAATAAAAATATCACAACTATCATTAACAAATTGGTTGATGAAAATCAATGAAATTAGCACAAAAAACTATATGAAGTTTTATGGGTGGACTATTTAACTCCTAAAAGATTAATTTGAGTTTCCTATTTTCAAATACTATAAGATATAGATGTAATTATTCCCATTTATATGGAGTTTCTAACTCTATAGTTAGCTCAATATATATAAGATTATCATCTCAAGGAATCATTGGAAAAAATAACTATGTGGTTAGCCATATTAGAGGAAGAACAAGTGATGGTAATTGTTACGATTATGACTCATCAAGAAAATGTGAAAAAAGTGTTTGATCACAAGGAAAAATAGTAATATTTCTAATTTAGATAAAAAATTGGTTGAGTCAAGTTGAAGATGTTTTATAAGATTGAAAAGGGTAAAATTTACCATGTCCTATTCAAGTTGAAGAGAAAAAATTAAAATTTTAAGTCAAATTAAAAAAATTGAAAATGATATGTAGGGTGTGTAGCCTAGCTTTGCACACCCAAGAGGCCAAGCTTGTCTAACATCCCAGGTGTGTAGGATGTTGAGATGTGTCTTACCTATGGATAAAACTTTCATGATCACCACATCCCCATGATTGGGCCCACCTAACCTCAAATACAAGAATTCATGTCTGTGGTGAAACACATACATGACTTCATGTTCACTACACCCATGGGACCTGATGGACAATATCCTACAAACATGTTATGAATTCACATGGGGGAAATTTTGGCACCATGGAACACCAATATTTTTCCTTTATATTATTTAAAAATCCATAAAAATATTATTTAAATCATAATTTCCCTCTTAGCTTAGCTCCATAGAGCCTCTAAAATTTTGACCTTTCACTATTTTATCCCACAAAAATATAATTATGATAACAAATACTCAAAAACTTCATGCCTCCAATAAATCCATGTTGGTGTGAATTTAAAAAACTAAAACAAGAATTTCTAATGGTTTTTACTATTAGGGAAGTTATCATTACCCTAGGTACCCCAAAGTTCTAAATATTTGCCATTATCACTTGTTAAGCAATCTAGACAATCAATTGACATTTTCATGACCATTGTATAATGTTATTCATAATCACATAAAAAATATTCCTCTACATTTATGTGTGAATTTTCAAGCTCTCATTAAATTAGCCTATTAAATCACTAAGTCAACAAGGATGAAGTTTAATTACATAGGTTATGAACCTATGTTGATGCTCGAAAGTGATATCCTTGAAATTTGTGATTCTCAAATTAGACGTGTGGATTTGAAATAATTCCACAAATTAATGAATGTATAAATACCAAGATCTATAACTAATATCTTATCCAAAAGTGGTCTACCTGAAGTAGCTAGTCTCCCCATTTTCATGCAATGTTTAGACCTGATATTCTTTAGTGCTCATAAGTATGATGAAATTACACAAAGTAATGAATGTAGAAACATCAAGATCTATAAATAATATCCTCTCCAAAAGTGGTTTTCTTGAAGTATCTAGTCTCCCCATTTTTAAAATATTTCCAAACCTGATATTCACTTATATTCAATAGTATAATGCTAAAAATAGAGAGATAAGATCAAAATTGGAATATCTAATGACCAAACTAGATAGTATAGCTTTAAACATGACTATATGGATTCCTATAAGGGAAACCTACATAATAATGAGAATAAAAATTGAACAGTATAAGAGCTTTGATGTTTTAAATGTTCACGAGATTAAAAAACATAATTTATGGGTTAAAACTATGTGCACTTTGTTCACTTAATGCATTTCAAATCACCATCCGTGATTTCTCAAACATGAATTATTCCCTGATGATGAATCATGTATGGTGATTCAAAATGCATTGAGTAAACAAACTGCATACATTTTTACCCAAAAGTTATGTTTCACAATTAAATAGTATGTTTTGGACAAAACCCAAATAAGCACCTCAAAACTATAAAAATTATTGGTTACAATATAATATAAAAGGTCTCTCCATGATTCAAAAAAAAATTCAAATTTGACTCTAAAGGAGCTATTAGATATGATAACTCTCTTTAACAAGGTTTTAGGTAAAAAGACCACTAGGTATTTTCACCAATGAATTTTTATGGATATAAGCATCATCTATAGTAGGAAAAAATATATATAATGGGGTGATATGATTAGTGATGCTCTTTATCAACAATTGACCAATGTATAAGTAACCAAAAAACTCTACATAAAATCCTAGTTAGTGTATTCACTAGAATCCAAAAGAGTATACCCTAACCTCACTCAATTTCAAAACATAGACTCAACCACTAAAGTGCATGTATTATAATCTTATTTTACCATGTAATATAGAAACAAACACTTTAAATAGGTCAATAATTATTTCACTATGATAATTTTATAAGCATTAGATGAGGACTAGGGAAGGAATATATCTGCTAAAACAACACACCTAATTTCAAAATATAGAAGATACTTCATTTTAGTAAAATAATTATCCTAGATAAGATTTATAGTATTCTATGGTTATCCCCCATGGTTTACAATATTGGAAAAATAGCAAAAAAATTATTGATTGTGTTGTGTAGATAGTTGGCTAAAGTGCACAATGTGCAAAACATTGTAGGAAAAATCACGTAATAGGTGATGTTTTTACTATCTCCTTGGGACACTACACATAATAATTAAAATAACACATATAACATCAATTATTTTATTATTCAATTTTTAATGCATCCCCACATAAGTCAAACTTCCTTTGAAAGAAAGGGGGTTTCTAAGGCCCAACTCAGAATTTGTTCTTCCTATGAACACAGTCCACATTTTGAGGAATGTTGTGAACATTTTTGATGAACTAGTGGAGTGTGAATCATATTTTTTCACTATAAAATTTGTACTTTGTATCAATAAAGCAATCCCAAAATTACTAGCTATAAAAATAATTATGTTGTTAGTAAAATTGTTGATCAAAAAGTATATTGAATAGCTTCAAAATTAAAAATATATGCTTGCTAGTATAAATTATGGTATACCTAATTTAATATCATATATAAATAAAAATATTTATATAATTAATTCAACAACTTATATCATGTGCACCTTTATTAAATACAGAAAGCAATCTTGAGCTAGTTACAACGAAACTTGTAATACAAGTAAAGTGATTTAACTTATTTTGGGAATAATGGAGTTTTATTCCTAATTTAGCTAAAGTTCTAGATTAATAAATAAATAAATAATATTAAAATAAATATATTCCTAATTTATATAATTTATTTGACTTTTTTACCTTTCTAAAATTATCAATAAATAAGGAGAAATATGACTTAGCTAGAAATAGGCTAAGATGGTTGATACAAAGGCTAAAACTAGTTGTGTAGGACTAGGATAGTGTTTTGATTATGAATCTAACTTTCATTTATGGAAAGTACAAGAGAACAAAAAATAGGACACTTTAGTTTTTAACACTATTTTCCACTCCTTCTGTTATTATCCAAATTGGTCACAGATACTTGAAAATTTTTGGGTTTTTACATTATTCCTATGTGAGCCTACATGTGAAATATTGAGTGTTGATTATCAATAAAACTCATTATATATCTAATTTAATCTTCAAAACCCTAACCCTCCATCATGTTTGATAAAATAATGTTTAAATCATTTAAGCAAAGGGGGCTTAGTGTGTAAGATGCACTGAACTTGTAATCCACACCCCGTATGTGGGTACACTTCCTACATACCAATACTCCAAAGAGGGATCAAGACATATGCACTTGTCCCACATCATGTGTTTTATGACATAGTGTGATGTGGATGCAAAAATTCCAAATTGAGAGTGCTTTAGGTGGCTAGGGACTGGTATGATGGTTTTAGTATGTTTGCAGCTATGTTGGATGACTATGTGCAAAGAATAGGGAAGTTTACCTTAGTGTTTTGTTTGTATTCTTGCTTACTTTGTAATGTTTTTCATCTCCCTCTTTGTAAATGATATTTTCATGAGTTTTTATAGGAAATAATTGGTCATGGGTCAGATGTATTCATGCTAGGCCAACATAATTAAGGATAGGGATTGGATGAAAATAACTATTGGGGCTTAAAGTGTAAATGGATAGGAGTGTTGAAAATGGGACACCCTAGGGTCTGGTGCTATAGTCCAAGTATGTCTCTCCTATCCTATAGGCTCAAGACCTAGGGGAAAAAGATTGGCTTAGGAAATATAGTTTGTTTGAGGTGGAATGATCATTTAGAAGGTTTTGGATGATTGGTAATGAGTGAAAGGATGTCTTAGAAAGGTCACAAGAGCATGAAAAAAAGATAAATGGATAAGGTGTCACAAGAAACACTCAAACTATCAATTTGGAAATTTTATATGACTACATTTACCCCCCCCCTTATTTTAGTGATTCATCAAAGTAAAATGTTAGGATAATGGAAAAATAGAAAGCATACATGAACTTACCTATAAGGGTGAATCCCATGAACATGTGTGATCTTAAGTGTTCATAGAGAGCACATTGTGAAGTGTAAATCTATAATATAAAATAAAGAGTAGATAAATTCTTACTAAACACATTATGTCTAAAATAAGAATGTATAAAAGCTAGGTAAAAAAGAGAGGAAAATAAAGGAATGAATACACCTCACTGGGTAAGCAAACCAATACAAAACCTATTGTGATGTTGATTGATGGTGAGTGGTGTGTTGTACCAAAAGTAATATCATGAATGGAGATGAGTACTCAATTCCTTAAGAGTAGCTCAAGAATATAAAGGCTATCCCTTTATCTCCATCATCACCCACTAAGTGAAGCTATGTGATCATGCGTGTGTTAATATATGTTTGGACTATGTTTATAATCCCTTTGAGTATGTGGCTCAAGAATATAAAGGCTAGCTAGCCCTTTAGCTCCATCCTTGCTCACTATGTAGTGAAGCTATGAATTGGCACCAATACGAATTTGTGTCATATGAGATGGATCCTAAATCCCATGAATGCTCTGTAATCTATCAATATGACATGGATAGCCAAATGTGTACTGAGAAATAGGCCAATCTTGGCCACTCTAAAAGGTGTATATTAAGCTTATATGAAAGCCACTCCAAAACTGAGAACTAGTATTATATAAAGCCCACTCTAAAATGATACAAACCACATATATATGTAATAAGGCATGCAACTACTAATAATACCTAGGTAATAAAATGAACTAGAAATAGAAGAAGGTAAATATGTTATGCACATTACCCCCAATCACTGGTGTTTATAACAAGGATTCTAATCTAGAAGTTATACCAATTAACAAATCTAAAACTAAAAGTGGGAGCCATCATGCCACACATGATGCCCCCTATATCTAGATACCATGAGTAAAACTATACTAAAACTAATAAATCTAAATTATACTATAGCTGACAAAACTATAACTGACCTTACCTTTCTATCTATTTCTAAAAAAAATGTGTTTTCTCCTATTTGGATAGGAGCACTAAAAATAGGACACTTTTTTGTTTGATACTATAGTCCAAGTATGGTACTCTTGTCCTTTACTATTTTTTATCATTTTTCTATATTAATCACTATCTTTCTAGTTTTTTTTGCCTATTTAGGATTCTGAATACTATTTTGAGTGTTCTAAAAACTAATTTTTGACCGGTAGAGGACTTTGGTCTCTATGATAAAACCCCTATTTTTTTCCCCCTCTTCTGAGTGTAGAAATGAAGACTCTACAATGAATACCCTCAAAATAAATATCCTTACAAGTGTGTTATGCTATGAAATTCATGATATAGTAATGATGATCAAAATTTTGTCTCAAGTTATAACATAGTTTATATTAGAGATGGTTAGATCAATAGGAGTATGCCTAGGTAGATGTAACAATGTAATATCATGTGCAGTATATTGAGCTAGAAGTGAAAAAATGGTTAGTTATTAGTTGTTAGTTTTCAAAGAGGGATGGACAATTATTTCTATCATGGCATCCAAAAAATCAAGATAATGCATGATGTGGATCATGGCATTGCAAATAATTGGAAGAAAACAATCAAACAAGTATGCAAGGAAAGAAGCAAGAAGCACACAAAAATGGCCAAGGGGGCAATAAAAAAAGTGACATGTACACATGTCACTCAAACTAGAAAATAAAGCATACAAATCATGTTCAAATTCCCACATACACATATAATTATAAACAAGCAAAGGACATTGGCAAATGTATTAAGGCACACACAAGAGTATAAGCAAAGTTAGCACAAGGTCCACAAGCACATATAAGAGTATAAGCAAAGGACATTGGAAAATGTTCAAAGTAATACACAATAGTACAAGCAAATTTGGAATGAGGGCCACAAGCACATAGAAGATTATAAGCAAAATACATTGGAAAATGTCTGAAGGCACACAAAAGAGTACAAGGAAAGTTGTCATGAGGGCCACAAACACATAAATGAGTATAAGCAAAGGACATTGGCAAATGTTTGAAGGCACACACAAGATTACAAAATAATAACTGAGAAATTAAATCACATCTAGATACTAATAGTAAGAAAGGAAAGCATGTAAATGTTAGAAATACTATTGCATCTAACTAATCAAATCAAGAAGTGAAAGTATGTAAAACATGTAGTACAAGACTAGGTAGATGCTAAGGCATACACGAGTGATATATACTAGTGAGTGTTGAAATAATAATATATGTAAGATATTAATTAATGTACATAAACATGATAACTAGACTGTGTGGCGTTGGAATGACATAACCTGGATGGTGTATTCATGTAGAAGATGCCCCCAGTGGGTAGATATATCAATGTATGTCTTTAATGTATTAAATAAGATGCCCTCACAATGGGTAGAGTGAATTAATCAAGAATTTGGGTGTCACTACACACACTCAAAGAAGATCAAGTGAAGCATGGTAATGTAGATAGATCGATAAACAATAGCATAGAACAATAAAATGTAAATGTAGCATGGTAGTAAAAATGTAAAGCATGGATAATGCATACAGTTGAAATGTTTTTGATGTTCTCAATTTATTTTAATGTTTTTTATATTTTTACATGTTATATTGTTTTTGGTATTTTTGAAATAAGATATGTACAAGTAATCATAAGGAAACTATGTACAAAAAATAAAAAAGAATCTATATACAAAAAAGACTGAGAAGAAATGATACTAACTGATGAGTCTCTTAAAAGACTCCCTGTCATGGTGTCCTATATCAAGGAGAGGGATCATTCATGATCGTGAAGCATGATGAAAGGGCTGAGACTATAAATCTAAAAGCTATGTATGTTGTAAGTGTTCTAAAGTATTTTTAGTGAAAATAAATTATGGGGTCCCATTGTAAATTTAAGAATTGGATGCAACTATTGGGCTCTTAGGGACCCATCTAGTAGTATAATAAACTCTCTAAAAGTATGCTCTATGTGTAGAGGCATAAGATCTCAATGATACTACCCTAGGTGTGAATACTATAGATGGAAACTATTTAAAGTCCTAAAACTATTGATGGTGTAGTGGCCACTCTAAAAGAGGCATCCATAGAAGTGTATGAACTCTCTATATTGGCAAGGGAGGCCTTGACTTTGTTTGGATCTCAACTAGAGGAATAAGAACTATAACTAGTGGATGAGATAAAAATGGTGACTTCAAAGTAAGAGATGGCTCTAAAGTGGGGAGTGGTAACTTATTAAAAACTCCACCAACTATAACAAACTGATTAGCATGAATGAATTTCATGCATCTATGAACTGTAGAAGGTACTACTCAAATTTTTTAGATCCATAGTCAACCAAGCAACATATCAAAAAATCTTGCACTGGGAATAATAGTAAATGGTGTGGCCACATGTGTTGGACCAACCTGTAGAAGATATATAATCTCACCCAATGAAATTTATATGTGCCCATTGAATCCAATGATAACTGTGTCTATTAGGGTGATATCCTATTCTGAATATCCCAAATCTTGAAGTAATGTCATGATACACATGTTCGCACTAGATCCATTGTCTATGAGAACACTATGAATGGGATGATGATCAATATAGGCTTTGATAAAGACTGAATGATAATCCAAATCATCCTCAACTATCTTTTATTCTGAAAAGGATATCAAAGGTTTAGATAGAACTCTAGAATTATACACACCAATTATGTTGCTCAAAGGATGTGACTCAATTGAAGGTGCCTAGTATGTATCTAGTGGAGGGTGTGCATTATATACATGGTGAACATATAATGTATCCCTAGTCTCTTATTTATAATGATGTGAAAAAGGATCTAAGAAAAATTTTAGAGCCTTTTCCTATGTTTGCTTTTTCTGAGAAGGCTCAACTGGAGTGTTAAGATCAATAAGGTTACCATCTATCAAGTATTTTATCTTGTGTCAAAAATTGATGCATCTATTCATTGTCTAGCCTGGTGCCTTATGAAAATCATAAAATGCATTCTAATAATATCCATGTGGAAGAGGCTTTATCATATCAACTTCCTAAATAAGAGGTAGAGATATGATATTCCATTCCAATAACTGCCATAAGACTCTATCTAGAGATACGGGTAGATTGGTAAAGGTTCATCGAGGAGGTACTAATAAAACCACTCACTGAGGGGGATCTGAAGCTACTTTATACTATAGATTGATTTTGACTTTTACTAACATTAAATTTACTTTGTATGGGACTTTACTATTACTCTTGTTTGTTGTTTTTGATATGCTTATGTACTTTAGTTTACCCATTGAAATTAATTTGAATTCCCTTTCTTTTTGTGTATGACATAACTCAGTGAAGGAAGAGAACCTTTTAAACATTATTGGCTCATGCAAATCTGACAAAAGACTCTTTTTGAAGAGATCCTATAATTCTTTATCAACTATGGGGATAGTCATTTTAGCCAAGATAGTCTTATATCTAATAACATAATCTCTTAGATGTTCAATTGACCTTTGTTTATATTGTGAATTTTGGGCATAAGAAACCTTGTCACTTATGTTAATTCTAAAATTATCTAGGAACATGTTGGCTAAAAGATTGAATGCATTGCTCAACTAATGTAGTAGACTATAGAACCATTATAGAGCATAATCCTTCAAACTCCATGAAAATATCTTGGTTAATAACCAATCATTTGGTATACATTCCAATCATGTTTCATGAAAATCTCTCAAGTGTGTCTTTGGATCATCCTTTCTATCATATAGAGTGAGCTTGGGTTAAATAAAACTTGGTGGCAAGGGTGTAAAATCAATATGGCATGCCAATGGTGTATGAAGTAGATAAAACAAATCCAAAGATTATGTTGGTCTAGAGGCACCTTGCTCAAGATGTAGCACCTTGGATTGAAGAGATTTTATCTCTTAAAAAATGGAATCCATGTCAAGAGACAAAGATTTACTAGCCATAACTAGTGGTGCCACGTAGGAAGGTTGAGATGCTATAAGGCTTATTGAGACATAGTTTCCCTCATAGTGTCATTTGCAATTGGTTATTCTATGGTTTGAGAGGATTGACCATTGTTTTATTTTTATTATTTTTCTTGTAGTATTTTAAGCATATCATCCTTATATCAAGATGTTAAGTTAAAAGTTCTTGAAGTTCCCTCTTATCAGTTTCATCAAAACTGGTATATTGGGCCATTGTTAAAGTAGGAGAACAAATCAAAAATGGATTGAATTTTTTGCAATAAGTTATAATAAGCAAAATGTGATGGAATTAAAGTACTAAATAAAGGAAATGTGATGTCCTAAAATAACAAACTAGAATTTGCATAGAAAGGATACGAAGCTCAAAAACACGTAAGGTGATACCTCAAGAAGTAATGGGACCTAATAAGTTTAACTAGGGTTTGAAATAAATGATTTTTAAAATTACTATGGTGAATTTTAAAAATTAAAAGTGAAATTTTGATTTAAATATATAGGAAATTTTTAAAAAAATATTTAAAAAATCAGTAAAGAATTTTCCCTAGGTTTTTTGTGAACAAACAAAGTAAGTCGGGTTCACTAAATGATTTAACTTTTTTGGAAATAATGGAGTTTTATTCCTAGTTTAGATAAAGGTCTAGATTAATAAATCAGTAAAGAATATTGAAATAAATATAGTTTTGATTTATATAATTTATTTATCTTTTTTACCTTTCTAAAAATAGAAATAAATAAGGAGAAATATGACTTAACTAGAAATAGGCTAAGATGGATGATACAGAGGTTGAAACTAGATGTGTAATACTGGGATAATGTCATGAATCTGAATCTATATTTCATGTAGTGAAAGGATAGGAGCACCAAAAATAGGACACTTTGGTATCTAGCATTGTTGTCCACTCCTACTATTATTGTCCATAATGGTCATACAGACTTAAAACTTTTTTAGTTTTTTCATTATTCCTATGTGAGTTTGTATGTTAAATTTTGAATGTTTATTATTGATGAAACTCATTATATAGATGATTTAATCTTCAAAACCCTAACCCTCCATCCTGATTATTAAAATAATGTTTGAATTATTTGAGAGGGGGTTAGTGTGTAAGATGCACTAAACGTATAATCCACACCCCTTGTGTGGGCACATTACCTACATACCAATACTCTGAAGAGAGATCAAGCCATATGTAGTTCTCCCACCTAATGTTCTTTATGCAATAGTGTGATGTAGATTCAAAAATGCCAAATTGAGAGTGCTTGAGGTGGCTAGGGATTGGTATGAGGGTTTTAGTATGTTTGTAGCTGTGTTGGGGTATTGTGTGAAAATAATAGGGAAGTTTGCCTTAGTGATTTGTTTGTATTCTTTCTTTCTTTATAATATTTTTCACCTCCCCCTTTGTAAATGAGTTTTGGATGGGATTTTATAGGGAATAATTGGTCATGGGATAGATGTATTCAGGCTAAGTTGACACAATTAAGGATAGGGATCAGATGAAAATAACCATTGCAACTCAAATTCCAAATGGATAGGAGCATAAAAAATATGACACCCTAGGCTCGGATGCTATAGTCCAAGTATGGAACTCTTATCTTATAGGCTCAGGACCTAGGGGAATAAGATTGTCTTAGGAAATATAGCCTAGATGAGGTGTAATGATCATTTAAAAGGTTTTAGATGACTGATAATAAGCAATAGGATGTCTTAAAAGGGTCCCAAAATCATGTAAAAAGGATCTATGGATATGGTGTCACAAGCCACACTCAAACTACTAATTTGGATATTTTATATGACTACATAAAGTCTAAAATTAAAAATATAATAAATAAATCCTAGACCACTTAGTTAAAATAGACTAAATAAATTTATTCTAACTCACTATAAATATTTTTTCATCATTAAATAATCCTCTTTAATATTAAAGTCAAACATGCAACTAAAAAAACAATCCTAATCAGCTTAGGTGTCCCAACTAAGCTAATTATAGCAAATAAACTAAAACTTTAATTTCAATTATCTAATCTATAATTTGAACCCTTCCTATTTTTAATTATTATATAATGTTTTATACTTAACTAATTACTCAAAAAATTAACTAAAATGAACTACAATGAATTGGAGTGAACTGGAGTGAATCATTAATTAATTGGCCCAGTTCTATCTATTTTTTAGGAACTCATTGTAAAGTGTAAAAAATTGAAGAAACAACTAATTAATGTCATAAATAAATTATATAACCTTCCAAAACACATAAAAAATAAAAATATTCTATGTATAAAAATATAACTTGAATTCCCATATTGGCATCATACTCAACATTCCCCCTTTGATGCAAAGAGGTGAGATTCCTACCATCTCCTTGAGTTTTACATTAATATTATTTATAATATAAACCATATTATTTGCATTAAATATGATGTAAGGGATATTTTTTAAGCTTCAATAGATGATAATGAAATTTTATCATGTTTATTTGATTACCAACAAACCAACACACTTCCTAATATGAAGTAATAACCTGAAGTTGACTTCATGTCATCAAGAGGTCCTTCCAAATATAAATTTGTGTATCTAATGAGACATAAATAATTTTTTTCCCTAGAATTAATATTATTATTATAATTACCTCTTACATATTTAAAAATTATTTGTATTGCTTGCAAATGCTTGATTGATGGTTTGCCCATAATATAGAAACTAGTGAAATCCCATAACTGATATAAGGTCCTATCATAGTGAGATACATCAAACTGAACACCATTATTATAAAATTATTTTCATCATTTTAATTACTTCCATCCTCCATTATAATATTTTATCCACTTACAATTAGAGTTTATATAGGCTTCAACTCTTGAATATTATACTTCTTTAGCATGTCTTCAACATACTTGGCTTGACAAATGCATTTTTCATATTAATTTTTATGGAATTACATGAAAATAAATGAATTAATAATTAAAATATAATTCATATAAAACTATTATTTCATATCTTCCTTTAAGCTATTCAACATCTCTATAGAGCTACATGTAAACATCAAGACATCTAAGTAAACAAACATATAAAACATTAGAACTAGATGCTTGTGTGTAAAGAGTTAGTTCATTTTTAATTATTAAAAAACCTTTATCCAATAACCATATATAAATTCTTTATTACCAAAATTTTTGAGCTTGGTTCAGCCTATAAATATATTTATTCAACTTATTCAAAACCTTGTGGTTTTACCATATATACTTCTTCTTCAATCACTCCATTAAGGAATGAAATTTTATCATACATTTAATGGATTTTAAATCCATTATGAATAGATACAATAATTATTATTATTTTATTATCATTATGAGCCACACAATCATATATTTCTTTATATTCTACTCCATATGATTGTGCAAATCCTTTTTCAACTAGTCTAGCTTTCAGCTTGTTAATTGTACCATCAATTTTAACCTTGATATTTTAGACCCAATTTGTACCATTTACATATTTAATAAAAATATTATTAAATAAATTCCATGTTTTATTAATCTAAATTTAATCTATATCTAATTTCATAGCATCAACCCTTTTCTTATTTTGACTAGCTTTTGCATAACTTATAATTTCACTAGTCACAGATGATAAAGTAGCCATAGTATTTTCATCATAAGCATAATAAAATAAGTTAAATTATTTATATTTTAGAATTTTTATATTAATATAAAAATTATTATCCAACATCTGATTTTTTATATGAGGATTCAACAAACTCTTGTTATTACTAAGAGGTGATGAAGATGGATGACTAGGCTCTTAGGAAGAGCTAATATTATTTCCTATTGAACTAGAAACCTATGTAGGACTTTGTTATCCATAAAAATATTATTAAATATTTAAATTATTAATTATTTATATAAATTATTTTAATCATCATACACTTCATTTTTATTACAATCCCTAGAAATAGTTATGGATTTACCAGTAGGATTAGAAAACTCATATTCTTTGATTTCATCACTCTAACTAGTGAAACTATGAACAACACTCTTAGGATAAATTTTATAAATTTTGCATTTTATTATATTTTCATTATACATTAAAATTCAAATTGTATGGAATTTCCATAATTTCTCTTGGATTTTAAAGGAATCATTTAACTTGCTGGAATAATCTTTGTGACTTGTTACCTAATTTGAGCAACCTAAATCAAGAGAAAAAAATGTTTTATTCCTCTATTCACACAAAAAATATGATACAATAATATGATCCCTCTTTAAACTCACATTTCTCATCTTGGAAATCCTTATCTTCCCTTTCTTTCTTAAATTTATTCTTAACTACTAGTATCTAGTAATCTTTTATCACATTTCTTGGTTTTTTGTAGTAATGACAAGTAAATTATTTATTTCTCTTACCTATGAAGTTTGATTTATATTTTCCATTTTAATTTTATTTTTTAAAAATACCTTGATTATTATTTTTAAATTTTTTTTGTGTCTTTGAAACCCTTGCATTGGTTTCAAGTTCTTGTTCCAAATCATATTTTGTATCTCCTGCATATAATCTCATCTTATCCTCATGAGACAAGAGATAACCCACTAAATCATCAATACTTATAGTGTTCATGTCTTTACAATATTAAAGAGTGATAATAATATGAAATAATATTTGGTTTAAATATCTCAAAATATTTCTTACTATAACACTATCTTGTATAGTTTCTCCATAAACCCTCATTCTATGTACTAAATCATTTACCCTTATGCAATAATCTTAAACTCCTTTAGAATCCAACATTATCAAATTCTAAAAATTAATTTTAAGAGTTTGGATTTTTTATTTTATTATATTAATATATTATTAATATGAGGTATAAAAGGTATTCCATGCATCATGAGATTTTTTGTATCCTATAATTTTTGGATAAATGTTTGTGTCTATGGCACTTTGAAGATAGAAAAAAACTTGTGCGTCTCCCTTTTCTTTATCATTTTTTTAATTTTATAATATTGTGTCAAGGTATTATAATATTTAGGTGGTGTATAAATATATATATAATTATCAAAAACTCCTTTACACCAAATATTCATCTTCAATAAATCTCTTCAATACTCAAAGTTTTCACCTTTGAAAATATGAATATTCATGGAAGTAGAATTCGTTGAAACCATTGTATCTTATGAAAATGGCATGTAAAACCTTTTGAACCTTGATTTAATTTGGATATTATATAAAATTAAGGTATTTAATTAACTATTATAGTGAAAATTATATATTTTTTACTTTAAAATTGAAACTATGTATCAACAAAACTAACACAAAATTACTAAATGTCAAACTAGTTATGTTGTGAGTGAAATTGTTAATCAAAAAGCGTATTGAATAGCTTAAAAATTTAAAATTTATGATTAATGGTATAAATTAATATACATCTAAAATAATTTCATATATAAAACATAAAAAAATATTCTCAATTAAAATTAATTCACCACACTTCTATTGTGTGCAACTTTATTAAATAAATAAAGCCATCTTGAACTAGTTACAAGGAAACTTGTAATGAAAGTAAAGTATAAAAGTAAAAATATAATAAACAAATACCATACCACTGATTGAACTTAAAATATACTAACTCAAATAAAAATATACCAAATAAAATGATTTTAACTCTCTATAAATATTTGTACATCATGCAAGAAGCCTCTTTCATAGTAAAATCAAACATGCAACTAAAATAGAATCCTAATCAACCTAGGCATTCCAAATAAGATAGTTATATAAAATTAAATTAAATTAAATTAAATTTTATATATATAAACTATAAATTTTTCCCCACCTCATTGGTAACGACTATATAATGTTTTAAACTCAATTAAGTACTCGAACAATGAACTATAATGAAGTGGTAGTTAATTGGCAGTTTCAACTATTTTTTAGGAAATCATTAGAAAGTGTCAAAAACTGATAAAAAAATAATTAAGATAATAAATAAATTAAATTACATTCTAAAACACCTAAAAATTAAAATATACTAAATATAAAATTAAAACTCAAGTGCCCATATTGGGTTGATTGCTCAAATGAATAAGAGGTGTTAAGGCATGACTAGGGAAGATCAAGTTTGTATCAAATCAAATATTTTAATAATAAATTGGTAAAAAAATGGCATGGTATATGATGGGATAAAAAAATATTTACCCATCTCACATTGATATATCCATGGTTGAACCATTACCAATAATTAATTGGTCTACGTAGGAACTGATAGATTTATAGATAAGGGCCAAGATAGTCTTGGACCAATTCATGAAATGGTTTAATATAAAGATTAAATAATTTACCAAATAATGTGGATTTTTAAAATATATGAATTTAAATCAATCAAAATAGGTCTTGATATCAGTTCCAAAATCACCTAAAATAAGAATTTATGACACCACAACTCAAAAAATAGTCACTACAATAGGTGATGGGGAGGGTGAGGACCCAAATCAACCTAAGAAACTAAGTAATACCTATGGATAAGGTTATGTTTTTTTTATAAAAATGTAGGCCAAAATTTTTTTACTACTAAAATAATCCTCTCCCCTCAGGGATACACCTTTAATGATTATTAACACCATGCACTAGTGTCTTGACTCTACTTAAGGATCAATTCAATATGAATTTTCTAGTGATGTTACCATTCCATCACCTAAAGTACCAAGACCTTATTCCCCTTCATATTTATCAAAAATTCCACCTATGGCACATTATTCACCATCAATATAACCTTCACCAACATCTCCAAGTGCACAATTTGTTGAAGCAGTAATATCTTGACTCTACTTAAGGATCAATTCAATATGAATTTTCTAGTGATATTACTATTCCATCACCTAAAGTACTAAGACCTTATTCCCCTTCATCTTTCTCAAAAATTCCACCTATGACATAGTATTCACCATCAAGACAATATTCAACACCATATATAAGTGCATAATTTGTGAATTTCAATAAAACAACATTTCAATTAGTGTTACCCTTGTTGAGAAAAACAAAAAGGTGGTTGAGAAAGAGTTACCAAATTTTGATGTAGTATTGAGCCTACTGGATACTCCTATAAAAAATAAGGGAAAAATCACATTGAGGATAGTCTTTGATCCATCTTTAGTTCAATTTATGGATACTATAAAACTAAATGTGAATAATAATTAAGAATACATAACATTGGTAGACTATACTCTAAAAAGAGTGTCATTTAGATTGGCAATTAGGGAATGTGATATACACAATCTCTAAGAAACCATAGAGAGGATGAGATGAAGATGAGCTCTCGAGAGAGGATTTTAAAGTTCAATTTCAATAGTTAGATAGTTATGTCAATTATATTTTGAATCCAATTAAGATATCATTAATTCCCCAAGTGGAGGATTCATTCCAGGTTCCTAAAATCAACAAGGAATAAATTTCAACTGTAAGTAGGTATGACAACTATGGGAAAATATTTAATCCTAAGATGATAAATTGATCTTATATGGCCTAAATAATATTGAATAAATGGTAAAATTATATGAAAATATCAATTTAGAATAGGTTAAAATCAATCAAAAAATATAGAGCCATGAAAAGGAATTGAAATTATGGGAAAGTGTGAAAGGATATAATGAGGAGATGTCTACAATTGATTCAAAATTATTAGTGAAGGCTATGATTTGTGACAAAAGAGAGAATGATCTCTCTTATTATTGATTAGAGTGCATCCTTTAAATAAAGAATCTTATATTTGAAGGGAAAGAAATTTTAAAATCTGTTTCAATGTGGGAAAATTGCATTATGACTTGCTTAGGGAAGATAGATCCAATTAGCATTTTGTGAGTGGAATCAAATAAAAATTTAGAAAAATAATTGAGTTATTCAAAGAAAGTGTGTTCAACATTTCCTCCATGACTATGCATAGTAGTATCCATACCTCACTTGAAGAGCTAAAATCCTAATTAGATGAGCAATTTGAGGTTCCAAATCTAATGCTACTAATATCTCACAAATGGAAAACACACTACAAATAAATGATAGTTCTTAAGAAAAATTCAATCATAAAAGTGGTGATGAAATTTGAGATATTCAAGACAACTAGAGACAAGGAAAAGGCCACTAGTCAAGTATCTCCTCCACATCCAACTAAAAGCAAGTCAAATCCCTCTCCAGGAAAGGTTTCCTATTATGCTCACAATCACTTTTATAATTTTTTCCTCTTTATATTTTTCAAAAAAAATATATATATTTTTTAAAAATTTGAATATTAATGAAAAATAAAATAAGAAAAAAAGAGGATAAAAAAGGTCAAATGAAATATGAAGCATCAATCCATTCCCTCATATCTCTATAAATATGATAAATGGATATTATGCAAGGATTATTTGATGTTCATTGTATTTTTTATTTAAAGGAAAGGAGAAATAAAAATTTTGCTCATTCTTACAACAAAGAACTCAAAAAAACTTCTAGAACTTTGTGTTTAATTTTTACTTTTTGGATGCATGTTTTTATTATGTTGATACATATACTTCAACTCTCAAGTAATACTTTTTTTATTCTCAAACTAGCATACCATTTTTATAATTGATTATTGTCATGCAAAGGATGAAATCTATATTTGTTGATTCATACATGACCCTTCAGATTCCTTATTTTTATTTTTATTTTTATTTTTATTGTAATGATTGAAATAAATAAATTTTAACACTCCATTAAACTTATAAATAGGTTTATTTATTTATTTTCCTATTTTCAATAAAGGTAACCTCCCCTTCAAGTAGAGGAGAGACTTTTCATCTCCTTCACTATTTTAAAATGAAATATTTGTCAAAGTACCAAATATTTCTCTAAAAATTTATATAAATATTAAGGATTACATTAAGATGAATGTATTTTTTTCATTGTGCAATAGATAGATACCAGTGCCAAATACAAGTTCACCAATTATAAAATTTGAGATGGCACATCAGGGAGGATAGGGTCTACTAGTAGCATTACTTTAACTAGGGTGGGCTTACATATCTCTTCAATATAAACCAAGATAGACACCACCCTCACTATGATACCAAAAATTATGGAAACCAATTTCCCTTGAATAGAGATGCAATTGGCATCACCTATACAATAATATTGGGCACTTTCGTATCCTCACATAAAATATGGGGGTATTCAAATTAGTAGCAAATATGGGGAATGTCACAAAGTTGGGGAGGTTATCAAGGTGGATACCAAGGGAAAAAGTAATGGAATAGATAATAGATACATCCAATGACTTTATATCTTTATGTGAAGATAAAACATATCACCTAAAATCACCCTTAAACCCCTCAAAGGGAGGAATATTACACCATGGAATCATAGGATAAAATAATATAAAAGATTACTTAGTATTAGAAAATATATGCAGGATAAGATAGTGTGAAATGTGAATATGGTAATCTCTTTTCCAAAGATAAAATATTTGGTTTAGGCTATCACCTAAAACCAACACAGGGAGTAAAGTATTCTCTATTTAGAGGTTCCAATATAAACTCTCTTCAATAATGTGTAAAATGAATGACCTATAGATCATGTGAGAGATAAAATCTTGATCCGTGAAGCATCCTAGTTATTGTAGTTAATATAATATAAAAATTATCCTAAAGGAGATCCTATGACCACCTAGACCCATGTATATAGGAAAACTTTGAAAATATTGAGATAGGATGGAATAGACATAGCTATGATAAACCTATTAAAATAAGTAAGTACATTGAAAAATGAAGACATTTTTCATAATATTTAAAATTTATTATATATTCTACTTAAATGTGTGGATAAAATAAAAAAAATGATTAGAATGATGGTTTGGTGTATGAAAAATAAGAAGTCATGGGATGTGGATACAAGGATGGATATAGAGCTCATAGGATATGAAGTCTTAAATGTATCATTCTATTTTTGAATCACTATAAATATCATTCCTAGATCTTCTTGGGAAGCCATTGGAATACCACCTTTACGTTACATCCCTATTACATTGGTTTTGGTAATTGTGGTCAAGATTAGTGATACAGGAGCATCAACAAGACTTATGTAAACATTTGTTTAATAGGTAAATGTTTGGTTTGGTAGGTTTTAGGTAAGTGTAAGAGAACTTATTTTTTACAAATCATAAATGTTCAAGTTAGTATATGTTCAAATTTTAGTCTCTATAGTTTTAAAAGGACTTTCTTGCAAAAATTAATATTTGAAAATTTGAACGTGTCAGCATTTATGAAGATCTTCATATATCCTAAGTGTTTGTAAAGACATTATTATACAATTTATAGATTATAACGGTTTAATTTCATGTTAATAATTGTCTCTTAATCATTAAACCATGATTAATGTGTTAGATTCCAAACCAATTTTGAGCTTAAGAGGTTAAGTTGGAGATAAGATAGGAGGTTGTTTTGCATGAAATAAGATTCGAAGAGAGAAACATGAAGGAAGGTTATATACATTTTTTTACTATTTAAAATTATTTTATCATTATTTACCCATGTGAAAACTCATTTATAGTCAAGTCATAGGTTAGTAAGTTAGTTGCACGTAGAGAAGATCTTGGCATGAGATATTTAGATAGAACCAGATGAATAACAAGATAGAATGTGTATAGAGACATGCAAGGTGATGATAAGGTTTTAAAAAATTAATAAAGGATATAATAAAAGTGAATAATATGAATGTAAAAGTATTTATTTTATGTCTATAGGTCTGTGTGGTGTAATTTAATGATAAATGACAAAGGTTTGTATATCAGTTTGAAAAACATATGCTTAAAAAAACTTGTGTTATGGTTTTGTTGCATTATAAATATATTTAAATTTTTAAGTGAATGATATGATTTTTCTTTATAATACCTTATGAGGGTTCTAAAGGTTGAAGAGATCTGAAAATAGGGTATTTGGTAACATAGTCTAGAAAAATTATAGGTACAGTCAAAGAAAAGTTGTTTGAAGCACTTTTAAGGATTTTTTAAGGTTCAAAATTGAATGAGAGGGTTATTAATTGTTGTGGGGATATTATAAAGGTTAAATACTTAAAAAATATGTCAAATTATTTAATTTTGAATGCTCTCAGCCTGTACACATGCCTGTTAGGGTTAATAAGACAAAAGTTGCTCTATAACAAAAGGAAATAATTTTAAAATTATAAAACCTTTTGGATATATCATAAAGGTTAATTTTTAATGGATTTAGGTGATTATAATAGTTTTACCATGTACATAATAAAAATATT
This sequence comes from Torreya grandis, assembly GCA_037957365.1. NCBI lineage: Eukaryota > Viridiplantae > Streptophyta > Pinopsida > Cupressales > Taxaceae > Torreya > Torreya grandis. The sequence continues at coordinate 1,722,068 of JARHVA010002266.1, forward strand.
AGTGTTTCTCAGTTAATAGGCCTAGTTGTAAGGCTAGTAAACCCTTGTTTTAGTATGTTTTGAATTTTCTTGCATTTCAAGATTGGTTAATAGTGTAAATGAATAAATTAAGTTTATAAAACATTATATTATGGTGTAAAATACTTTTTTAACAAATAAATTTCTTTTTTTAACTCAAGTTATAACCAAGAAGGCTTATAGGCCTAGATATCTAAAAACCCATGTTTACATTTTCTTACAATTGAGTAAGGAGAAAGGAGTAACATATGAATTAGGTTATATAATTTTAAAATTAATTCAAACAAATAATTTCTAGGTATGATTATTCTATATATCTAGTAAATCCTTCATATGATTGTGTAGATAGGATTGAAACAAGGTCTAAAAGTCTGCGTTCTTGATATTTTCATGAATGGATAATTTGAAGAGAAGTTGTAAAACTTGTTTTTTGAGTCAGTGAACCTATTAAAAAATAAAAAACCTTAAATTAATATATAAACTATGATTGAGAAAATATTCTTTGGATATAAGGTTATATAACTATTAAGTAGGACTAAAATAGTGTTCTTTTTTCTTGATTAAAGATTGATAGATAAAGACACTCGAAAGGTGTGATGCGAAATAAAAAGAAACAATATAAGAAGAAGATGAATATAAGAATAATATAAGCCATTGAAAAATTCCACAAGATAATTATAAGTTGAGGACAGTCCTAGTTAGGTCCATAAAGTATTGTTCAGATATAAAACAAAAGAAATATTAGACTTTGGGTATGGAATAACTTTGATGAGACTTCAATAATATTTTAAGAATAATCAATAGGGTTAATAACTTGGAATAAGTTTATTAGTATAATAAGGCTAAAAATATTCAAAATATAGAGAAGACTTAATTGAGGGGACCTAAAAGAGGTCTATTTACATGAATTTGGTATCAGAGATTAGTAAAAGCTCTTGGGAAGTGTGAAATAAAGAAAGATAAGAGTGAAGGGACTCAAGTTGTGAAATAGAAACTTGAGGAAGGCAAGTGGTGAAATAGACACTTATGGGAAAGTTTTAAAAGGTAATGCAGTCCTATAGCCCATTGAAGCTTAAGAAAGCCATTGAGGCTTAATTAAGTGAGAAGATAGGTAGAGTGAAGATCAAAAAGAAGGAATCCAAGGTGAAAAATACCTAGAGGTGTCAAAATACCAAATATAGACTTTGGGTGAGGTACAAAAATAAAAATAAGTAGAAAATGAATGGAATGACTAAAAAGAGAGAAGAACCAAATATAGAGGAATAGTGGGGTGAAAAAACAAGAGGAAATTTAGAAATAGATAGATGAGATGAAGTATATCCTAGTAGGTTTGATACAAGGAGAAGAATTGATCTAAGATCAATCAAGTCAAGGATTATTCAAAATATTCAAGAAGGTGGTCAAGTATCCAATAAATAAAATTAAATAAAAGATAAGGAAGCAATAAGAAGTCAAAAATTGGAAAAGGATGATAAGGATGATAGAAGAGCAACCGAAGAAGAAAATTAAAGAGACAATTAGGCCTCAATGTTTTAATTCTAACATTATGTTTAAGTGTGTGATTGCAAGTATGAAAGAAATATAAGAAAATGCCCAATTTGAGGCATCAAAATTAAAAGCAACAATTCTCAACCACAAAGAGATGGTGAAACATGAGGAACTAAAGAAAATAATTCTCAACAAATAAGATGAAAGGAGAGATGAGAGGATGGTGAATGAGGAAAGACCAAGTGAAGAAATCAATAGAGATTAAGGTAATAGAGAAACAAACAAAGATAAGGTGCATGATAGGAAGGAGGTAGATTTTATGATACATTATAATCATTAGATAATTAATAAAGATGAAAGACATGAGAAATCTCCTCACAGACATTGTAAGTAGATTATAGAGCAGGAAGTAGATATTGAAAGAGATAGGCAAATCTATGTATAAAGAGGAATAAGTGCAGTTATGGGTAGATGTAAACAAGAAAAAGGCATATATATAACCATGTAAGAAGATGAATAAATAATTTTGGGTAATAAATATTCCAAGGGAAGAAAATAATAATGATGAAGAGCAACTTCAAGAGAACCAAAAAGAGAAAGTAGCATATTTCAGTCCAATATCAAGGCAAACTCAACAACAAGGCATAGTTGATAAAACCATGGATGAGAAGAGTTCATCACAACAAGGTGGACCAAGGAGACATGATGAATATAAGGATAATGAATCAATAAATATGGAAATAGTATAAATATAGTTTTGGAAATAACTTGAGAAAATCATGGAAAAGAGAGAAAAGATGGAAGATCATAAGAACCTTGAAGAGACCATTGAGTCTCCTAAATATGAGTTGATTTGTGATAAGGATGTGATGATACCATTTACACATAGGTAAATATAAAAAATACATTTTAAAGGTTGGATAAATATTTGAACAAAGGTAAAATTGTATTCAATGTAAAGCTTATTTTATTTTTGTACAATGTAAGATTTTAAAAAGCTTACATGAGTTGGTTATAGAAAACTATCTAATAGGTACAACCAGCCTATAAGATCAAAGATAAAAAATAATTAAATAAATAACCTAATTAGTATTTTGGATCATAAATGACCCAAAAAACTCCCCCCTAATCCAAATGGGTATGGAAGATGAAATAACTAGAATAATAATTCTGAAGTCACTAAATAAACTCTGAATCAATTACAACTAATGTACTATACATCCTAATACTAACCAAAATTTATGTCACTCCATAAATAATCCTACCCAATGAGTTGTGGCATAAAATATTTATGAACATGATAAAGGTATTATCATCCCCTATGATCACCATACTATATTAGAACATGATCAAGGCCTATCCAACTACATCAATCCACATAAGGCTCCACCCATAATCCCATTAAAGTGACCAACTTATATTGTGTATGGCACATCTCCTTGATGTCCAATAAACACTGATGACCTTTACTCAACAATGCTAGTGATAATAACCCCTATCAACTCATATTATTATCGATGACTGATCAAAAACCTATAAATACTATATCTTCTCCCATATCAGGTAAGAGGTGAGAATATGTGCAATGAGAGAAACAAAATAAAACAATCATGTCTACTCCATGTCATTAATATCATGGATAGAAATATAAAATTAGAACTAAAATAAGTAAACTATTGTGACAAAAATTTCCATTCAAGCATTGAACCCAAACTTTGAGTGAATAACTAACTAGAGAAGGTAAATAGTCCTCTAGCCTCAAATAGATCTCCAACCTCCAATGTGATACACTATGTCAATCACATGGATCCTGAGGGACTTGTAAAGGATGGTATATTCATTAATATAATAGGCATGAGGTGGCATTATGAGAACGTGTTAGTTTCCACCAAAAATGCACCTTTATACATCATGTTTAACATATTTATCACAAAAACCACATATAGAATCTTCAAAAGATAAAATAACCATTTTGTTATGTCTAAACTATTTGAAAACCTGTAAATCAATTAGTCACACAACTACCTTTGAATAAAATAGTGATTTTTTGAAAAAAGTGTCATAATACCAGTCACTCAATTATGAACATGACAGAAATTATGACCAAAATAAAATTTGAGAAAAAACATGATTTGGAGGTTTGAACTCTTGACCTCATCACTTACATGTGACTAAAAAAATTATTCTATCCACCTCACCATCAACCAATTTGATAATAAGAATAGAGAATATTATATTAAACCCTAATTTATATGATTTGGAAAATAAAAAATAAATATTTGTATGTAAAGGAGTACATTGGATTTTTACTTGCATGAAAAAAAGAAGTTACTCATGCCTCTTCTCTTGTTGGGCCTACCAAAAACAAATATTAGGTAAACTACAACACCATTTTTTGGTATTGCTATTATTTGGACTACTTAAAAATTGTTGTATAAGTTTTTCTTAGAGAAATATAGGTACCTATAGATTGAATATGCTTTGGATATTCTATGCTATAAATTACTACATGATATTTCTTCCAAGGTTTTTTTACTATGCCATATTTCTTTCAAGGACTCCATAACTACACCAAATACTTCCAAAATACATTAGAATATTACAGAATCTATATAATTGGTTATAAAATATTTTTAAGTTTTGAAATATCACCAGGTAGTAAAAGTGCTTCAAGAATGGTTCAATGTCATATAAATTTTACATGAACACCAAAAATTTGTACATGGTCTTATTTTTACTGATATTTATCTTAAAATAGGGATGTAAATCAATTTGAAATACCATATAATGTATAGATCTATGTTTCATTCCTCCTCAAATCCATACAACTTTTTTTTCCTCAAAATGTAGTGTGAATGTTATTTATAACAAATAGATTTGATAAAAAGTCATACAAGTGCATATAGGGGTTTCAAAATCAACCAAAACAATAAATCAAAGAATTTAAATGGATTTCAATGAATGTAACTTCTAGGCTACTACATCAAAAATGCCAATTAACTTTCCCTAGGTTATGAATGTCGTACATGTTAAAAAATAAGGTTTTCAGAGCAAATTATTATATAACATAAATATTTTGTTGAAAAATATCTTGTTTAATGGGTTTAAATTATTTTTGGGCAATACAAAATCAAATTTGGTACCTAGTTTGCTACACAGGGTAAATATGTTGAAGCTTCAGGTTTTATTATAGACATGATAAATAAAAAATAAAAAATGATATATATGAATATGGTACCTTTATTTTTAATGTATTTAAAACCTAATTTTTTTTCAAATATCTTTTTTCTCTTCCACACCATTTATCTTCATGTGGCTCTTCAAATCCTTCACTAGTAAATTATTTTTAACCAGATCTGATACTACTAATGGGACCACTCACACACAGGCAAATATGAAAACTACATTGTAAAGGTTAGATAAAGCTTTAAACAAAGTTAAAAACTATATTCAATGTAAATCTTAATTATTTTTGTACAGTGTAAGATTTTAAAGAGCTTACATGAGTTGACTATAGAAAACCAACTAACAGGGGCAACCAACCCATAAAAATAAAGATAAAAAAATAATTAAATACACAACCTAATCAATATTTTGGATAATAGATGACCCAAAATGATGTTGTTTGTCCAAGTATGAAAATACAAAGGCAATAAATACTCCATTGCCATATGAAGAAGCAAAAGATGAAACACAAGAGTTCAAAGTAGAACAAGGAAATGAGAAGAATAATAAAACTCCTCATGAAGAAGACAATTTGTAAAATAAATAAGGTTCAATGAATGATAATATCAATCCAAGAACAATCAATATTAAATCACTATTGGAAGAGAAAAAATAGTCAAGTTACATGAAAAACAAACTACAAAATAAGAACCCACAAGAAGATAAACGAAGAGGCAAGGGTAAGGTGAGTATATTCATTTCTTGGTAGGAATATTTTGTGTATTTTCATGGTGTTATTAACTATTATAATCCCATGAAAACTACATGAAAAACATTTCCAAGGGAATAGATAAGTATGGAGTATATGAGCATGCCTTAACAAAGTCAAGTGGATGAGGTTGTGAAGTAAGAGTATGAATAATGATTGAAAATAGGACTTTATGGGTAAATTATGATAAAAATGAAATAAATACAAAAGTAATGGAGAATATATAAAACAACAAACTATAATGGATTGTGAATTTCATGAAGGTAGGAGTTGAAATGCAAAGGAAGCAAAGCAAGATAAGGAGAGAGAACATTAGAAAAGAGGATCAATAAGTAAGCACGAGAGAAAGTGGATGAAAGGAAAATATGAATAATTATATAATAATAATAGTAAGTTAAGAAGGAAAGAGAAACAAGAATTGGAATACAATGAAGAAGCTTCATTTGAGCTAGAGTTCAATTTTTTCCACTTGGAGAGTTTGATGCAGGAACATCAATAAGAATTATTTAAATGTTGGTTTTATAGGTCAATGTTTGTTTTGGTATGTCTTAGGTAAGTTTAAGAGACCTTATTTTTTCCAAATTAGAAGTTTTTGATTCAATACATGTTCAAATTATAATCTCTAGAGTTTTAAAAGGACTTTCCTACCAAAACCAATATTTAAAAATTTGAACTTGTTGTAAGCATTTGTGAAGCTCTTCATATCTCTTAAGCGTTTTCAAATACATTAATATATAATTTATAGGTTATAAGGGTTTAATTTCATTTTCCTAAGTGTCTCTTAATCCTTAAACCATGATTAATGTGTTAGAATCCAAACCAAAGTTGAGGCAAGAGGTTAAGTTGGAGATAAGATAAGAGGCAGTTTTGCATGAAAAAAGATTCAAAGAGACATGCATTTAGTAAGGTTATATACATTTTTTTAGTAATTAAAATTATTTTATCATGATCTAACCATGTGAAAACTCATTTGGATTCAATTCTTAAGTTAGTAATTTAGTTAGTTACACGTAGAAAGGATCTTGACATAAGTTATTGAGATTGAACAAGATGGATAAAAAGATATAATATGTACATATACATGAAAGGTTATTATAAGGTTTTAAAATATTAATAAAGTATCTAATAAAATTGAATAATATGAGTGGATTATTTTTTGTAGGTCTCTAGATATGTGTGGTGTAATTTAATGATAGATGACAAAGGTCTATATATCAGTTTGAAAAACACATGAATAAATAAACTTGTGTTATGTTTTTGTTGTATTATTAGGATATTTTAATGTTTAATTTAATTTTATAATTTTTTTTTAATCTTATTTCATACCTTATGTTGGTTTTAAATGTGACAGAGGTTTAAAAATAGGGTATTTGGTAACATATTCTGGAAAAGTTGTAGGTACAATCAAAGAAAAATTGTTGGAAGCACTTTTAAGGATTATTTAAGGTATAAAATTGAATGAGATAATAATTAATGGTGTTTATGACCTTATATATGTGAAATAATTATTAAAATATCTCAAATTTTCAAATTTTGAATGCTCTCAACCTATTCACAGGCTTGCTAAGGTTTCTAAGAAAAAAACACTCTATAACAAAAACAAACCCTGATAAAAATATGGAAATTTTTGGATAGATGTAATATGTTATTTTTTAATGTATTAAATTTATTTTAAGTTTTTTATCACCTAAATAAGAAAATATTAGCGATTCTCAGTCAGCAGGCCTAGTTTTAAGTCTAGTAAACCCCTGTTTTAGTATGTTTTAAATTTTATTGCATTTCAAGATTCGTTAATAATGAAAATGGATAAATTAAATTTATAAAAAATTATATTAAGGTATAAAATACTTTTTTAACAAATAAAATTCTTGTCTTAACTCAATTTATAGCGAAGAATACTTGTAGGCCTAGTTATCTAGAAACCCCTATTTAGATTTTCTTGCAATTGAATGAGGAGAAAGGAGTAACCTATGTATTAGGTTATATTAGTTTGAAATGATATAAAATAACTCATTTCCAGGTATTATGATTATATATCTTGATTAAATCCTTCATATGAGTGCATAGACATGACTGAAATAAGGTTTAAAATTTTGTGTTTTTGATATTTTCACGAATGGATAAGTTTAAGAGAAGTTTTCATAATTGTATTTTGATTCATTGAAACTATAAAGAGTATAAAAAAATCTTAAACTTATAAATAACCTAATGTTTGAGAAAATATTATTTGTATATAAGGTTCTAGACCTATGAAGTAGGTCTAAAATAGTGTTCTATTTTCCTGATTAAATATTGATAGAGAAAGGTGCTTGAAAGGTGTGATTTAAAATATAAATCAAAAGTATAAATCAAAAAACCTTATAATAGTAATATGAAAATGTAATTTGGGATAATAACATCAATAGAAGAAGACTAGAAGCCATTGAATAAGGACAAAGGCCAATAAGAAGTTGAGTACAAACCTAGTTAGGTCCATAAAGTATTATTCAAAGGTAAAAGAAAAGAAATATCAGACTTTGGGTATGGAATAACTTTGATGAGACTTCAATAATATCTTAATAATAATCAAGAGTGTTATTTTAATCAAACATTGATTGAAGAAGGTTATTAGTATAAGAAGGTTAAAAAGCCTCAAAAGACATAGAATAACTATTTGAAGGGACATAGAAGAGGTCTAATTACATCATTGAGCCCATTGGAAGGATTTAATATGTATAAATAAATGTATTTGATTTTATCTTGAAAGGGTACTTTGAGGTGATTTATATGAAGACCAATGAAACTTTACACCCTAATTTAATTAGAAACAAATGGACCTATGATGGTCACATGACCATCCATATAGTCAAGAAATAACTAGAAGCAAATCAAGATGATGTTATCATTTTTATACCTTTAAATAATTCCTATAAATATCCATACATGATATTGAAATAACCCTTTTCTCCATATTTTTATAAATATAATAGCTGGTTTAAATTTTATACCTTTCTTAAGTCAAAATCACTACAAGATAGAATATTCCTTTATCTTGCATAATATATGCATGAGCCTCTAGTATTATATAAAATATATTTATCATGGAGTAAACAAACCCATATATATCAATTACTATCTCAGTTGAAGTAGACTAGGTATAAGAAAACTTTGATAGATCTCCCATACGTTCAGAAGTTGAGAATATTTACCTATTGGGTATGATAAATAAAGATTATATTTATCCCACAAAGAAAAGTTAAATAACATGGGGATAAAATTAATTTTTTAGAATATATTTACCATTGGGTGTGATATTGATATTTCTAATTAGTTTTTAAGGGATATTGATGTTTGACCCATGCTAATAGTGTTAAAAACTAATAAATAAATTCCCCAATTTTTTGGTACAAATAATTTAACAAAATTTCTTCATATACTAGAAGATCATTTACTCTCATGGATAAATGACTAAGTTTACTCAAATTTACACTAAAGGGAATGACAACTATTTTGTGTGGTGTTCATTAAACTAATGTTCTCAATTGATAATTGTCATTTGAGATGTCATGCACAAGATTCAACATCACACCTTGTCTTTCACAAAAGTGTCCCTAGTTTAAAATAGGGAAATGTCCTGAGATGCATGTACATTCTTCTTTTGACTTGAGTAGATCAAAAAATATCAAAGCTAAATATTGGGTACATAATTTTAAGGATACTATCTCTCCTCTACCAAAGTATTAGTACATACATCAATACCATAAATTGGAAACAAAGACATGGCTTCAGATTTAATATATTTTATATATACCTTTGTATTTGAGGATTAAAATGTATTAATGCATAGATCCCTTGATAAAATTTGTTTGTGTGTGTGTGTGTGTGTGTGTGTGTGTGTGTGTGTGTGTGTGTGTGTGTGTGTGTGTGTGTGTGTGTGTGTGTGTGTGTGTGTGTGTGTGTGTGTGTGTGTGTGTGTGTGTGTGTGTGTGTGTGTGTGTGTGTGTGTGTGTGTGTGTGTGTGTGTGTGTGTGTGTGTGTGTGTGTGTGTGTGTGATATGGAATAATATAGGATATACTTCTTATGACTAAATATAAATATCAAGCTAATGTAGATTCAAGTATCCATTTAATAGTTGAGAAGTGTAATTATGAATGGAAGTAGAAGGGATTCATATTGAAATCCTATAATAGGATTTGGAATAGTTAAATTAGTTCTATACACATAAAGAGAAGGGTGAATAGATGTAAAGATATTATTTGAACCCAAAAGGATAGAAAAACAACCAAAGAAGAAGCCTACAAATAATGTTAAATAGGATAAATTTTAAAATATGAACATTATAGAGAAATTGAGACAAAGTAACATAGTGTATTTCATGAAATTCAAAGCCAATAAAATATATTAATAACCACTATGGAAAAGGACAGATAACATTAACACAGATACCACACCTAGTATGGATAGTATTAGGGATTAATGGACCCGACAATAGGTTTTAGAGGATGTTCATTTATTTTTAGATTATGAAGATATTTTACCAACAAAGTTAAATGAAGTTAAAGGAGTATATCTTTCATTTGGGGAGATGAATAAATTCCTCAAGGAGTGTGCATACCCAACAAATAGGTTAAATCCAAATATGAAAATGAAGGCGAAAGAATAAATTGATTATATGGTAAGATTAGGAATCATATATATAATTGATAAGTTAGAGTGGGTAAAATAATAATTCAACCAAATAAAATAGGGGGAATTTTTGTATGTAGTGACTTTCATGCACTAAATGAGGCTTGTGTGAATTATCCATTCCTAATTCCCTTATTGGAATAAGTTCTTGAAGTCATCATAGGGAAAGATGCCTAAGCCTTCATTGATGGTTTTAGTGGGTATCAAAAAATCCTTATTGTATTTAATGACCAAATAAAAATGACTTTAAATCTAGAGTGAGGGTCATTGTCTTACAAGGTGATGCCTTTTGGGATCAAAAATGCACCAAAAATGTTCTCTAGAGATGTTTTTACTACCTTCAAGGATTTTATCCATGACTTTTTGGAAGTATATATGGATTATTGGCAAATTTTATCTCTATTTAAGGAACACCTATCTAATTTTTTATTGATGATATAAAGATTTGATACACTACAAATTACATTGAATTTAATTTTTTTTACATTGTTTGGTGTGTTACTATGACATGTGATTTGTAGAGATCAATTTTTTTTGGATCAATGAAAAATCAAATAGTGGGACTCAAACCACCTACTAACCCTTTAGCATTGTGATCATTTGTGAGCCACACAACTTATTATCACAAGTTTATAATGGGTTACACATCCATCTTATAACCTTTGAAAATTTTATTAGACAAGGATAGTAAGTATGAAATGACCCCATACTGGAAAAATTCATACATAGAAATAAAATAGAGATTAGTTACAACTTTGATTTTAGTTTTCCTAGACTATAATAGAATGTTTCATGTTCATGTTAATGTTTTGGGGTTGGTAGTTAGAGTGGTTCTCAAGTTAGAATTTACCTATGTCTAAATTGGGTTTGAACCACACCATACATTTCACAAGTTAGAATTTACCTATGTCTAAATTAAATTACATTATGATAGAGTGAGAAGCATTAGAAATGATCTTCAATAGTCTTCATGCTTTAGAAGTGCCTAAATTATTTTCTCACTACCCATTTTGAGTTTTCCACAAACCACCAATCATTACGATATTTGATAAATAAACTAATTTTATGGGGAAGGATATCAAGATGGTTAATGTTGTTTAAGGAATTTTAATTCAAAATAAATTTCAAACTAGGAAGGGGAAATTTTATATCATGCCATCTCAGTCACATCCTAATAGGGGAATAACCCGAATACTTGCAAGATGAATCTCCTAATGCACACATATTTTGGCTTAGTGTAATCCCTAAATAGCTAGAAGAAATTAAAAAATTTACTCAACATCGTGCACTGTTAGAATACTATATTGAAATGGATGATAAAAATATTATCATATGAGATCTGCCTTTAAGTATAATCAAAGTCTTCCTTTACTAACTGGGTAAAGATGATGTCATGTGAAGAGTAGCCTTGGAACATGAAATACCACATGTGTTAGAAGAGGCACATCAATGATTTTCAAGATGAAATTTTTTAGGTGAATTAACTATGATAAAAATATTATAGAGAGGGATTTGGTGGCCTAAATTTCTTTAAGATGCTAGTAGAGTTGTGAATCACTATGATATCTATTAGTGTACTAGAAAACCAAAATAGATGGATTAAACTCCTCTAACTCTAGTTATGGTATCTTAATGTTTCAAGAAAAGGGGGATTGAATTTGTGGGACCTATCAATACTCCATATAAGAGGTTTAATTTTAGGTATATCATCATAACTGATTACTTCACTAAATGGGTTAAGGTAGTTGTATACAACTCCTAGATGTAGTGAAATGGATGTTATGAAGTTTTAGTATGAAAATATTATAAAAATGTTTTGGTGCCTATAGAATTTAATAAGTGAAATAGGGACACAATTTTTGAATACTAATATCCAAACCATGATAGAAGATTTCATGATTTTGAATCAAAATATTAAAACTTACCACCCTCAATCAAATGCATTAAATAAGGTTTTGTAAAAAATTCCCATGAAAATTTATAATATACAAGTTGACTAGGATATCACATGTCAAATATATTATGGGCATACATGATAAATTATAAACATGTGATAGGTCACACTCCATTCCATTCATTTTTGACATAGATGTTGCCATGCCTATGGAATATATTGTATTTAGTCTATGAATTACAATCATTAAAAGGCATAGGGACAAGAATTATTTATAAATTTTATTTATTGAGTTAACTCACATGGAGGAAAAAATAAATATTGTGAGATGTAATAAATAAGTTCATATACAAATTCAAAAAGCATGGCATGATCGTAACCTATGAACTAATGAATTATAACTATGACAAATAGTCTTTCTATCTGAAAGTTGATTCCAAGCACATCTAGGAAAAATAAGAATTATATGTAAGGGACCATATGTGATTCATCATTTGGAAGGGTAGGGATCTATAGTATTAATAGATATACAAGGAAAAATTTTCCATGGAAGAGCAAATCGAAGTAGGCTCAAGCCCTACCTCATTTAAAATCACAAGAGGAAATGTAAAAATTAAGTGTTGTATAACATAAAGTAGTATATGATTTTACTTTCTTTATTTTTCTTTTATAAGGTTTCATAGTTGTAAGAGATGTACAGATCATACAAAAATAAATCATAGGACATAGAAAGAGGAAGCAAAGTGAATATATTGGGAAAATATCAATGGAAATGGTAGATTAGGTTTGTAAGGGGTAAGTTCACAAAGTTGGGGGATAAAAAAGGGATTACTCGTGGACATGATTTTCCTAAAATTTCATAAATATAAACTTATATAGATAATTTGAGATGGTTACACTTAAAATTTGAAGATAGTATGAGAACATGAAGCGTAGAATTTTGAGTCTAGTTTCCAACACACTAAGTGTTTTGAAAAATGGTTAATTATAACTAGATTAAACATCTAAAATTTGAATAAAAACTCATATTTTTAAAATAAAATAGAGTAGATAAATGTTCATCCAACCCACATTTTTTTAGCACCATTTAATATTGTTTGAAACCATTTGGTGAATATTTAGATAAGATATTATAGTTTGTGACCAATATTTTTTTATATTTTTCAATGAATGTTTTTTTTTAATTTTTCAAGTAAATATATCCTAAAAACTACCCAAAAATGGATATCTAGATATGCGACTCCCCCTAAGTACCTCAAAAAAAATAAAATTTGATTTTTTTTTTAATGTGTATAGAATTTGGCCTAGTTTGTGACCATATAATTTATTTTTCACTTGGATCAATAAAAAAATATTACATAAACATAAATAGGCATTTATATTTACAGCATGTAGAGGTCAAAAAAAGTTATAGCTAGAAATCAACATAGTTTAAACCCTTAAAATAGTCCAAAAATTATAAAAATCATGTATTTGGAAAGAGGATAGCGTGCTTGTTGGCATGGTAATATTTTTTTTAATTTTTTTGTTGAAATTCATAGTGTATTTGGTTTTGGAAGTTGAAATTTGTTATTTTCTATCAAAACTCTTACACTCAGCTATAGATTGATAAGTCTAAGCCTTTGGCTCAGGAATCCAAGCTGTTTATGAGCCAAAAGGCCCAATTTTTTGAATTAAAAATTAATTAATGCATACATATTATAATGCATATGCGTTATTTGTTTATAACATAAAAAAATAAAATTTTATCTATGGGTATATGTATTTTTTATCTTGATCTCCTTAATAGTGGTGTGTCGTGATAATTTCAATTGTAAAGTGAAGTGTATCATACACTACCAAAATAAGTATGAAATTATATTTTGATAAGCTTTATGGCCTCAGTTAATAGGTTATGTGAATATATGATGAAAATGTTTAAATATGATAATATAATGAGAATATTTAACATGTAACCTAAGACAACCATGAGACATTGGGACTTAGTTCAAGTCTAAAGTTTCAACCCAAATGTTATTAAAAATAAACAAAATAGTCAAACATGATTGAATTTGAAAGAAATTGGGACTATTTTGAGCCCCTTCAACTAAATTTCATGAATATAAAATGTGATTTGGGGGTTGATCACCTCTAATTTCATTATAGATTAAAGCAAATGAACATGAAATGCAAGTTTTACATGTATAGGATGTGGTTTTGAACTCAATAAACTTGAATGGACCATCATATAATGAATCAAAATTTAAATTCATTCAATTTTGGAGATAAATAAGATAAAAATGATCCATATTAACCTATTTTAAATTATATACATGATGTGATTTGAAGTGAAATTAACCCTAGAATGTCATCATATATAATGAACCAAAGAGTTGATTCATTCAATCAAAGAGGCATTTGAGGCCAATTTAAACCACCCTTCAACATAACTACAAGAGCATGTGATATGATTTAGGTCTAAATTAAGTTTTCTTTTGTCATGAATTGAGCCAATTAGTCAATTTTGAGCCCTTACACCAAATTCATGGCCTAATCAATTGTATAGTCTATGCAACATATGGCTTTACTAACCCTAATTTTATCATAAATGCAAACGTGAAGGCAATTATAGCCAATATGACCCTAATGTAACCTCAATATGAGTTTATGATGTGATTAAAGGTCTAAATGAGCTCATTTTTCATGACATGTTGACCCTAAACCATAATTTTATCATAAATATAGCTCCCCTAAACCCTAATTTCATCACACATATACAAACTCATTACACTAAACCCTAAATGGGTTAAACCCTAATTTTATGACTTGAATACAACCCCTAAGTTCCCTAATTTCATCATAAATGAATTTTAATGAAGGTAATTGGGGTCAATGTGAACTTGTTGAACCAAGTTTTTCAAGTTAAGGATGTGATTTAGGGCTAAATTAGCTCATATTGCCTTGCATATTGAGCTAATTAGTCAATTATTACAACTACAAACCCTAAACCCTAATTATATCACAAATACAAGTCCATAAAGGAAATTGATGACAATCTAAAACCCTTGAATATGTACATAGAACTTATAAAATGTAATTGGAGTGAGATTAACCCTTATGTCATCATATATAATAAAGAAAAGAGTTGATTCATTCACATGAGGAGGTATTTGAGGCAAATTTGAATGCCTTAAACCTAAATACAATAGTATTTTATGGTTTGAGGCAAAACTAAGTTTGATTCTATCATGATTTTATCTAATTAGTTAATTGGTGTAATTAGGGACGTGATTTAGACAAAATTGATCCCTTGAACAAAATGTATGGCTCAATAAATTTTATAATATATGCAACACATGGATTAAAACTAACCATATATCATGTACATTATACCTTTTATATATATATATCCCACTTGAAGGAATATAGGCCACTTCTAGGTCTCTTAATGATTATAACAAAAGAATATCTATTATATTGGTATTGAAACACCAATGAACTTATTTTGATCTATGTCTCTTATGTTTGATCATCTAATGATAGACTAATGTCTCAATTTAAGGTTCAAGTCCTATAATACCCTTCTACAAGCTCAAGATAACAATACCTTAGTTTTACCTCACTTTGAATGATCCCATCCATCAATTTTTCTTTCACCATAGATCCATTGGATTTCACAAATTGATGACAATAAGAATCTACTTTATTCAATCTTAAAATGGTTCTACCTAGAAGCCTATAATTTTTGGTAGGGTGGACTATTACTTACATCTTGTTCAAGATAATTCTCAACCTTATTATTTACTCATTCTCCTTTCTAACTCTAGATTAAAGATTTAAAATAGTGATACAGAGCCTCTAGAAGTTTTACACAAGTTTAAATAATAAATTAGGTTAAAAAATGACTAATAAACTTCACTCGACCCCAAAAACTACTACAATACTATACATAGGTCCCCTTAGATCTTATAAAGGTGTAATTAACTTAAGTTCACCTCAATGGTTTCCTAAATTCTTCTTGAAATTGTCATGGATCATATATAATGATGAGAAACTAATCTTATTATTCATTTCTCAAAAGAAAATAAATTCAATTGTAACGTAGCTACTCCTTAAGTCTATGCATGCCTATTATGATTTCCTGAAAGGGTCTTGCCTCAAATTAAGCACCAATGACTTAGATATGTAATTTTATCATAAATACGAACACAAAGGAAACTTTGGTGAATTTGAACTTATTAAACCTAAATATGAGTCTATGATGTGATTAAAGGGGATAAATTAGCCTACATTTCATGTCATGTATAGGCCTTAAACCCTAATTTTATCATGAATTGAATGTAATTTGGACTAAATTCAAATATAAATTAAGCTAATTGAATCTAATTTGGACTAATTAAATTTAATTTTGACTGATTAAATCTATTTTGTATAAATTGACAACCAAGGGGTAAATTAAACCTAATTTGGAGTGATTGAATCTAATTTTTGCCTAATTTAACCTGTGGACATGAATAAAATTAAAGGGATAATTGAAGGGGAAAATGCATTGTATGATAGTATTATTACATAGTTATATAGGATGAAGATATATAATAAATAATGTGTATGCATTATAACGCATACATGTTATTTAATCTATATACAAAACTTAGTTTTCAACAACTATTTTTAACATAAATTGAGAATTATGTCCCCACAAACATTCTCTACATACTTTCTATGTATTCTTTGCATGAGTTTCAAGTACTTTTTTTACCCCACCTTTGAAAATATATCAAGTCCAATAGGTGATAAATCACGTTCAAGGGAGAGGAAGAAGTTAAAGAACAATGTACCAAATTAATTAGAAGAGTTGAGAGAATAACACAAGGTATGAATACAAGAACCTCATTTTAGACAAATTACAACCACTAATCCTGATGAATTGAATAATGATAAAAGACAATAATGAATTAGATAATTTTATAAGTTCCCATTCAAAGTATAAAGTTTTTTATTTTATTTATGATGAGTCTATGAATAATGATTTACCCCCCAACTATGAATAAAATTTCATGGAAATAGATAATGATCAAATTAACAATAAAGAAAATTTCATGGAAACATATAATGAAGAAAGAAAAAATGAAGAAAATTTCATCTCACCACTAAAAAACTAAATTAATAATGATTTTGAAACAACCTCTCAAAAAATTCCACCATTAAAAACACCTCCAAGAATTGTTCATAGAAAACACAAGTACTTAATTGAAGTTAATGAAAATATTTTGAAACAAATGTGTAACAAAATGTCTGACTACCATTTAAGAAGACTAGCTCAATAAATTTGAGATTGTTTATTTCATATATTGGATTATGATAGTAAAGATGTTAATTATTCATTTTTTTGATGAAATTTATTAAGATTAAATAGGGTAAATTTTAGTGGCAAATATTCATTAACTCATGAATATTTAGTTTTGGGTAAATTGTATTTGGTGATTTTGTAGTAGTACAAAAGACCAATTCACCTAAAATTTTGGTATGTAAAATTTTTTATGGGTCAACTCACTAATTTTTTACAATAATTATGGGGTAAACCATGTAATTTTCCTTATATATAGTATATATATTCACATGGGTTACCATCTAGGTCTTATTATTTATTTCATTGGCAATTTGAATCTTGAGGGTACCCAACTACATCCTTGCATCCACCTGATTTATACTACCTCTTGACAACAACCCTACAACTACCTGACTATCTATCACCCCACTACTAATACCCAACTACATATTATGTTTCCTAGATGCATATTATGCCACCTTACCATTGTTGACTAACTACATCTTGTCATTGCCCATGTTATCACTTGATAGTGCCTTATCGTTGCTCAACTATTGTTCCCTGACTGCATCTTGAGTCTTGATACTACCAACTTTGTTCACCATCTAGTTGACTCTTCATGTTGCTTGATTATATCCTCCCTAAATTAGAATGGCATCAGGTCATAATGGTAAAATAACATAGCATTTATCAATAAAATTGAGCATACTATCATATTTTATAAACTCAGGAAAGATGACCATATAAATGGCATGCACTTAAAATACAAGTATTTTTTAACTATTTCTAAAAAAATAGTAATTTTCTTTTTAATTATAGAATAATTTCAAAACCCTTTTACATGAAAAATCCCCCAATGATAATGATTATATTTCATTATAAATAATTAATCACAATAACATCCCATCACTTGAATATTTTATTAATGACATGCCACCCCTAGAAGACACTCCTATGGACAATTTAGAATATATGTGTAATTCTCATCAAAAACCAAATTCAATTAAAATTTCCACTCAAAAATATTAATAGAGGAAGAGAAATACATGGACAATTGGAAGGTCTTTTTATGTTGACTGGGTAGAAAAATATCCCTTTATAGAACCTGTAGAACCAAAAAATGGTAATGAGACTCCAACAGAATGTAGATGTATAATACGCAATTGGAAAATTAGAAAATAACATAGAATATAACTTGAATTGGACACAATGGAGAAACATTATGGGAAAATATATATATTCATGAAGCACATAGATGGACAGACAACAATAACACATAGATAGAAAAATGAAAAAGAATGCATGCATGTAAGATATGCACATGAATATAAAAATGATCAAAAATGATAAAAATATCTTGTTGAAAAGGGGGGAACAATCAAAGATCAATTTGGAAAAATTGTGTAGTCCAATCTAAAGGCAAAATATGTAAAGTTATGTACTATTTACCACATTTTTAAAAAGTTCAGACCCATTTATAATTTTTAAGATTATAATCTTTTGTTTCAACATAATGGGTTTCTTGATATTCCACAATCACATTGATTGGACTGTAGTGCTTGGGAAATAGCAAAATTTCTAGCAATGGTTGAGAAGGAAGATTTGAAAGAAAAAGGTAAGAGATCATTGTTTATCTCACTACCCATTGATAAGGTCACTACATTTGATAACACATCATAGATTTGCATGCATGTTTATACTTTTTAAAACTATTTAAGGCATTATCATATATTATATATTCATAAAATGGTAGAAACTTGTAATATAAAAAACCTTCACAAATTGGTTGTATCTAATTTGAGAGATAAAGTTTGGATGGATGATTATGTAATAGATATGAAGTTGGTATGTGTAGGCATTGATGGTACATTAGTAATGTAGGGGCATAGAAGTGGTCTTTGTGTTTGACTTCAATTAATAGTTTACCTATTTATGATTCTAATTAATTGCATGGCTCATAGGATGAATCTTGCATACAAAATTATTAGCACATTTGGTAATGTTTCAAAAGTGGAAGAGCTCATTCATGAATTTCATGCTTATATGTCAAGTAGCCCAAAAATATTTCTAGAGTTCCAAAAGTTTGCAATTGGGTTGACTGAATTTAAAAAATACTGAAAGACATTGATACAAGATGGATTTCCTTATATGATCCTACATGCAGAATTTTTGAGGAATATCCATCTTTAGTAGGTTTTATGTATAACTACCATAGGGAAGTTGAAAAGGCAAAAGATTTATTGTGCCATTTAACATATTTGGAAATAATACTGACATCCTATGGTATTCTACCAATGTTTAAGGAAATCAAATGTTTAATGAAACATGCCCATGAGAGATCTATATATATTTTTGACTTCATACATTTGAGAAAATAGGTATGTTAATATTTATATATATTATACACATCAAATGAAATATTTCATAGATATTTTTTTAGAACTTGGCAAATTTTGATAGATTTTAAGAATTCTATGAGTTATTTGAAATTTAATAACAATTATCATTTTTGTGTCTTGGTAAATGATAAGGAGATCCCAATGCACACTTCCTATAAAGACTTGAAGTTGTGGGAGCTGAACCTGAAGATGTACCTATAACATATCTTCTATATGATATTATTATATCTAAAACATGAATTAAATTAAGAAAAATATCACAAAGCTTATCTGCTTAGACTAGAGAATGTTTTTAAATGGATGAGTTTTTGGAGGGCATGGGTGTTATGAATCCTATTTTTTTGGAATAGTGTTAACAGTCAACAATAGATTGGTACTTTATTTCACAAATTCATGGGTTCCCTTATTAAGTATTTCTATAAATTTGTAGAGGTGAATGGAGTTAAAATTAGAGGTATTTTTCAAAAATATTTATTGACGTCTTAGTCAACACATTTCAAATTTAAAATTGTATATCAATTTTAGTGTCTAAGTGACCCAACTAAAAATGGTGCAATTACACGGTTATGGAAAAAACTTTATCCTAGTAGCATCTTACAAGAAATTATTAGTGAATATTTAAGATTATATGAAATTTTTCAAACAATGATTTTGGGTTCTGTGGAAGATAAGAGAGTATTTAGTGCATTATCTTTTATGAAGTCAAAACATTTCAACAAATTAGATAAAAATATATAGACTTTCTTGAGACTATATATTTCATGTTATTTTGTGGACAAGTTTCCTTATGAAAGAGCACTAGAAACACATATTTGTCTAGATGAAATAAGTGGCATTAGTAATATAGTGACCAATATAGAGGATGTAAATAATAATATTAAATATGGCACTAACATGGTAGATGCAAATATCACTTACATTGAGCAAGTTTCTAGAGGATTATTTCAGCTACCCAAGTTTTAGTTTGATATGTATAGCAATTCCTATTTTCTGAAATATTTCATTATTATTTTTATTTTGTGAAATATTTGAAAGATTGAGTTCAGTAAAATTGTTGATATCCTTATGATTAATATACATATGTTTTTATTGCTATTTCAAATCATTAAAGTTATTTCATGCATGTAAACTACTTGAAAGTTTCTTAAAGTCTCTATATGGATTAATTGAGACTCAATTAGAAATGATGTATTTACTTTTATATAAAAATTATGGAACACCTTTGAGAAATTCATAAATGTAGCAATACTCCTATAATAGAGAGACTAAAAGTTAGCACTTTATTTTTTGTCCTATTTCAATTATGTGTACATAGTCCACTTTTTTGAGATTCTAATTTTTAAAAAGCAACCTAAAGACTCATTTAAACACCATGGAACTGGGTGACACATATTTTTGTTACTGCCTAGTTATACCATGAAATCAAATGATATATCTTGTCATATCTCTCCATGATCCAACTAGGTAGAAGTAAGTACTGCTTGGTTGCATGATGCAACTATACGGTAACAAGTACCACCTAGTTGCATTCATGTAATCGAATGTTAGCAACACTACATGTGATGCTCATCTACATGATATATACCCTAAATATTAGATCCACATATATTATTTTAGTTTCAATGATAAAATTTGTATTCATATCATAAAATAAATAGATAAACCATAGAAAAAACTTGTATCTTTAGTTCCATATTAAATGATGGAAAACACACAACAATATAACTGGGTATTCCTTAATGTGAAATGAGATATACAGTCCAACAAAAAATGCATTCAACCTTAAAATATAGAATGTAGTCTAGTTAATTTAGTACATAAAATCAATAATCACCAAAGTATTAATTAAATACTACACTACTATATCTCCATATAATATTTAAGCTTGATGATAATATCTTTAAGATTTTATAATTATATAGCAATCTATCATGATTGTACCAATAAAATTGTATCCTTACTACCATATTAAAGGATGCAAAACACAAAAAATTATAACTGGGTATTCCTTAATGTGAAATGAGATATACATTCAAACCATAAATACATTCAAACTTAAAATATAGACCGTAGTCTAGTTTATTTAGCTCATAAAATCAATATTCAACCAAGTTTTAAATTAAATGCTACACTACTATATATCCATAAAATATTTAATCTTGACCACAATACATCTAAGATCTTAAAATTACAAACCAAGAGTATTTTAAACATAATAAAGTATTTAATAGATATCATTGTCAAGTAAATTGTATTGAATAAAATAAGATTATTTCAAATATAAGAAAGTGTTTAATACATATCATTGTCATTTTAAACATTATAAACTATTTTTTTTTAAACTAATAATTTTTTGTAACAGACCCTCCACCCACTTGTCGTATGCCACTGGCCTCCTTTGAAACCCAACTCTCCTTTTGGCATGCCTATGTGCCATCCTTGAAAACTCCTTCCTTAAGAAGATCTTTTACAATAAAATTTATATTTTTCAAGGTTTTCTTTCTCATCATTTGCTACATCACCTTCCAAAATTAAAGTCATATCTACATCTATTTTCTAATTTAATAAAATTTCTAGGTCCATATCGTGCTCTTTAATAATTTTCTTCAAGGTGTTGTTATGTTTAATTAATAAAACAAACTTTCCTTGAATGCAATAGCTAAAGTTGTACTTTTGGGGGCATTTTGAAAATGCACATTAAGAAGTTATGCATCTTTCTTCAAATTTTCATATTTTACTTGCAATTGAAAAATGAAATATAAGTAGATAAGAAATTATAATAAAAATAATATATATGATAGCACTAATGAAAACTTACCAAAGTGATTTCCTTCTCCACTTGGGAAATGACAATGAGGTTTATATCTCTTGCCCATTTTGTTGAAACAAGCCTGGGCTTCTGCATTCAATTTTTCCAACATGAATATCATAATTCCTAAAACATTGTCATTGTAAACATTGTTAATTGAAATTAACCCATATTGAGCTTGATTGAATAAAGCATCAATCTTTGAGGGTTTATTTTGAACAAGCAAAAACAAGTTCACTCTTTAGGAGTGATTGTGAAAATAGGTGTTAATTTCCTTTATCAATGCTTTTTCCTCATTTCTCATTATTTTAAAGCATTGAACTCATCAATAACACCCTCCTTAAGATTGTAAAATATATTTTATAAAACTAAATTATTTGATGGAAAATAAGTGATAGAATCATCAGACATGTTCAAATTATCAGTGGCGAGTGGGGTAGCAAGGGAAGAGGAAGAAAGTACTTCTATTATAGGCACATTACAAACTTGAATATAATCATGTGGATTGAAATCACCACTAGATAAGGCCCCACTTTTAATCCCAAGATACTCTTCATCATGATCAATATGATGCGAACATATAAATCTATATTCACTAGAAACACAACCAATAGAGAAATTGTGGAAATTAGACCATGAAAATTATAGGGTTCCTCTACTTTGTGTAGGAAGGGAGATATTTTTCCCTCTTCTTTGAATTTGGATGGGTGGTGGGGGTGGTGTCATATTTATCCTCATAAATTTAGGGTGACCTAAAAAACAAAAAAATAATGTTAATTCAAAATGTAATAGTTATAACGTGTAGTTAGGGAGATTGCCTCTTCTACTCTATGTGTTTAAGTCAAAGTGAGAGAGGTGGTTTTAACTAAAAAAGAGGTAATTATGCAATTAATAAATTATCCAATAGAAGAAACTTCAATTCAAAAATCAAAATTTTTAAAGTACCAAACATTTAAAGTATTGTTGAGAAGATTCCTCAATGGCAATGGCTTAAGAATCCACTGCAAAAAGTAAAAAAATTAATAAAATAATATGACAAAATAAATTTTCATAAAATAATAAAAAAATTAAATAATCATTTATATTTTGGAGAATGATTACAATGGGAGATGATATTGAATAAGGCCTTGGGCATTTGGAATTTTGAAATGAATTAATTGACAACTTCATAGACTTAATATCACCAAAGACCTTAGGGGCATCACAACCTTTTGATATTGTCTATCTTCTTATGATAAATGCACAAATTATTATCTATAACAAGCTAAGAAATGTTACAATTTAAATTTGTAAATATATACAAATTAATAGTTAGCTAATAAATTTGAAGGCTAAACTAACCTTCTGTTCCTCGAGGGACAAAGAATTAGTGGTCATTTTTGTATAAAGGGCAATTGGAATTAGTATTTTTTTATAGATAATATAAGTCCTCATTATATAAGGCTAGAATAAAATTGGAGGAGGAAATGGTGGAAGTCTCATTGGTAAAAGCATAATTTAACTCTAACCTGATTCTACTAGATATATACATGCACTAGTCATATTTTCACCCTGATAGAGAATGAAGAATATAATAAATAGCCTATTGTGTAGACTAATTACCTAGTGAATACTAGATTCTTGATTCTAATTAACATTAATTATCAACCCAAGGTGTGTACACTTTTCAAGGATGTTAGCACTATATATGCATTATTGATTCATAAATTAGCTTGCTTTACTAGTTGTAGTATAATGAACTTATGTTGAATTCACCAGATAGTTATACTATGAAACTATTATGATAGAAATACAAAAATAATTCACCTTTATAAATCACACATGCATCAAACTTTATATAATTAGATTAATAATTAAATCTACTTACACACTTTTAACTAAGGAGGGTCAGGATCTTCACTACAACTCCTTTCGAGGGGGCCCTTCCTCATTCATATTCTAAATACTTAGCCAAAAGTTTATTTTTCATATCCTCCCAAGTGAGAAATAAATTATTACCTAGTCCCATGAACCAACAAAGTGTTGAGTCCTTGAGGGTGGCTATAAAAAGTTTTAATTTTTGTGTATCCTACCTTTAGTCATAACTTCTATAGAGGCTATCAAATTCAAACAAAAAGGTGTTTGGGTCTTCTAATAATGTACCTTTGAAATTAGGCAAGGTTGAGGGCATGATATTTTTCATTTGTGTTCTGTCTGTTGCATCTGGAATAGGAAATTCAAAAGTAACTATGTGTAGAGTCCCATTGTCATCCATAAATACTTCTTTATTCATGATGGCTTTTCTTTTGATATGGATACCAAAGGTACTTAGGATCACATATTAAAATTTTGTATCAGTCCCTTCATCAATATGATAGTAAACATTTATCTGATACTTCTTAGTCTTTTTTCTTGATGAGAAAAATGAATATTCTCCTAAGCTTTCTTGGATTTGTTTAATAAATCCTTGATGGAATGTTGTTCTGATGCTGCTTTATGGAGTGTTTAGTTTGTGAACTTCTTATCCTTTATTTCTCCTTACTAACTCAACTAATGATTCTTCTAATTTTTTTTCCTTTTTCAAATCCAATAGTACTTCTTCTTCTATAAGCTACTTCCTTTGGTTTATAATGTTTCTTTCTTTAAGAGTCCTCTGGCTTATGGTGTATTTTTTAACAGGATTCTTAGTTGTTATGGGTACTTGTGGTTCTTTCTCAGTAGCAACTTGTGGCTTTTTTGGTAGGAATCTCCCCTGAGAATATCTTTCTCTCTACATAAATAGTGTGCTACATCTTTTAGCTATCCTATTCCTTCCTACATAGGATTAGTGTCTTTTTATTTTTCAAGTGTTCCAGGGGGTTGTTTCAGAATAAGAAAAAATTATAATAAAATAGTGCAATTATCAAAATAACTAGAATTGAAATTTTACTTCTAGAAAATAGTAAAGTTATCTACTAAAATCAGGAAAACTACTCTAGGAAGAATAAAATGAAAGAAAGAAAATTATCCTAGAAAATAAGAAATGAAAGCAAGAAAATTATCCTATAAAATAGGAAATGAAAGAAAGAAAATTATCCTAAAAAATAGGAAATGAAAGTAATAAAATTAAAGGCACACTTTATAGAAAATAAATCACTCTTGCAAGAAATAAATCCCAAAAAAACATGAACTACGTAAATTAAAAAATTGTAAAGAGGCATTCAAGGCTATGCACCATTTACTTCTAAAAACTTAGACATCTATAATAAGACATTGTAGTGTCCTCACTTGACGTGATCGATTGGAACTATATGTTTAGGAACTTAGACATCTGGTATAAGACACCATAGTGTCCTCAATTGACTTGCCTGATTAGGTAGAATAGTGGATTAACCAATCTTTAAAAAATAATGATTGATTTTAGAAAACAATAATTGACACCCTCCCTAGAAATGGTGCCAAAATGTTATGCAGACTAATTACCTAATGAATACCAAATTCTTGAGTTTGATTAACATTAATATCAACCCAAGGTGCGTATGCTTTTCAAGGATGTCAACACTATATATGCATTATTGATTCATAAATTAGCTTGATTTATTAGTTATAGTATAATGAACTTATGTTAAATTCACTAGATAGTTATACTATGAAACTATTATGATAGAAATATAGAACTATTTCACACTTATAAATCATACACACATCATACTTTACATAATCAGATTAATAATGAAATCTACTTACACACTCTTAACTAAGGAAGATTAGGATCTTCACTACAACTCCTTATGAGGGGGACCTTCCTCATTTAGAATTGAGCTCCAATCCTTCTTTGAGATATTTGCAAAATATTTTTATAGAATCAACTTTATCATTACTCAAATATGTAGTAATTAAAGATTGATACAGAAGATTACAATGCAATGACTATTATAGTTATATTAACTATCCAATATTTAATTTCAACTCACTCCCCCTAATCTAATCTAGGTTATACCATCAAATACAGAAGATAATTTATTAACTTCTAACCAAAGACACCAAACTAGGAAAAATATAAATACTTTAGAAACTACCCCAGTTAACCTTCAAGTGGTTAGTAACCAAAGTTACTTATTTTAGGCTTGACTGGGTTAATGATAAGGTGTATTGTTTTATTTATTTTTATCTCCTACCCATTGTCTTTATCTTTCTTATCTTTGGCATCTCATCCAAATTTCCTTACATGTAGGGAGTCTGTACAATAGCTATGGTCCTTTCTAATCATCTATTTGGTTCTCAAGACAACTGGATGTGTTCTTAAGTTCTGATCACAACAATATCTCTATTTTGTATAATGGCTATAGATAACCTATAGGTGAAACCTAAAATTGATATGGACACTCTACAGTGGCTATGAATAACTTGTAGGTGAATCCTATAGTTGATATGGGAAACTAGTAGTGGTTATAGGTTGCCTATAGGTGGAGCCTATAGTTGCTATGAGTAGCCTATAAGTGTTGTGCCCAAATGATATCCTATAGCCTTACATTATCCTTTAAATGCTTGTTAAATAAATTTACACAAGTATAATCTAATTAAAAAAAATCATCAATAATTTATAACATAACATATATATATCATAAATTCATTCATTTGTAGAGTCATGGATGGTTGTGAGGATTTACATAGGAAAATATATATAGTAGGTATGGACGAGGCTTATAAAATAGATAAATTGGTGGCCTCATCATAGCCCAATAAGGAATGTCCCATGGTCTTCCCTATAAAATAATTCTATATTAGAATAAATGCACAATGGATTTTAGAAATGGATTGGATATTTTATCCACTTGTATTCCCCTTTTAGGTTGACTATTCGTAATGAAAGAAAAAATCATGCAATTGAGACATTAGACTTTAGTAACAAGAATAATTATTCATTAATTATAAAAATAAATATCAATATCAATAATAAATTTATCACTTATTAGATGGGTCGATGGCTAAGTTGTAAAAATACTCCAATTTGTTAACAAGGTTTGCATTACAATGTGGAAGGCCTGTTAAATTATGGATATAGTAGGTATGGATGAGGATTATAAAATAGAGAAATTGGTGGCATCATCATAGACAAATAAGGAATGTCCCCTGGTCTTCCCTATAAAACAATTCTATATTAGAAGAAATGCATAATGGATTTCAAAAATGGATTGGATATTTTATCCACTTGGATTCCCCTTTTAGGTTGACTATTCGTAATGAAAGCAAAAAACTTGCAATTGGGACATTAGACTTTAATAAAAATAATAATTATTCATGAATTATAAAAATAAATATCAATATCAATAATAAATTTATCACTTATTAGCTGGGTCGATGGCCAAGTTGTAAAAATACTCCAAGTTGTTAACAGGGTTTGCATTGCAGTGTGGAAGGCCTATTAAATTATGGATATCCAAAGGATAGGTTATAAAGAAAATCAATTTAGTGTTAACACACACATGGAATGTGGTCTTACTAACTATCATATTAAGCTATTAGATATCATATAAGGTGTGTCGGTATCATACTATGGCATGTTGATGAGGCCTTGTAAATTTCACATATCGATCTAATAAACATATGTGTTAGGATGATCCACCATTCTAAGGAAGTTTGAACATAATAAATTTTTTAAAATATAATTATAAATGATACTTTTTTAATGGATGAAGTAATTTTTTAATCCATTTGGATGTTATAGTTTTATTATTCATCAAAAGCACATGTAGAGAGAGCAAAATGGTAAAAAACTGGTGAATAAAGTGTTAAAATAACGGATAAGGAGGGTATTTATAAGTTCATAGTGTAATATAGGTAGATGGTAGATGCATCTGATAGTAACCAATAATGCATTATTATTACCTAACTACATTGTTTAGCCAAGCAATATGTACTTTCATTCAGCTACACCATGCAATCAAGAAGCACTTGTTACCACCTAGTGGTAATATGCAACCAAGTGACAATAGATGTCTCTCAGTTGTATGGCACAACCAAGTAGTAATAGGAACCACTTGATATCATATTGTAACCAATAATACCAAATGTTGCCTAGTTGTATTGTGTGATTGGGTAGCAACATGTGCCACCTGAAAACATTCTAAAACTAGGTGGTGGCATGTGTCATTCGACAACATTTTGGAATCAGGTGGTAAGCCAAATCACCCAGACGCATTGTGTAGATGGGTGGTTGTACATCGAACCTATAAATTAAAAAAACTTTAGAACCTATAAATTCACCAAGGTTGCAAATTAGACTTGCCTAAACAAACCTAAGGGGATTTTGGATATGAGATCTTAAAATTTACACTAAGATGAGACCTATAATGTACACATTAGGACTAAGAAAATATAACATGGATGATAAAAATAATAAAATTATTGAAAACATACATGATGCATATCATATTGTAGGCCTAAAATCATTAATAAATATTATAATGTTGCCAGGCATATAATTACAATTTGTGCACTAAGTGGTCAAATAGGTAAAACCTGTTGATTTCAAAAACAAACTAAGCACTTGATATAAATATAAAAAAAATTAATGAAAGTAATTAGAAAACATGAAAAACTTAATGAACCCAATACCAATGATCTCTATTCATTCTCTGGTAGACTTCCAAGAAAGGACAAAGATATAGCTGATGATATCAAAGAGTTACTTTCATAATTCTGGAAAGATGATAAAAAAGTTTCACCCAATGAAAAAGATGTAGTGAAAATAAGTGTTGGTTCTTGTAATTTTGAACTACATTTGAAACATTTATTGGATATTAATCAAAGATAATTATATTCTAAGTTTTGGAAAAACATCCATAAATTTATATTAGTCAAATATTTTTTTGAGATGGCTAAACCTTTTTATATAAAAATAAATCACACGCATGCCACTTGTTTTTGTAGGAAACATGTTGAGTTTTCAATGATCTATGATGTTTTTTGCCATATTCATTGTATTTTTTGCACTGACAACATTTTGTAAGAGTGTGGAATAGAAGTTCTACCAAGATAAAATAGAGAATTTATTCTTTTTTTTTAAAGACTAGATGGATAGTTCTTTTATAAGAAAACATGTTTGGATGGAAATTACAATATTTGTGATAGATTGACAAAATTAAATAATTATATCCATGAGGATTGAAAAAGTGCAATTGGATAGGAATTAATTTTTTTGAGAAAATACAAATATGTGACTTATCAAGTAAAATATGGCAAAGAATCACAAAGGTGTGATCTTGTTACAAAACAAATGCCTACTTCAAAATTTATTGACAAATTTACAAAAAAAAATTGTTTATGAGTACACAAGGCACACACATAGGGCTAGATGGTTGGCTAAACATTTCAAGATAATCAAGGACACATTCCCACATGATTCAAATATTTCAATAGTCAACTTTGTTTAAAATTACACATTCAAACCACAAATGGAAGTTCAATCATAGTATTATAACTCATCATAAGTTTTCATATTCATGCATATAAAATTCATGCATGCACCTAATACTATAGATTAAGATAAAAAAATATCAATGGAGTACCATTTTCATATCAGTGATGACTACTCACATTTTGTAGAGTACATACAAGGTTTTTTTGAGAAGTTATATGGACAATTAACTTAGAGGAATATTATTTTCAATCAACATTAGATTTGGTCAAATAATTACACATCTCAATTAAAAAATGAACAGATGTTTTATTGGTTGAGCAGGATGCACCTTACTACTAGCATACAAAATATTTATAGATTTATCAAAGTTGTCCCTAGAAAATGGGAACATGATAGTGCTAGAGTATGTGTAAAAAGAGCCATTACAAGGGAGGAGTTGAAATTTCAATAGGCTATTAATTTGACTGATGCAAAAACCATGGTTTAATGGTGTAATGAGAACATGTGCCATGGTGCTCAAGCTAATTCTATTGTTCCTATACATTTTTGGCTAATGGTGGAAGAACACTTAGCAAACTATGAAGATTGTATGATTCTAATGGGTTCAAGTAAGCTCCATTAATTTCATAGCTCAAATGTAGGTTCTTAGACTATTCATATGAGACACTTGGTATGTTTCTATTCATCATGCATGGAATTTGTTTGGAATGAGTGTGAGTCATAAGAGTGGGTGGATGAATAGAGTTGCATACCTCTAATGCCAATCAACACATATTAAGTTCTACTAGCATTAAAAATTATATATATGACATCATCACATTAATTTGACCACATTTATAATATAGTGTATCCAAGTAGAATATTAATCATTATGTACTATTTATTTTCATTATCTATCTTGATAGTGTCATTAAAAATTGATTTTGTGATACAGAGCATGTTTTTATAGTTATTGTAAATGTTGACAATAAAAAGGGAATAGATTACTAATTATGTCAGTTTATATATGAAAATAAAAAATTGAATTCCACAATCATAGATGGATAAAATATTGACTATCTGATTGGTTCTATGGTAGTCACTAGAATTGGTTTCAACAATATCCTATCAAAAAATTAGATGTATGGTTATTTGAAGACTTTAAAACACACTAGAAGATACAGCACTATTTAAATTTGGTTCTTATAACAAATATTAAATTGAAAAAATATCATGGGAGGCTATTAAATAAGAATCTTTGGAAATTTTGTGAGTCAGACCATGAAGATATTCTTGATACTATCAATATTAGAGCAAATCCTAGTGGTTCATTGGATTGAAATGCATATGTATGTTGACTTGTAAAATTCTATCAAATGTTTTTGAATTTTTAGGTAGTTCATGCATAAATTTCATTTTTAATTACTTACTAATAATGTTTTGTAGGTTAGTGATGCCAAATAAGCTTCTACCTTCACATGGTTGGCATTGTTAGTAAATAATTTCATATTCTTGAAGCTAAGAGAATCTTAATGATGTAAATTTCCTAATTGCATGACATATTTGCACAAAATTATAGTCTCCAATGCCTCTTTCAATTTTGTTGTGTCCACTTTGAAACATAGGGTTTTACCCTTCACATAAGACTTGATTTAAACTCAAACTCTCAAAATGCTAATCTTCTAGCCTTATTATTTAGGTCTAAACATCTACAATCCAACTTTCTCTCTTTCTCCACTCAACCTCAACTCATTACACCACTTTTATTAGATAATATTACCTTTAATACAATCATCAATCAAATGGATTCAGTAATTTATGTCCTTTCTTATGGTTAATTCTCTAAAAACTCATAAATTTGCCTACTAACACCTATGTTGTGGATTTGTTTTGGCTCATTCCTACTTGTATATACATCCCAAGACTCTCTAATAAACTTAAGCACATTCTATATAAATTCCCCAATCTACCTATAAATTTATAGGCTCCATATCTCAATCATTTGTGAGATATGATAATTTTGGTATATTAAACCCTTGTTTTGCTAGTTTAGACATAGTTCTGATTACACAAGTCACTTATAAGATTATTTATATAGTATTCCAAATCTTAAAATCACATATATCTTCTTAATATGATCATTTATCAAGTGTGTACAAGGTTTCAATTCATGTTTGAGGTAATATTTTAGGAGATATACAAGTTTCTTTATTCTAAACCCCTCACTTTCTTGACTATTACAAAATTGAATGGTATAATCATTTGTTTAGATATTTTAAAAGATATTTAAAGTATTTGACCAACTATAATATATATATAATGTTATGATAGAATTATCTACCAAATTTCAACCCATTTGGATGGGTCATTTTAAATTTAGACCACTTTTAATGACTAAAATATCATGTCTTACGGTTAAGAAAAGAACTAAGCTAAAATAGGTAGTGGGTTTGTCAACTAGGCATGATGGGAGGTAAATAACCTATTCATAGACATTATCCACCCTTCAAACATTTTGGCAGTGACAGGTTTTAACCAAGAAACACTAGAAATGGAGCCCTACAACTATAGCTTCAACTTTGACAACATTTGTTGTTAGTGTTTTCATACTCCTAAATGGTAGTGAAAATGTGCTTATGATTGGACTTGGACATCATGGTCATTGGATCACATGTAATTTTCCAATCTAGACATGTTCAGAGTGAGATTTACACATGGGGGACCTAGAGGTAGAAATGTCAATTAGAGCTCAAGAAGATATCTCTTCACTTCCAAAAAGTTACATTTTAGGACCTGTTACTGCTACTTGTTCCATGTATTGATCTCTAAGTTTATATTCACTTGATATAGGGTTTAAGTATAGGTATTTCACATGCATAATAAGGATCTTATAGTTTGTCCATATAACTTAATATTTTCATTTTATGCATATCTGAAGTTAGGCTTAAAAATGACATTTTTATTAGGTTGGTAAGGGCATTCTTGATCCCATAATGGGTGGTGGGTTTGTAAATAAATCATGATGAGAGGAAAAAAACCTAGTTTTGTACATTATCCACCCCTCTATACATATGGGTAATGCCTAATTTCATCCAATAAGCATCAAAAATGGAGTTCTCCAATTATAAATTTAACTTTGACAATATTAGTTATCAGTGTTATTGTGTTCTTGAATAGTAGTGAAAATTCACTTAAGGGTTGACTTGGATCTCCTCATCATTGGAGCACATGTAATTTTGAAATATATACAGGCTCAAAGTGATGTATTTTCACCTAGGGGTCCCAGAGGCAAAAATGCCAGTTAGAACTCAAGAAGTTATCTCTTCACTACCATAAAGTTACATTTTAGGACCTGTTACTATAACTTTTGCCATGCATTTATCTCTAATATTATACTCACTTGATCTAGGGTGAAATTATAAGGATTTAATATTCATATTAAGGATCTTATGGTTCATCCATATGACTTATTTTTTTCATTTTATGCATGTATGAAGTTACTCTAAAAATCAACATTTTTCTTGTGTTGGAAAGGTCATTCTTGAGTGTAAAATGGGTGGTGGGTTTATCTAATGAGAATGATAGGAGACTAATAACCTGGTATTGGACATTATTTGGCCCTTTAGATTTTTTGTCAGTGCCATTTTTTAGCTAAGAAGCATCAGAAATGGAGTTCTCTAACTATAGCTTTAACTTTGACAACATTTATTATTAGTGTTTCCATGCTCATGAACAACAGTGATAATGTGCTTATGGGTGTACTTTGAAATCATAGTTATTGGATTAAAATTAATTTTTCCATATATATTTTATCAGAGTGAATGATTTGCACCTAAGGGTATCAGAGGTAGAAATGCCAGTTGGAGCTCAAGAAGTTCCCTTCACTTCTAAAAATTTACATTTTAAGACCTATTATTATAGCTTATGCCATGCATTTATCTCTAATTTTATAATTCCTTGATTATGGGTATAATTATAGGGATTTAAAATTCATATGATGGATCTTATAATTTATGCACACAACTTGCCTTTTTTATTTTAAGCATGTCTGAAATTAGGCTAAAAACTAGCATTTTTCTTATATTGGGAAGGGCATTCTTGAGCCTTGAATGGGTGGTGGATTTTTAAATTACACATGATGGGAGTCCAAACACCTAGTCCTATATGTTATCCACCCCTATAGATGCGTTGGTAGTGCCATTTTTAATCCAATAAACATCAAAAATGGATTTCTCCAACTGTAGCTTCAATTTTAACAATATTTATTGTCAGTGTTTTTGCACTCCTAAACAATAGTGAAAATGTGTTTATGAATGGACCTAGATGTCATCATTAGATCACATGTAATTTTCCAATCTAGATGTGTTTAGAGTGATTTATTTCTACCTAGGTGTCTCAAAGGTAGAAATGCCAGTTGGAGTTCAAGAAGTTATCTCTTCACTGCCAAAATGTTGTATTTTAGGAACCATTACTACAACTTGTGCCACACATTGCTCTATAATTTTATACCCATTATATTCAAGGTAAAATTAGAGGTATTTAACATTCATATAATTTATCTTATTTTTAATCCATATGACGTACTATTTCTATCTTATGAATGTCTGAAGTTAGGCTAAAAATTAATATTTTTCTTATGTTGGGAAGGGCATTCTTTAGCCCAGAATGGATGGTGGGTTTGTCAACTAGGCATGATGGGAGACCAAAAAAATTGTCTTGGAAATTATTTACCCATATAAAAATGTTTTTAGTTCCATTTTATAGCTAATAATCATGAAAATAGATTTATCCAATTGTAGCTTCAACTTTAACAACATTTATTGTTAGTGTGTTTGTGTTCCTGAATAGTAGTAAAAATGTGCTTGCGGGTGGACTTGGACATCATGGTAATTATTAAACATGTAATTTTCCCATATATATGTTATTATAGTAATTTATTTCACCTAGGGTTCTAGAGGAATAAATTCTAGTTGGAGCTCAAGAAGTTGTCTCTTCACTACCGAAAAGTTGTATTTCAAGTCCCATTACTGCAACTTGTGCCATGAATTGCTCTCTAAGTTTATACTCACTTTATCTAGGGTTAAATTATAGGTATTTCACATGCACAAGAGGTATATTATGTTTCATCCATATGACTTACCTTTTTATTTTTATGCATGTCTAAAGTTAGGCTAAAAATTAGCATTTTTCTTATGTTGGGAAGGGCATTCTTTGACCCCAAAATGGGTGGTTGGTTTGTAAACTAGGAATGATATGAGTCCAATAAAATAGTCATAGATGTTATACACCCATATATATGTGTTTTTAGTTCTTATTTTTATCCAATAATCATTGAAAATGGATTTATTTAACTATAGCTTTAACTTTGTCAATATTTATTGCTAGTGTTTCTACACACCTGAACAGTAGTGAAAATGTTCTTATGGGTGGAATTGGATGTCATGGTCATTTAATAACATGTAAATTTCCCATATATACATGATAAAAGTTATTAATTTTAACTTTGGGGTCCCATAGGTGGAAATGTTAGTTGGAGCTTAAGAATTATCTCTTCAATGCCAAAAAGTTGCATTTCAAGACTCATTACTACAACGTGTGCCATGCATTGTTCTCTAAGTTTATAATAACTTTATCCAAGATGAAATTATAATTATTTCATAATAATAGGATGGATCCTATATTTTTTCCATACAACTTAATAATTTCATTTTATGCATATATGAAGTTAGGCTAAAAGTCAACATTTTTATTGTGTTGGGAAGGGCATTCTTGAGCCCAAAATGGGTGGTGGGTTTGTCAACCAAGCATTATGGGAGGCCAAGAACCTGTTATTATATGTTATCCACCCATAAATATGTTTTTTAAGTGCTATTTTTTATCCAATAATCATTTTAAATAGAGTTTTCAAACTGCAGCTTCAACTTTGACAACATTTATTATTATTGTTTATGTGCTCTTGAACAATAGTGAAAATGTGCTTACATGTGGAATTGTAAATCATGGTAATTAGTAAACATGTAATTTTCCCATATATATTTTATCATGATGATGTATTTTCACTTAGGGATCTTAGAGGTAAAAATTTTAGTTGGAGCTCAAGTAGTTGTCTCTTCACTTCCAAAAAGTTACATTTCAAGACCCATTACTGTAACTTGTGCCACACATTATTATCTAAGTTTATAGTCACTTTATATGGGGTGAAATTATATGGATTTGACATGAACAATAAATATCTTATATTTCACCCATATGACTTAATATTTTCATTTTAAGTATGTCTGAA
The DNA here is from genome assembly GCA_037957365.1 of Torreya grandis. Lineage (NCBI taxonomy): Eukaryota > Viridiplantae > Streptophyta > Pinopsida > Cupressales > Taxaceae > Torreya > Torreya grandis. Next base: position 1,758,227 of record JARHVA010002266.1, read on the forward strand.
GTTAGGTTAAAATCCAACATTTTTCTTGTGTTGGGAAGGGCATTATTAAGCCTAGAATGGGTGGTGGGTTTATTAACCAAGGATGATGGGAGGCCAATAAACTAGGCATAGATGTTATCTACCCCTCAAAACATGTTTTTAGAACCATATTTTAGATAAGAATCCCCAAAAATAGAGTTTTCAAAATACAACTTCAACTTTGACAACATTTATTGTCAATGTTTTTGCACTCCTAAATAGTAGTTATCCACCCCTATGGTATTTTAAAAAAATTTAAGGTATTAATACAAATTTTAAGGATAATTTTAGGATTATCAATTAGGGTTTGATCTTCAAGAATGAATTTTATTAGTTTATGTAATCTCTCATGAGTCATTACACCTATCTACAAGTTTGTACTTGATCTTCAAGAGTCTATTAGAATGATGTAGACGGTTAATTCCTTAAGAGAGAGAGTGCATTATAATGAGTTATTAATAGAGAGAGACTATTTTTGTGATTTTGATGCATCTAAAAGAGGCTATTAGAAGATGAAGAATGATGTAGAAGGATACACAAAGGATGGAAGGTCAAAAATACATTTGTAACTACCATTTTAAGGAAAACATGCCTATTTCATGACCATTATCAACATGATAGTATACTCAACAAGTGTATATCTCTCTTTCACACTAGACTCATCAAGTGTATCTATATCTATCAAATAACTCTCTTCATATTATTTGTTACCAAATAGACATTAGGATAGAATTACATTAGATAAAAGGCTAGGGAGGTGGTTCAGTCATAATAAGCCTTTATGAGGCATTATAAGTGTGTTTAAAGGTCATTTAGAAGCTTAGGGAGGTTTCCATCTAAAATAGTAAATTTCAAATGTTTATTAAGTAATGTATGGATATTTTTTATTATATAAAGCTTGTAACAAGTTAGCAATGGTGTTTTAGTAGTATAGTAATGTAATAAGATGTCTTATAGGGATTATATGAGTCATAGTCTTCTTCATGGGAAAAAATAAAGTAAAGTGTAACATAATAATGTTTTAAAAGGTCATTTTCTATTTTAAGTTGGATAAGTTGAGGAAGAATCTCAACTAAAAATTCATGCTCCAAACTTGTAAAATTCTATAACAACATGATAATAATCTATCATAGAAATTTGGAGGCATAATTACCTTTCACATGGATAAAAAAGGCTAGACTACACCATTGGAGAGACTAATGATAGTTTATAGTTTGCTAAATAGGGTTCTGTAAGTGTGTTTTGGAAAATTTCTTGTCAATAAAGTTTTTTTTTTTTGGAAACCTATTTATCATATATATTATGCCTAACTTAATGTGATTCATTCAATTCTAGAACATTTTTGAGCTCAGATTGAAGTTTGTCTCCTTGGAACTCATAATATCCTTATTTTCTATGCGAGGACAGTCTTCTCAATCGCTTATATCATGTGAAAACTCATGCATGCATTTAAAATGAAGCTTATAATAGTTTAAGGAGTCTTATAATATTTTTATGAAATTTTTTGATTGATTTTAGAATTTTTAGATTGTATGAATAGTCAATAAAAAGCTCTCAACTTCTAAAACTCATAAAAACCCTAAAATAGGGTTTAGTGACATTAAAAGACTCATATATTTATTTTCAAAAAGTGGAATTCAACCAAAAAAATTAATAATGTTAAGGATCATTTATATAAACTATATCAAGATTTATTTTAGTGAATTATACCCTGTGAAAGAAGAAAACATGGACTGTGATAGTGTTTCTTATAGGTGTTGATTTATCAAGACATGCAAGAATAGTTTTGGATCAAAATTATTGTAGATGAAGTAAATAATATTGTTTTGAGACTTGAGACACTTTTTTTATCATTTAAAAATATTGAGTAACTTTTTTTATGTGGATAAATAACATAATAAGTGTTTTGACCTATTAAGAGCCAACTAGGCCTAGAGACCTAAAACGTAGAATTGGTCCAGAATTAATATTTTTAACAAACCAATGTATAGATATTGGTTTATTCAAAATAAATTTAATCTATAAATATTTAAATTAATTTTAAAATACTAACTAATTAGTGAAAAATTAAAAATATAATTATTAAAGGCTAATTATTCTAAAACAACCTTGTAGTAGTCTTGAGACAGAGTTTAGGTTTTGGATTATCAAGTATCTTAGTGGATTTTTGAACCCATAAAAATGAATTATATGAGTCAAGTGATATTATTCTAAGCCTTTAATTATTATACATGATGGATTTATTTAAAAACATATATTTACAAGTTGTAAAGAATTTATATCAAGACTCAAATTGACTATCTCCAAAGTTGTAGGTTTCCCTTAAGGGAGTTAAGAAGGAAATATCCATCAAGTTACATCACATATATAAGGTCCTAAAAATACCATAAATCCTTTAAACATAACTATACATGATATATTAAATCATAACAAGGCTTCTTATTGACTACAATATAACCTACTTGACTCCTTTTGACTAATATGTACAAACTTGGATCTTTTAGTTGATGCTCCTAAATCACTTACATAGCTTGAATAAATGGGTATAATTACTTTGAAACTAAATAAATTAATATTATGTATCAATTTTCAAACATTTTATTTCATGCTAATATAAGTATAAATAATGTTCCATTCTCGAATGTGGATCAATGGTCAAACATTACACTTCATTGTTGATAATAATAAACCATAAAGGCATATAAAATAATAATAATAATAATAAAATCCATATCAATATAAATATAATAAAAATCATAAATTCATAAAAAATAATAACATGATATAATGTTAGGTGAATGACATATAGACATACGATGTCAATAATACATACATTACCATATAATCATACAAAATGTTACATCATCTAATAACATAGTATCTAATGTTGGGTGAATGTCATATATTAATACAATGCAAAAAGTGTGTACATTACCATATAATCATACAAAAATTTACATAATATAATATATCCCAATCATAAAATATCTTCCCTCTCTTTACCTTACTCGAATAAACCTCTCCTTGGGATACCCTTCTTATAGATAGAGATCTCTCAAATTCTTTGAATTGCTCCAAGTTATGACTATAGGTCCTACACTGATAGTTTATTTACATATAAACCTATTCAAATACAAATATTATTATAAAATTAACATACTATACATGAAACCAAGTTAATAAATAAATTTTAAACTAGAATAAAAAAATCATTTAAACATGCACTTACTACAAGCACATGGTCCTGATTAATCTACTTTTAACGCTCAATTAGGTTAGTGACAAGTTTGGATACCAAAAATGCATGTGATATGGTGAAGAAACATGAGGATTTACCATAGTAATCATTTTAATTGGACTATCATATATCATCTAACAACCCTGCATACATAATACTTTACATAAGTTATAATTTTTGAAGTACGTGTAGTAAAATTAATAAAATAAATATATTTTTACAATTCAAAATTACAATTTAAAATGTAACTCTACAAGTGCCTATGTATATTACATTTCAGTAGTAATGCCTATGTTTGTCTTGAATCAAAGTGATGGAAGAGTGTATACTCTAGTCATCAACTGAACAAACAATGCTGCTTAGTTTTCTATAAACTATTGAAGATATATGGAAAATTTTTCTCCTTTATTAAACTAAGAGTGTATTTAATAGTAGTTTGATTAAATTTTTAGATCCTTGATAGATAAATTTAAGTATAATACTGAATATAGATAGATAAAATGCACATAGAGTATAATATTAACTCAAAATTTTACCTATGTATACGTAAATGGTGTCATACTAACATAGATAGATGTAGTAGTGGATAGCCCACTAGATGGATCTGTAAATGTAAACATATGTTGAATAAGATCAAATAATGCACATGTGGACAATGATGATGAATTCACCTCCTATAACATAAAACTTACATAGATATTATTCAATTAATGTGTAAATTAATTGTTATCTTTTAAATTTACAATTATACCTTAAATTTAACATGAAATTTATACAAAAAATACATGCATGTGTGCATGTCAAATGTTTTTTTTAGAAAATAATCACTCAAAAGGATATCATCCAATCCCTATGAATCACCATCATCATCATCTAAAGGTATAGTACATATAACACCACAATAACTACAAGGGTGGGGTCAGATATGAACACTAGGTAGAGTATCTCTAGCATCGACCTCTAAAATCATACTCATGTTGAACAAGTGTATAAGTAAGTGCACTAAGTTCATGTAGAGTGTTTAACTCCATGACCTCCTTCACCATAGAGGGAATATTAGGATGAAGTGGTATTTGGGTAGAAATCATTATAGGATAATTAGATGCACAATGTGCACTTCATCAATCCTACACAAAGATTTTCCCTTGGCCCTAAAACTCATCATAATCACAATATTTTATAATCTTTTTGAGGACAAACTCATAATAGTGTTATCTCAAAAATTATAATGGGACCTCATGGTTGTTACATGGTGGATAATCAAACACCATCCACCATTGGTCCCATAAATTAGCTTTAATCAAGTTATGTTAGCATCGATGAATAGGGAAACATTTAACAGCAAGTGAAAATGGTGCATTGGTAGCTAGGTCAATGAATAAGGTACAAATTTTATCTTTTATTATATCTTTGTTCTTCACCTCCTATGTTGAAAATGTGTTATCATAGTAAGCCCTACATGTATCCATATATAATTCACATATTCAATTTGACTGATTATCAAGTCAACTTGACTTAATATTGACTCTAGGGTATTTTCTAGATAGGTGCAGTGGGTGTTACTAGAAGTGGGGTCCCCCATTCTCTTAAATATTTTCTCAATTTCAATTTTTCCCCCATTATATGTGAATCTAGATCCTCCTAACTACCTTGGGTTCTTGTGGAATTGTAGGAGGTATGGGAGGGTTAGGTAGAGGGTTAAGAGGAGGGTTAGGAGGAAGGTTAGTAGAGTTACCTCTTGAAATAGAGTAGGTTATTTAAAAAAACATAATTTGCAAATAAAACAATGAAAATTTAAAAAAATACAAAATTATAGGGTTATTAGGTTTAGTTTTTAATCACTTACCTCCTCTCCATGGTGATATCATTGACATGGCAAGGTTTTTGGATTTCTAATGAATATCTCATGGTAGCAACAATAAATAGAGTAAAATTGTGATCACGTGATGGCATAAAACAACAAATAAAATAGGTGAATGAGATATTCAAGGGGCTCAAGTGGGGTTTTTTTTAAATTAAGTGTTAAAAATGCATACACATTTGTATTTATAAAACATATGCATGTTTCTAACATTGAAAACATGGATGTGTTATAAATCATATGCACTATGGTTCAATATTTTGAGCCTAAAATTCAAATAATGTGTCTGTGTTATGGACATAACGTGTAAGAATTGTGAGAAATGTCCATAGAATTATTCCCCAAATCCATTCACATACCCTAAAAGTAATCTATAATAGCTCTACAAATAATTCATGTCTAAGAACAAGGCATGAACAAAGAAGAGATTAAAATAATGCAAAGTGATAATAAATCAATGGAATAAAGTTTAAACATGGTTAATGAAAAAGGAAAAATAATAGTTCATATATTCCAAGAAGGGTATATTTTGTTAATAACACTTAATCTCTAAAAAAATAAAGTATTTTAAAATGCAATGAAATCAAGTCACATCACTCCAACCAAAGAAGGTATAACCCTGAAAATGATTACAAGTGATCTCATCAATGGATACCATTTTTAAGTCACAAATGATGGGGACACATGAGGTAGATTAATAGACTAACATAATAAACATGGTATAAGTTTTATGTCAAGAGAATGAACATTCATGCACATCACACTTTACAAAATTTATGAGTTTAAATTCTCTGATAAGAGATAAATTTTTGAAAAGTTATATGAGTCTATGCAAAAATACCACTAGAGTTTCATTGTATAAAGAAAGCTTATGTTTTGAAGATAAAAGTGGTAGTATAGCCAATTATTTTCCCTTTTAATGACGCACAAAAAAGAGGAGATGGTAATTAGTTTTTCACTATGGAGATCCATATGGAATGTCTCAAATATATTTGAATTCATTATTATTTCAAATAATAAGTGGTTTGAAAAACCATAAGGATCCACACCAACTAAGGGAGAGGTGGATTTAATAAGATCCAAATGTTAAGAAATTGGTTAGACTACCTATGATTGGCTAGAATTTTGACCTCATGATGACCACAAATATAAGATATAATGAGAGAGCCATTAATTTTTCACTAGAGGTGACTATTCTCATTAATTATAAAACTATCGCATGAGGTATAAGATTAACAAGTATAGGGAAGTCACTATAATCTTACAAGACAAAAAAAACCCATCTCTATGATGAGACTTTAAAAAAATCTTACCATACATGTAAAGGATTCCTCATTTTATGACTCATTGATGTCCTATTAAGGATTCCAATAGAATTCATTATGTGTCAGTACTAAAAGATAATGAAGAGCACACAATAGGTAACAAAGGAAGTAATTAATAATCTTATCACATGGTGAGACTAGGTGAAGATTTTGAATATCTCAAATTCCTTGAGTCAAAAATTAAAAAAACAAAAGTATAAAATTTAATTGTTATAACAACCCAATCATTCCAGTATAATTTATTTTTACTCTTTCTTTGTTTCATGTAGTATATGATGTATAAGGGAACAATATATTTATATGTAGACTATTTAACATTAAACATAATTACCAATATAGTGTGGCCAATAAATGGAATACCTTATAAGCACATTCAAAAACCCTTATGGTAGTTACTAAAAAAAAACATGTAATATTAGAATATCCATGTGTGCTTAAAAAATTTATGGAGTATCTCATGCCTATCAAAATCATAACCAACATTTAAAATGAACTGAATATTATAATCCATGATTTCTCAAAATTTCCCTTCTTCCCTTACAATGTTTCATAGATAGACCACAAACATAAGTGGAGGTAATCTAAAAAAGGATCTTGGTTTCACATAATGTCCAATCATTATAATCAATGCCATTAGGAACCAGACATGTACAAGCTCAACCAAAGTCCCAAACATGGTCCCAACCTCAATCACAGCCAAAAGTATCCACCTCAGTAGTGCATAAAATAACATAAAAGTGTAAAATACTTGTAACACAACCATCTCAAATTCCACCTAAGAGGACCCACAAAATAAAACCATGGTTAAGTGACCCTTAGGATGCCCAAATTCACATCCAATTATGATCTCAAACCTTGAATATCACACCATAATAAGTTTATAACTTTTTCATCAATGATATCAAAAATGAGACATATGATGAAGAGGAGGAAAAGTAAATTTTATTTTAGAAAGACCTTTAAATATCCCATGTTTGTACTAGACTAACTTATATTCTTCTTACTAAAATTTCATTGCTTCTATATTCCATCTGAGTGGACATAATCACACAAGAGGAACAAAAAAGATATAAATTACAAGATCTATTTCAATAAGATGTAATGTGTTTTTGGTCGCAAGCACAAGTGGCCAATTTTTCCCATGAACCAAGCATAATCAAAGAATAAACACAAGGGATTAAGCATAATTCAAAATACTAAGTGGTACCATTAATAATTGAGATTAGTGAAGAATGGGTAGAGTCTAAATTCAACCCTTTCAAACCATCAATAATGAAACCTCACACACCAAGAGCAACATGAATACACTTGAAATGACCCCCAAAAAAAATTGAGTGTCTCTTCGTTGAGAGTGCAAGTAGAGTTGTGAATATAGTTCACTATGCACAGTTAGGATTTTTATAATGCACCCACAACCCATAACCAAATTTACACATGTATAATTCCCTTAATTAGGGTGATTACCCCTAGAGGATTCTATGAGGAAGATTATTTCTCTAATAAATGCATGCAATCCAAGGTGTATAATCATGAAAAATGTAACTATAAGCCCTAAACTGAATAAGAGAAGACATCCTCCCAATAGTACCATCTAGATGTCCTTACCCTATGTAAGAGACTCACACCTATGTAAATCAAGTTATAGATTTTAGTACAATAATTCTTGCCTCATTTGAGATAATTAGAAAGAGCATTATGTATCAATCATTAAACTGTGTGAACACTATTAAAGGTGAAGATAATGATAATAAAGGTTTAATAATTTTATTCATATACTATTCCAATATTCAAGAAATCAAAACATGCAATATTGCATTTAAAATCCAAGACTCATAATGCAAAAGAATCATTACACCAACAAATCTAGGTCTTAACCATAATTAGAATAGCCAAGACAAACCATACTTACATCAATCTATAAGAATATATAAGCTTCCAAAAATGTCCTTGCTCATTAAACTTCATACATTTAAGATGTATGCAATGGTACTATCCTATACGGATATTTATACCAAGATCTCATAAATTTAAGGATCATTGCACCATATTTAATATTTACCCTTAATGCTATACACAAGATGGAATATGATTTAATAACAATTTTCATTCTAAGCATATATTATAAGATTAACAATTAAAAATAATAACTCCCAAGATCATGCTATAGGAAGAACAAATAATTGTTGTAGGACATTTCTCTTTTAACTAACAAAATACAGTCATATGAAAAATTGCTTTTCTTTCTTAATGCTAAATAAATACTTAAGATATGCATTTTGAAGGTTAAATAGAGGAGAATAAAACCCAAAAAAAAAAATTGACAAAACTCTATGAGTTATGAGCAACAACTACATCAAATTTAGGCTTATACATAAAATACAACATACTCTTTTATATTACAAAAAGTTACTCCAACAATAATACATAGGAAGAGTAATTTTAAACATGCTATAGAAAAGCATTTAATCATTAAAACTAAGTAATACTAGTTCCAAACGCATTATATATCTCCATGATGAAAGAGTATCCACCAAATAATCTGCACACCACCCTGACCCATCTTATGAGCCCCCCTAATAGGTGGCCCTCACCACCCCAACCATTAGTTGGGTGGTAGAGTTAGGCATTTGGGCTTTGGGTGAAGGTGTGAGAAAGATATATCTTTTTTTTTCCATCATTAAACAATTTTCATCCATTATAGAACATCATCAAACATAATAACCTCAGCATTATGTACCAATAGATCCAAAAACACTATATCAAAACTCCACAAGTTTCTCTTACAAAAATGGGCCTTTCAAATCTATCAAGCATCATAAAATTAAAAAACTAGATGTGTGTGTGTGTGTGTGTGTGTGTGTGTGTGTGTGTGTGTGTGTGTGTGTGTGTGTGTGTGTGTGTGTGTGTGTGTGTGTAAGAGCAAAGTAATGGGCTCAATCATATTTTAACCCAAACAAGAAAAATGCAAGAGGTAAAATAAGGGAATCAATACCTTTACACCAATACTTCAAAATTTAGTCAAAATAAGCCAAAATAAAATAAAAACTACTTGATTATCATGCCATATTTTTATAGACTACTAATAAAGCCCAGTAGGGTCAAATAAAATAAAAAATAATAAAAACCCATTAGCTGCAAAATAAATAGAATAGAAAATAAATACCCATATGGCCATTAAATAATTATAACACAATAAAGAAGACACCTAGCACATCATTTTTGAGGCAACACTTCTAGTCATGAATAATATAAGTGGGTTTTTAATACCTTATCCACCAAGGCATTTTAGTAATAAATATAGTTTTTAAACCCTGTATACTAGGTAAAAAATTTAACCCATAACCATGTATGAAACCCCAACATTAAATTGATTTCAATCCAAACAAAATAGTTTTGTACTATGTTAATTGGTTGGGGAGAGTTATAGGTTCATGGGGAAGTCTCATGACTTCCTTTTGAACTATTAAACATTTTATAAAATAAATAAACTAGTATAAAGAACAAATCCAACCCTATGTAGTCATGGAAGACAAACTCCAACAAGAAATTAAAAAAACATCACTTGGCACAAATCTACCCTAAGAAGAAACTAAAATTTTCCTTGGTTACCCTTCACTAAACAAATCTTGCCTAGCTCCATCCTTTTTTTTCATGGCTTGCTCTCTCTTTCCTTTTTCTCTACCCAAACATGAATTTTCCTAAGCCATTAAAGCATGTTGGGATGAATTTCAAGCCACCATTACTCTCCATGGCTACCATTTCCCTTTAGAGTCTTTTCCATAATCCAACACATCAAACTGACATTATTTCCCAAGTAAAACAATTGATTACTCTTTTAAGTGAAGAGTCAACCCCTAAAAACCATCATTTACCTTAATGATTGACCTTTTTATTTATATTTTTGCTTTTCCTTATTTTTATCTATCTATTTTAAAAATAGATATAATTTATTTTTCTATTTTTAACTATAATGCATGGCCAAAAGTCCACAACCCCTTAATGGTCATCATGGCCTAACACAATTTATTTAATAAATAACATTAATCATGTGTTACTTTTTGCCCATGGATTTATTAAATAAAGGCCATCATGGAGTCCTACTCCATTATAATGCATGACAATAATCTTCCCGAGGCCTCTTAGCAATAAAACCAAGACAAGAAGACTTAGATTAAATAATTTTAATCACAATATGATCCACAGTGAGCAACAAGTTAACAAGCTTGAAATGATAATTAAATTATTTTAGCCCCTTTAGTGGCCAAAATAAAGAAAATGATAGCTAAGATAAAAAGGCAACACATCACTAAGCCAACACACACAAGACACCAAATAAAGAAAACAATAAAAACTAAAAGTGGACACAACCATAATAAAGTGAAATAAAAGGACAAAAATATCAATCAAGATTAAATGAATAAAATAAGATAAAAAGAGAGACAAAAAATGTTTCAACTACTCAAAGACTAGATGGCTCATTTTTGTTATATTTCTTATCTGGTGATGGTGTTACCCAGCTACTCACTACTTCCACCATTATTACCCCAACTACCAAAATCCACCACCAACCTAACTCATGTACCTGTGAGCATTGCATCCACCAAAACATGGCATCAATAGTATCTAATATACATAAAAAAAACATGTATACATGTAAATCTAAACTATATAATCATCACAATATAAAACTATATTGATGGCATCATTAATATACAAGATCCAAGTATGTTGTTGCAGGATAAAAGTATGTTGTTGCAGGATCAAATTATATGATTGTAGGATCAAAGTATATTGTTATAATATAATAGTATGTTGTTATAGGATAATAGTATGCCATTGCAAGATAACAGTATGCTGCTACAAGATCATAGTATATTGATGTAAGATAACATCAAATAGCATCTATATGTAAGCATCAGATGATTAGCACTCAAAAATATGATAATACATATAATAATGTCTATAAAAAAAGAGTTAAATAGTAGGTTGTGACAACACCCAAAAATAATAGAGAAAATGGAGACATTCATAGTTGCATAGGTTATAGCCAAGAAAGTTTAGCTAGGAATCATAACACATGAGACCTGCTATAAGGCTCACTAAAAGAAAATATTAACTCCACCAACTATGAGGCCTAATTTTTTAATTTTAAAGTACCATAATATAAAATATATGTATTCCAATCCACTAATCACACCACCATCCACTCCATTATCCACCTCTATAACTTTTCCAACCCCAAACAAACTAATTTCACCCCATTTTCCCTAAAATAGGTAAGTGACTCCTACAAACCATAAAATGGGTAGAGCTATAGACACAAGATCATAGCACTAAAAATTACATGTTGATCAACGTTATTGTTAATTCTACCTAAATTAACCATATACACATGGTACATAAGAATAAAAACCAACCATGGACATTATGAAGTCAAAAATAGAGGAAGATAAAGCATCTAAGGAGAAGGCTCAGAAAGAGAAAGATGACTTACTATAATATTAGAAATAGGCTTCTAAACAAGATTCAAAAGAAAATCATAACAAGAATAGGAGTTTAAAAATAAATTTGAGGTAGAAAAATTAGCCAAGGAATCCAAATATGAACAACTTGAGGACCTGTGAAATCAATAAGAAATGAACAAAAATGTCAAGAAAGAACAAACAATAAAATATGTGGATAAAATTGTTGTGAGGGACAAAGATTAAGATTAATAGAAGAAAACTTAAAAATGAAAGAGATGGGAACATAAAGAGATATAGAAGAGTAATACTAAGGAGGTTGAGTAACATTCATAGATCATCTAGATAACCTTGGGCTAAATGTAGGAAACATCAAACCAAGGTACTCAAAGATTCTCATAAAAAAAATAAGGATAAAAAAAATGCAAGATGAAATGGCTCAAACCCTGACACAATCATCAAGAAACTTATAAGGTTATGGGTTAGCATAAATTTATTAAAAAGGGGAAGGTTCATAAGCTCAAGTTAACACTGATAGGTCTTAGTGGATGGATATTTAGATCCCAACTACACAGTTCATAATTTTCACCTTAACTATGATACAAATCCAACAACCATCAACACCACCTTCAACATCCCTAACTCATCTCACTCTAGTAGCTAAAGCTCATAAAATTTATTGGAATTGTTTACAACTCCCTCTATAAAAATGAATCAAATGTTCCACTACCTTTCATACCTCCATCATATAATAGGCCAACCATCTCTAGAAAGACATCAAATAGTCATGACAATAAAATGAGGAGTTACATGGTCTTCTAATGAAATCTAGAAAGATAATTGATGAAACCTATCCTAACTGGGTGAAACATGTATTTGGTGGCCAAATTATATCTAAGTTTCTCTATTTAATGATCATTATTAGTAATCTCATGATAAGGATTGGGAAGTGACACAATAAATTTAGGAGATTAAAAATCAAGTTCACAAGTTAAAAAATGAAACTAAAGCCATATTTGTGTTTCTAAAGGAATGCAATAAAGTAATGGATGTCACTATGACACAAACCATACGTATTTCATGGTTCTACTTGACTAGAAAGTGCAACTTGATAATATCGTGTAGGAAAATAAGGATTACCTCACTAAGGTCAATAATGCAAAGGTATTTATGAAAAGGTAAGGATTATAATATATAGGTTGATTATTTTATCACCCATGATTAGAGGATAATCTAAAACCAATAGATATTTGAGAAATATTTATCATGGTAAGATAAAAACCAATAAATATTTGAGCAATATTTATCATGGTAAGATATTAAATTAATAATTATACCAACTAAAACATGGATTTGACTAATATCTTAAGAATGATCAAATATATACAAGAGGAACCAAAATACATTTATTTTATGCAACTCATCAAAATATTACTTTAAAATAAGATGCTCCTAGTTATGTAACTACATCAGTACCCTCCTTTCTAGATAACCCAACAATGAGATATTGGCACATTAGCTTCTACACCATCTTCCTTAAAAAAACCATGGGCTCTAGCATAGCCTATTTAATCAAATTTAGTTGGAACAACTCCTCAAATGTCACCTCCTTAATAAGGTATTATGATTTCAAAAAATTTATCAATAATTTTTGTTGCAATAAAAAAAAATGCTTGTAAGTTTTGTGAGTGGGGATAATAAGGTTGAAAACATGTAAAGGGAAGCCTCCTGGTTATGCAAACCTATTGAAAATATCAAAAGGGTGGTAGGTTGGTATGTTAGTCCATAATAAGTGAAACTAGTAAACAAAACATTAATCAAAACTATAACCAAAGCTTCTGCACATCTTAGATGTGGTAAAAATCAAATAAAAACCACATGTGGATGAAAATTAAGGATCAAGAGTGAATTTTGTCATCATATTTTGTGTTGGGATGAGATAATTGTTTAATTTTGGTAATATGTTAGTAGAAAAGTGCAAAGTATAACTTGTAGACATTTTTTAATATTTATATATGTGACAAATGTCTTATTTTATCTAATATATCATATAATTTTTTTATTCAATGAGGTAAACAACCTAGTTTTACAAGGATCTAATAACCATAAAAGTGTTATACAAAAAATTAATAGGCCACCATGTCCTATAATTCAATATAACTAAAGTAATGTGGAAAATTTACCTCATATTTAGTATATTGGGAAAATAAATTCTAAAAATCCAAAGACTCATGTTCTCTTTGATGTCTATATATTCCCTACAAGTGTAAAAGGATATGTTATATTTTTTAATTAATTTTGGAATTCAATATAAGTCTTGGGATTTTTGGATATTCCTTGATATATACATTTTAGTATGTCTTCTTTGGAATGAATGTATCCTCATACAATATTTTCCTGTAATTTGGTCTAATTGGTAAAAATTAAATTTTTGATCTTGTATAAATAGAAGAGAACAAGGATAATTAGTGTGAGATGTTCCCAAAAATAAATAAATAATATTTTTATATGTATTAAATTGTACTATAATATTCATATGAATTTTCTCAATCTCTTAAATATTTGAGGTTCTTATTGCAACCTTTAAAAACTATAACAACTACCATGTCCTAATGAGGAATTCTAAGGATTTATATTAACACCATTTTCATTTTTTGGGTCCTTTTTCCTATTTCCATTGATCTTTCACTTTAAAGTTTATCCTTATAATTTAAAATTTTAAATAATGTGAGTATATTATATTTGATTACCTTATATATAAGTAATCATAAAATATTTATAGGTATCGATGGATCAATAAAAAGAGTAGAAAAAATAAGGTCAAAAACTAGAGCAGAGCCAAGCATTAAATATCTGTATTCCTCTTACTTCAAATTTAGATTCATTGAATCATATCTTACATACTTATGATGGATTTTTTTATCATGTTATCTTGACATCCCCTATATTAAATTAAATTTTTAAGTTTCATTTAGTTACATCATCTCTTATATGGAAGACATTGTTTAAAACCCTTTCTTGAGATATTCCATTTACACTAACTTAGAACTACATGGAAGTATAGTTCTAGTGTGTGGTATGTGTAGTTTTTAACATTAATTTTTTATTTTATTGAATACATAACCCCTTTTTTCAGTTCTAATCTATATTAAAGAGAAGGAATAAATAATTCAACACATTTTGTCTTAAAAACTATAAAATTGAAGGTATAAGAAGATCATAAAATGGGAGGCAAACCAATGACAAAAAATTTAGATTTCACAACCCTACATAGATTAGGCTTAACGGAATATAGATATACTTATCAACATAAATCTATCTAGTGTGAATATACCTAGGTAAAACTTATGTAAAGCATGATTCTATCCAAGAAGATATAAAGGTCAAATTATAGTTAATAATTAGTTAATATTCAACCTACATTATCATATTCTAGATCCATAATCTTACATTTTTATTAAAGAAACAAGGTGTGAAAATTTATTAATATTTTTATTTAATTTCCATATCCTACTTCATTTATCAATTTTTCATGTTGTTATTATTTTCTAATTTGGTATATCTAAATTTTATTATTTCATAGTGATATTCTTATATTTATTCATTGTAATCATCTATTATAATTTTATGTACTTATAATTAGGGTAAAGAATATCCTTGTTTGATTTGATAAATTCTTTAAAATTATACTTTTTTACTAATGTTTATAGAAAATGTGATATGAACATATCAACCAAATAGTTTTATTGATTCATAAAACCCATATGTAGGGTGTAGAACCAATCTAAGGCATACACAATGAGACTTATAGAAAATATATTGATCATAATTAAATAATCATAGTGAAACAAAAACAAGGATTTAAAATAATCCTTAGTATGATGTGAAGGATCCCCATTGCCTCTATATAATGTAAAATTATGAACTTGAAATGAAGTAAATGGGTGAATAATAACTTCATAGCAAAAAATTTGTGTAATATGTTATATTATGACACCATATGTAAGGTTTTTTAGATTCTTTAGATAGTTATGTAAGTTGTAATTGCATATCATAATTTTTTTATTGTACTATAGGATCATTAGATGCAACATTATATGTATGACTATCATTAGTATTTGTGTTTAGGGATTGATTCATTTTTATGATTAACATTATTTGATATAGAGGCATGATTAGTATTGTTATTATGCTAAAGACCAAGACATGCATTAAGAATGTCATCATGAAACTACATTGGTTGTTGGATTGATAGTATGAGGAATCATAATATCCTTAAGTTAAATAGGGATATAAGTATTTACCCAAAGTCTTGTTTTAGCATAATTTAGTGGAATATAAATATAAACAGTAACATATGGAGTATTAACCTCACCATCTAGTTTCATCCAATGGATTTACAAGACTATGCCCATGCCAAGCTTCATTATTCCAAATTCACTATTGCATGAATTTCAACTTAATAATAAATCTTGTAAACATTAAGTATGTTTTTTTATCATAATTTTAAAATTATCAATGGTATTAATTATATGTTAGTTAACATCGTCAAAATTATGGGGATCATAAAAAAATATCATAGCTAGTAATATCATCTAAATGAGCAAAAAATGTTTTATATCATTAAAAAGTGGGTCATTGGCATCAACATCAACCATAAAATTGATAATATCACTATAATAAACCATGGTTAATTAAGAAATTAAATAATAATAAAAATATGTAAATCCAAAAACATAGATTTGAAAATGGAGAATCACACCCTAGGAAAATCTTGAAATATGTATGTAGTCAAGGCATAAAGGTATAGGCACAATGTTATTAAATATTAATGTAATCTAAAATAATAAATATACAAGTATAGGCTATGGTTTTAATTAAAAAATATGTGAAATAATAATATATATCTAAAAAATCACAATTCAATCATGAAACCCTAATTGGAATCCTCCAAAGACACGAATTCTAAGAATAGAAAGGTCACCAAAATATTTCATATTTTTAGTTATAAAAGATTATTTGAAACTAAAAACATGGTAAAACAAAATACATAATGGAGATATAGTCTAAAATAGTAAATTATATTTGTTGTAACTGCCAAAAAATAGTAAATAAGTGTAAGTGAGTGAATCAAACAAGTAATGACTAAAAGAAATAGTGAAATATTTTAAATAGACACATTTATGTATAAACTTGTAATTTTGAGTGTGAGAGTGGTATGTAAGTGGTGTATAATTTCTATGTGAAATCTAGTTTACTTATTATCAAAAAAGAGATTCAATGACTAATCTGTTATATTTTAATATGTCTGAGTTATATTAAAAACTTTGATAAGTCCATTTTTATTTAAAATGTCTTTATTGAATTGTGTTAAATTTATACTACACTCTATATTGGATACCAATTTTTCTCATATACTTTTTCCTTATGATGTCATACATTTTTATGCTTGTGTTTATCTAAATTCACAAATAAAATATTTATGATTATATCTTCTTTCACTTTTGACATAATTCACAATAACACACATGAAACATATAAGGTAAATAAGTAATTGGGTTTAAAATATCAAGGTATTTGTATTTATGTATTATACCTCATGTATTTATAGTGTTGTGTGAATGGAATCTTGAGTAATGGCTTTAACCTCTTCTTCCAAACAAGTGATTATGTAACTATTTGAACATTCACCTAAACCCTATTTTGGATAAATTATATGATTTCACAATGGCACAAAGTTAATAATGGCCAATTGTGGATCAAAATGTAAGCTCATTCTCAATTATAGTGAATTTTAGTTTATTAGATATTTCCACATAGAGCATAATAAAAAAGTGATAATTAGTAAAAAATAATAATAATAATTAGTAAATGAATATGATTATTGGTTTAAGGCAATCATAAGGAAATTGAAAGAACCATTAAATGAAAAAAATAGAATTGTTGGTATTAGGATTATTCCCTTTCTTACATGCACCGATTGACAAAAAGGTATTTAATACACATACATAGGATTTGGAGATGGAATCAAGGTTGGTAACACAACCTAAAATGAGTGAGACTAACACATCCATGTAAGTATAATTATAAAATTTACAACATGAACTAGATTAATTGAGAATAAAGAATGAGACTAAAATAAAGGGAGAGATGTGTACTTCTACTCATTTTTAAGGTGTTTCAAGGCTAAGAATATGGTGTAAAAAAATTTTATAGGTGAACTATGATATATAATGTTCATATTTTTAAATAAATATGAGATTTTTAATAATAAGGACAAGTTTGGTTGGCATGACACCACCGACATAACAAACAATAAATGACATGATAGTTAGGTGTAGCATTTATAGAACTTATGATCAAAAAGAAAAAATATGTTCTCACTTATTGAAGTAGAATCTTACATAAATATTTTTATGTGTTTGACAACTTGTGACTCCTTTAACCATTACACCCCCATACATGCCTACATCTAGGTGTTATGGGTGATTTAAAATAATTTAGAGTAATAGTTGTCAAGTAATAAAACATAACACCATAGGATTAGAGTTATGTTGAATAAATAGTATTAATATGATTCTAAACACAAACATTATATCATATACCTAAAACCCCAAAATATACTATGGAACCCTAATATAAGCAACACAAATATTATAGAAAATACCAAATGAGTTATAGGGGTATTGGCCAAGGAGGGTATTGGGTGCACTTCAAAGCATTTAGAGGAAGATATAAATGAGGATAAAAAATTAGTAAGGGATATAATCAATATATTTCACTTCTAACATATTATAATTGCAAAACAAATATGACATATAACTAGGAATTATATGGAGGAACTATAAGTACATTTCAAATATTATCAAGAAAAGGGGTCATATGATTTCGTTAGCTGCCACAAACCAACATAATGCTATAAAAATATTGGTGTAAATATAAATGATCTAGTATTAGTATCTCTTCATAAAGGGGAAAACACATAAATAATATTTCATGCATCTCAAAACCCATGGAGAGGTGTCACAAGCTACATAAACCCCTCAACCTATAAAATCAGGAAGAGGAGCTAGAGTGCTATAAAAAGAGATCTTTTAATATGTATTGAGGAGAGGAAATAAATCCTTAAAAATAAAAAAGTAGTATAATAATAGGTGAAGAAAAAATGTAAGTAAAGCAAACCATACGAAGAGGTACCAACATTGAGAAATTAAAAAATGTAAATAACCAAAGGAAGATGAGAATTATAGTGATTAACTAAAAAAACACTAGCATGAAGTAACAATAGATAAAATTAAGAAGATAAAATAAGATTAAAATATAAAAGGAAAATAAAAAATCAAAATTTTGAGGGAATTTGAGGTAATAGGACTAAAGTGGTTGGTGAAAATTATGAAGTTTCAAGGCTTATTATAAATGTTATCCTAGTTCTATAAATATTGAAATAAGAAAGGGAATATTATAGGGTTAAAAGGGGGAAAAGTAAAAACACATAAAAAAACAAATTATTATTTATAACCAATTAAAAATGGAATAAAACTATATGTCTTCAATGGCCTATTAGATCTAGGTACATACATAAATGTGCTACCAAGAAGTATGTGAGAAGTTTTATGGAAGATACCACTAAAAGTGGACACCAATGACATAGCCTTAGGAAATGGTATGAACTACTCCCTGATAGGGGTATTAAAAGGACCAAAGGTTAAAATATTGGGAATATTTAGAAGAAGGTTGATTTTAAAGTCATAGACATATATGAATCCAATACGGGCTTCCCAGTTCTTATGAGTTTGGAGTTTTTCATTGATTTTAATGACATATTGAACTTGGGAAAATAATAAATCACCTTCAAATAAAATGGGATAATTACACACTTTTCATTAGAAATGGGAATAACAATAGTCTATACTAAATAGGTAATTCAATATAAGGAATAAAGTGATTATGATGGCATACTTAGGGTGTATGAAAAAATTAAAATAATAGATCTAAATGGGTATTGTAATCCTAATGATGAGGGGGTGATAAGCTTAGAAATCATATATTTGGAACCAATTTGTGATGAATATATCAAAGTCTGGCTATACAAGGTGTTAGAGACCCATGTTCAAAAACTACTATACATAATTAAAAAGGTTCCTTAACCCCTATCTAATATATTTTCATGCATTTGTGACACTTTTTATGTCAAATTTTCATTTTTTTAAATATTACTAACATAAAAATTAAACCATAATATATTAGTGAGGATATTTCATCATAGATTGATTTAATCTAAAATAAATCTATCTCCACCAAAAAAAACATTGTTGATGCAAGATTTCATCATTACTTGTGTGGTTGACACAAGCATATATCAATGTTTGTATCAAACACTATGAATCCATGAAATTTAAATTTATATATTTATATTCACTTAAAAGTGATGTTAATAATGATGTAATAGCATTAATAATTATGTCAACCCTATCATGTAACATAGAATATAGTGAATCAGATTGAAAACAATCTTTTTTTTGGAGGTTATTAACAAAACATACAAATTTTAAAGAAGGGGAAAAAATAAATGAACTTGTGTTTATTTATTTTTTTAAATAGAGAATAATATGTATGAACACATCTGACAAGTTTTTTAATTCTATTTTTTATAATGAAAAAATTATATGTTTATTATGTTATATCAATCAAAATAATGTAATAATATTAAAGCATGTTATCCAAAAACATTGGAGCATGATTTGGGAATTCATATTGCTATGGAAATTTTGTGAATGTTTAATTTTATTATAGATCCATGCTCTAATTACACTATTTTTATATATCCACACTCTCATTAAAAATTTAATGTGGAAGTGGAAGTATCTACGGTAAGGGAGGGATACATGGATCAAGGACAACAAAAATAAGAGGTGGAACTATGCTAGTTAGAAGCAATGTTGCCCATGGACATGATCAAATTTATTCATTAGTAGTTGATGAGGTAAGTATCCATAATACCATTTCCTTTTTTAATTAAATATATGTGAAATTGTATTAAATTTAATCTATTTGTATGTCATTTTCTTGGATTATTGAAAATGCTAGAACTATTTTGCATAGGTTACTTTAGTTTCACCCTAAGAATATTAATAAAAGTGATAGAGATAAAATTATAAAATCATATGGTAGGGGATAGAGGAATAAATATGAGGTAATTAATAATGTTACTCCTACTCATTTCCATCTCATTTCAATATAATTGGATTAAAAATAAAATGTATAAGTCTCATGGATGACACTTTAAATTATTTTTTTAAATAATTTGATGAAATGATCAGTGTTAAATTCAACCACACTGATTTATATATGTACATGGGAAATATGGAAATTATTTTTAAATAATAAGGGAATATGGTGGATAAACACAAATTCAATGACACATTACATAGTGTCTTAAAATAAGATGCTATAAATCCAATGTTTCTATTCGAAATGTGTCGGCCATATTTATTGGATGATAATTTTAATTTTTCTTGGATTTGAAAGTATATTATGATAGACTAATATAAATTTTATCACATTATTGAGGTACAATTTCACCAATTTATTTATTTTTTATTCAATTATATAAAATTATGTATTTATAGATAAATACATTTGTATAATCATTTTATATAATTTTGTCATATATCCATAAAAAATTATTAATTGAAATTGTAATTAAACTTATAGTGTATTATTAAATGATACATTACTTCCAAAATGCAATGCTATTTAAGCTACATATAGAATCGCATAAAAAAATATTTACCATTAGGAATTGGCTAAAAAAATAAGATTTGTATGATAATGATTGTATGTTATATACGGGATACTATGAACATGCAAAGGTGTTTCATATTTGTAGTGAGGCATGTTATTAGGAAAGTGTGAGTGGACCCAAAATTTCACAAAAGGTATTACACCATTTTTATGTTATAAAGACATTAAATCATATATATATATATATATATATATATATATATTAGTGTAAATAATTATAAAATTTGATGAGTTAGTTTTTATGATAATAGAAACAAAGAAAAGGTTGTAATTCATGTACCAAATGACTACAAAGTAATGAAACATATAGAGATAATTTGGCCTATAAAAAATTCATAGAAAACCGTTTAGTGTTAATCTTTGGCTAGTTATGGATGGAGTCAATCCATTTGGTAACATGAGCATAAGTTATTCAATATGTACTATTGTTTTAGTTAACTATAATATTCCTCTAATATTGTGTGTGTGTTTATTTTGTATGCCTTTTCAAAAATGGAAAATTTACATGTCCAAGGTATGGAAATCAATTGACTTATAAATGGTTAAAATGGATCAATATGTTTGTGTATGAATGGAAAAAATATTAATACTGATGTCCTTAAGTATTTTTAAAATACTAATTTTTATGGAACAATTGAAAGAAGAGATCCTCCAAAGATGTTATCACCAAGTGACTAGTATAAGCACTATGAAAAGGTGTGTCCACAAGCATCTGATGGAGGCCATTTTTTAATTCCAAATTGGATGAATATATTTTATAAAATTTCATAAATTAAATATATCTTCATCACAAATATTATTAACCCAATTCACACATTTAAAACATAACATTGAAATAAAAATAAAGAAGAGATAAGAGGATGAAACTCAAAGCATCAAACATATAGAGGATTATTTCACACATAAGGGCAAAAATATACACATGGGTTACAAAAAAGGATGATGGGTACTTCTTTCATACAATAAAATTATATTAAGAAGAGTGATGAGGAAAATAAGCATGACAACAAACTATAGGCCTTCTCTTCAAAAGGAAATCATGATTGGCCTCGAAACTCATGATCAGAATATATTAAATTTATGGATGTTATTTTTTATTTTTATGGTATATCATGGATTAAATTTAAAAATATAATTAGATTATAATGACATTATTTTTTTATATTTCACAACATATATTCATATTTGCTTTAAGGTGAGGATTGTCTCGCCAAAGACTTACACAAAGCTATCTACAAATTATCACTCTTTTCAAGGTATTTTGAAGTCATTCAACTTGTACACTATTTTTTATTTAAATCATTATCATTTATGTTTATTTAATATTTTATTTTTAAACAATTTCCTCACATTTAAGGAGATACATAAATACAAGATTGCAATGTGGTAGAAAGAGATTCATAGAAACTAATTGAATGTTTTAAATTACCCACAAACTATTTGGACATAATGATGAATATTTTAATCCTTTTAGTGGATAACATATAGATAATATGTATCCTAATTATAATAAAAATGTTTTTCCTGATGAGTTACATGAAAACATAAAAGGGATTTGTTAAGAAAATGGGTTGAATGGTTGACATGTATATCTTCCATCAAACCTTTTTTTTGACTGAACAACTATCCAAGGAAGATGGATCCACTAGTGCTCAAAAGATGGGAAGAGGATTAAGGGTCTAATAAATTCAGAGAACTATTATTGAGAAAGTGTGTAAGATACTTGGTATGTTTAGATATTTATTGTTTGAGTTATTGTTTAGTAGAAGCATAAACATCATATATGAGTTTTTCCTGTAAAAATAATTTTCGGTGTCTTATTTAGTGATTAATGAAAAATTAATAATAAACAACTTATTATTAATAATATATAATTAATTAGATCACTTAAAATATACGAAGTGGATGAAAAACATACGATGGAGGAAAGAGATGAATCCAAGAGAATATAAGGGAATAAATCAGTTTTAATTAAGAGTTTTGAGAGCAACATTGGCCCTATGAGTGCATAATTAATTAGATATATGACTATATTAAATTTTTAAGTGAAAATGGTGACCTAATAAATATATATATGAGGAATAATTGGACATTTAATAAATATTTAAATAATTTTTCAATAGATTTTTTGATAAATTTATAATTATTTTTTTCTAAACCATTTAATATAATTTTATCTTATTTTATTTATACTATAGTATTAGGTTAGGATATATGATGGTATGTGGATTTATAGACAATAAATTTTTGTATAAAGTGTGTAAAATTAGAGATTTGACTGAAATTACAAAGTTTATTTTGAGATTGAGTAGGCTAGTTATATGAGATCCAAATACACAAATTTTATTAAGGAAAATTTTAATTATTTTGGGTTGATACAAGAAATAATTGGGTTGAATTATAGGAGCCTAAAAATTGTGCTGTTCAAATGTAGATGGTATGAGGATTTTGATGGAAATAGATGTGTGAAAAAATTTAAAAATAGTGGCATAAATGCCATATAACACACTCAAAAGCTACTATAAAGTAAGTATCCTTAAATGTTTCCTCAAAATTGTTCACAAATTTTATTTTTTATTTTTAACTTTATTAATAAAATATTTTTACATTTTTTTGTTCAATTTCATATACATATACTAAGTTCTAAAAAATTTTCTCATAATGCAAGTATTTTTTTCCTAAAGATGTAGAGGATCCACACAAATGGAAGTGGGTAATATATTTTCATCCTAAGGTACATCATGTCTATGATAATCAATATTTATGGGGCATGAATAACCATCTAGAATATCTATAATTTGATGAACATGAATAAATGGAAGAAGAGGATTCTTTTTAAGTAGACTATGAAAGTGTTAAGTAAGATGTGGGAGTACACATGAGTTATGAATGCCAATAGAATTAAAATCCAAACAATGATGAAAGAATTGTTAGAATTAAAACCATAATGAACCCCCAAATGTGGATGAGGATGATAGTAATATCTTGGAAATGTAGGTCAAGATGATGAATAATATAATGAAAATACTATTTGTATCTGTATTTATCCCAAATTAGACATGATTATATTATTACATGTGTTGAAGATGATTATAATGATGATCAAATTGCCACTTTTTTCCAAACTTAATATAAAATAAGTGTGTACATATTATGATGTAATTATATTTATTTATGGGCTCTCACTATATTGATGATTATGGACTCTTATTATTTTTATTCAAAAAAAAACATACACATACTAAAATACATCCATTATATTAATAGTAAATATAATATCTAAATCAACAAGGAAAAAAACATACATTTTTTCTTCGTATTCTCATTTATAATAACTTACTCTTATGTTGAAATTTTTGATATCTTTTAACATGTCTCAATTACATATATAACTATTGCATGATGATACTTTGGATGAGTATAACTAATTTAAATTACTTGACATATTTTAAAGAGACTTTGAATTATCATTTTTTTAACTAGGAAAGGGAACAAAATTAGGATATATATACTGAAAACCCCATAGTAACACATTTGTTAAATGATTAATTACCTATGTGAATGAATATTAATTTATTTGACATTGTAATAAGTAGTGATCCATCACTATAAATGGTGCATTATATTTTTTTTTTTTTGAAATTTATATGATTGTGTTGGCTAACAAAATTTATGGCACATTTTATCACCATCATATCCACATCATACAATTTATAACAAATGGATGTCCATTGTAATTATTTTTCAAACACACCATTTATGTATGTATTCAACACATTTTATGTATAACCTAACTACAAAAACAACATTTTAGTTCAAATTTCAAGGTATGTAACACATACAAAACAAATAACCCATATAAATTAAATAGCTGGTACAAAATGAATATAATTAATTGTTGAATATATAGTTTCATATTTAAACACTACATGATGAACACATTAAAAATTAAATAGGAAACTCAATAATTAATTTTCATTCCACCTCCACCATAATAAACATTAGGTTTTAACTTGACTTTTAAAAATGATAATGATGTAACGCGTGACTTGATTATTTATGATTTAGTGTCAAGTGTGTTCATTCCAATGTAACTATTAATTAAAATCATGTAATTATTCATGTAATTGATTATACTATACCTTTAAAATATGTATTGTATGACTCAATTATTTATAAATTAGTGTCAAATGTGTTCACTTTAATGCATATGGCAATTCAATTGATCTATTTTTTCTCACAATTGATTGAACTATACTTTAAAAATATTTAAGATGTGACTCAATTATCTAGGGATTAGTGTCAAGTGTATTTAGTTGAATACATCCTTTAGTTAAACTTATGCATTTATTTATAAAATTGATTGAACTAGTATTTTCAAAAATGTACAATGTGACTCATTTGTTTGTATGTTATCAATAAATGTATTCATTTCAATTTATTCATCAATTCAGTTCATATACTTATTTTTAAAATTGATTGGAAAACACTTAACCAATTTGTTTGTTTGTTTATATAGCATTTTTTTCCTTTTCAACATATCTTCTATGAAAAAATATTTTAATATTGATGTTAATTGTTTGATAAAATAGTGAGTTGTATTTTATTTTGGTTTATTATTTCTATATAATTTTTAAAAAAAAAATTATTCAATGAAAAATATATTAATATTGGTGTTAATTATTTAACAATAATTACAATTAGCTAGAAATGTGTTTTTCTATGGATGATTCAATAGCATTAGGGTTTGCATCAAAGATAACAATAAATTTTAAAATTCCTACCAAAAAGTATGGTGTATCATTAGAAAAATATGTTATGACTTATTTATTAATATATCTAAGACTTATACAATATACAAATGAGTTTTGAAGGTCTAATTATGATTGATTATTGTAGACACTATAATATAATCAATAAATACTTGACAATGTGTGTTCTTAACATATTTACCTTATTTGGTTAATTTTCCATTCCCATAACCCACAATCTCTAAGAAATCTTTCAAAATGTCAAAATTATTGTGAATATCTCATAGACTTCCCTATTTTATCTCTATTAATCCCTTGTTAACATGTACTTCATTGTCACTTTAGTTTTAAAATCCTTTGTTCATGTTGGTCAAGAGCACATTAGGAATATAAGGGAGGAATACATCCTTGTCTAGTAGTGAAACCTTATCCATAGTGCTCTAAAATTCATATTTTAAAAAATTCATGCTTCATAATAGATTTTTTCACAAACCAATAGGTCGGTTATCATAAATATTTGAGAGGTTCTCATATAATAGCACATCAAGGGTCACACTTGAGCTTAACTATATCTCACCAACAAAAACACATATTTTTTATTTCAAAAGAATCTATATTTTGATTAAATAATATTAATATAATTCTACTACAATATCATAGTCCTTGGCCAAGTCTAACATTATTTTATTTTAGGTTAATGGAATTATTATTCAATAATTCTAAACAAAAAAATTCTAGTCACATTAATATGATCTTACATAAATGTATAACTACATCGGTCTAATAACTTTGGGATATGTAGGTAGTACTCAGTAAAAAGAGGTTTTCTAAGGATAGCTAACCCATTCCCACATCCCTTATATTTTCCTCATTTCACATTTGATCTTGTGTGCCTGTGCAGGATTAGGGCATTGATTTTACATGTCTTGTGTACATTAAATTGGGATTTTCACACAAAAAAAATCACCTACAATTAATGGAAAACAAGCCTAGATTTCAATTCCAATGCTCAGTCTACTTGGACAAAGCCACAATATCATATAGTAACATCATTTTGACCTTTTCCTACTTTTATGGCATTGTCTCAGTATACAATGAAGTACTATTTTTTGATGCATCTATGTTTATAGGTTATTTAACTTACTCACAACTCATATAAAGTTGTCATAGTCTAAATTAATCTTTTTGCAAGGATAATTATCTAACCCTAGCCTTAGTATTTATTTTTAATAATTTAGAGCAATGTAAATTTTGTAGATATATTTATTTACTATATTCTATCTTATTCAAATTTAGGTATCATATTTAAATAGTTTAAATTTCTAATTAGAGTTAATTATAATTCATAATTAATTCTAGTGTAAACATTTTGGTGAACCCATATTTCATTTCAAACACTAGTTATTATGTGTTGATTTTTGGAGTAGGGTTTCAATTTAATTATGTAAATTTATAACACTAAAATAATATTTTCCTCGGCCTTGGATATTATTCATAGCATAACAATTCAAATTTTTAAACCTTGGAGTAAATCTAAACACTAAAAAAGTTTGTCTTGTCACCTCGAATAAATACCGACACAAAGGCTCTTTATTTAGACTTTGGGTTGAATTTTGTTATTTTCCTACTCAATAATATTTTGATTTTCTTTTCAATTTATTTTTTATTTACTTTTTATTTTTTTATAAAATGTGTTCTAGCATTTTTAAAACTAATTAGCTATTACCATTAAGGGTTATGTGGTGTCCTATTTATAGGCATCTTGGCATGAGGGGTTTTACTCCAATACTCATAGCCCTAGTATAGATCTAAACATGGGATTTAGTTTCCTCTTGAATAAATATATATTATAAACACCTAGAATCCATTATTTACACCAATATAAAACTTTTTTATTCATCTAATTTGTGGTGCATTGAAATAAATTTATCAAGTTACTCTCAACTTACCCTCAAAATTGGGGTTAGTGGGCTATAATAATGATTATACCTCTATATTTAGTACTCTAAAATATTAGGATGACACTAATCAATGAGAGATAAAGTATATATGATATCATACAATTTATTCAAGACCATTTCCTATATTACCTATCATACCTTGATTTTTGCTTGTATTGTGTGCTTAATCACTAGTTACCTTGTATATGCTAGATTACTTGTTAACTTTAAAATTTTCCCTTTATTTTATTCAAATTCATTACATTTACCATGGATGGTAAAAATAGATATAATTGAATTATTCATCCTCTTGATGAATTGTTTTCCAATCATGTTTTCCCCTTTTGTAATTGTCAAGTTGAATGGATAAATATAAATAAGTAAAAAACTTAAGGAAGATGATTATATAGATTATTTTGATCCTGATCATAATGAAACATATAAACCATTTGAATCCAAAATATATATACATGAATTTGTTCAAGAGGAGAAAGATACATATTTTTCTTCATCCTTAGATTCCTCTTTAGATCATCCTCTAGAACCCTTTTCAGGTTACTCTTCGGATTTAACTTTCATACCTCTGAATTATTTTTCAAATTTACTTTATTCCTTTCATAATAATCTAGAAAAAAAAATTAATCCAAGAAAAAATAATTTGTGTTCAAAAAATGATTTCTTAATAAATGAATTTCAAATTAACATACAATCTCTAAAGTAAATACTAATAACAATGTGATCATATGTTCTCTCATTTATAAATAGTGTATATTGATCTTACATGTCATAGTTATTCTCTATTATCAACCCATGAGGATGAACCTTCTTCTTCTTACCTTAGCACATCACAAATTACAATTTAAAGTAATGGTATTTCATATACCACATCTTGTGATGTTTCTCCTACTCCATACTCATTCTTGTCTCCATATGATGTTACTCTTGCACCGAAATGTCATGATCTTATCATAGGGTGATCACATGATGATAATACATCCCTTAAAATTATTTAAATGTCATTTATAAATAAGAATAAAATAATCCATGCATAATCAATGCATATCTTAATCTAAATGAAGATCCTATCCTATCCTCTCCCACACCTCCTCCTTATGGTGTTTCCATTAAATCAAATATACCTAGGACTTGTGATTTTAAATACCTTTAATCTCATGTCATTACTATGAAAAATTCAATATAAAATTTTAAAAATAAAAATCAATATTTAAATTCAAATATCAAATCTCTCAAAAATAATAACAAATTAACTATGAATCCATATTATGTTAGTGTTAATCATGTATTTACATCTTCATCTAGCTATCATGTGTCTCATAAGCAAAATACAGCTACATTTAATGATTTAAAAATTATAAAAAAGGATAATAATATTCCAAGTGAGGTTACAGGATAAAATATTGAAAATAAGTTGATTACATTACCTTTTATGTGTCCTCTAAAAATATCAATATATAATTGTTGGTATTTAATGAACAAAATATAAATTGTCCTCAATAGTGGTGATAATATATAAGATAAACCTATTAATCAACTCCCTCATATTGAATATCCAAAAATACAAGTGCACAAATAACACAGAGTAAATATGAATACCAAAATATAACTCAATTTAAGAAAGGATTCAAAATTAACAAGATGAACAAGCAATATTACAAAAAAAAATCAATTAAAAAATAAAAAATTTAAGAAAAAATCTGAATAAACCTCCAAATTAAAATAATCCAACAAATTCTAATAAATAATTTTTTTTTGCTAAGGAATCAAGAATCATCTCTAGGTCATGCATATAAGATTAATATAAGGTAACATTTATTTGTGCCTCTTACATTCAAAAACATAAAGTTAAAATACTACTTACTTCTCTTCATAATGTTCAACCAATCACACATGATCATTCTCTAATTCAAGATGAGATGCAAGATCCTAAAAATGATGAACTAAATTTCAGTAAGATAGTTCCAATGTATGGCATGTTTGGTTTTTCATACTCCCAAGCACAACCTTATAATAATTATTACATTGATGCTTATTACCCTAGTAATATATAAGGCTGGTATGATAGTGATTTATAGGCATATATAGTTGGCACTTCTCATGATTAGTATACTTATTCTCATCCTCCTCAATCTTCATATAGACATCCCCTTGATGAGATCCTTGGCCTATAGTATCCCCTAATTGTACATAGCTTCTTTTCTCTTTACATTTTTTTGCTTATTCTCCTACACCTAATCTAATTTTTATTCTATCTCTTGGATATATTTTTTATTTTTGGGTACTTTCTTATCTATTTCAACCCAATTCAAAAAACCAAAGATAATTATCTTACTAAAATTTTAGTCACATTTATTATGGAAACTATTATATCATTATTACATATTTATACACACTTCAACTCTCATTTATACTTCCAAGCTCACATCTATTCACTTTTACATGAGGTTACATGGCCATGCTTACCATTTATGATACATATACACTTACATTAGGGTAATTTCATTTTACTTTTTCATTACCATGATTTTATTTAACATCTTTTTGAGGGTTTTTTTAATCCCCCCTCCTTTTTCTAGTTTTAAAACCTTGTTTTATTTTTCAAATTTCACTTATGTGTATTTTACTTTTCAACTATGGAAAAATACAAAAGCATTCATATATTTTAAAATTAAAAAAAAATAAAAACATAAAAAAATTTGAAAAAAATAAAGCCTAATATCTATAGGCATACTTTCATATTGTTTGGTTACATCATTTCATGTCTTTTATTTTTATGTTTTATATATAGCATATTTCATTACATTTTAAATATATAATGCTTCTCACAAGGTATATGAGTGTGAAACAGGACAAATTTATACAAAAATAGAACTATTAATACATAAAAAAAAGTTATCCCAATCAAAAAATATTGCATACATTCAATTAGAATAGAGTCACACTAGTCAGAAAATAATGTAAAAACACTACATCCCTATCCTCTATTATGGTCCTATCCCTATGTATATTACATCTTTTCTTTCAATTGACACATAGTCATAGGTACTTATTCTATAGATTTTTATCACATAGTAGAGAATATACTCAAATATAAGTCATATTTAAATCTTAAGGCATAGTTTAAAATGGTTTGGATGTTAGGCTAGCCTTCTAACCTATAACATTACTCAGTTGGGGGAATCTCATTATTCTATACAAACACTCTTATAGATTTTACTTATTCAAAACCTCTTGTTCATGTTGAGATATAAAAAAGACATAAGTTTCTTTTTCATGCATACCTTACATTCATCATGATGATTATGCTATTTGTTAAACATTATACATATGATAAAAATATGTTAATTTCATTTTATATATGCTTCTTTAATATGTTTGTTTCATTAGATGACATGCTTAAACTTGCTTGATTAGTTCAACATACACCCTATTTCTTGTATTTCATAATCATGATATGTGTGTGTGGCCCTTGGCCTTCTATGTTTATGTTGCATTCACATGCCCATTGTATTAAAAATTTGGGATTTATTTTTAACATTAATACAAACTTTATAGCTCTCTATGACATTTTAGTCTTCTTTTGTGACATTGTGTGACTTTTCTTACATGTTA
Source organism: Torreya grandis (assembly GCA_037957365.1). Taxonomy (NCBI): domain Eukaryota; kingdom Viridiplantae; phylum Streptophyta; class Pinopsida; order Cupressales; family Taxaceae; genus Torreya; species Torreya grandis. Next base: position 1,790,256 of record JARHVA010002266.1, read on the forward strand.
ATTATTGTATACTATGGTTGCATCATTATTATAATTCACTACTACATATCTATTACATATATCTATGGTTCCATGATACATATCATGTACATACTACTTACATTATTTAATACTTCATCTATTCAATATTATGCTTACAATGCATATTTTAAACTTGCAAGTTATTTACATGATTCATACACTACTTCAATGTTATATTCAAATTACATGATACAATCTCTTCATATGATTCAATGTTACATCTCTAATATTCCAATATAATTCAAGTATGCAAAATATTATTACATTATTATCTCTTTCACAAATGGTCTCATGGACAAGTAATTTTTAGGAAATTTACCTCATCTAAAAAATGGGACATCATAATGGTATTATCTCCAAGATTTCACAAATAGTACATTTCAAATTTGATAATTTACAATATGTAAAATTCATAATTTTTCAAATTATGAGGGAATTTAACTTGCTTATGCACTCCACTCTTACAATTATGTAAGCACAAATACATTTGTCAAAGATAGTTAAAATACTTTAAATAGTTTTAATAATATTGAATTATCACCCTATATAGTATAGGGGGCATGGTATGCATTCATATCCAAGATACTACTTTATAAAATTCAAATTTCTCTTTTTAAGGTATCAATGTTTCAAGAATTTACAATTCAAATCTAGATCTATTTGCAATAGTTTGATTCATAGTTTGATTCATGTTTGAAATTAGTGATTTTTCATGCCTTGTTTCACTTTAGTGATCCTTATATTGATTCCCACCTCATATTTTTATTTCAACAAGTGAGCCACATTTGAGCTTAATGACACTCCATGTCTAGGTTGTACTTTAGTGAACCAATTTTTTGTTTCCCACCTCTTTAAAAAAATTATAGATTACTCTATGAGGATTGAAGTATATAATATTTCCAACTCAAGTATATTCACTAATTATTAAAATTGAGACTTGATCACTCTCAATTTTCCATAGGTTCATCACTTCTCCACATGCCTCAACAAAGGGGCATGTATATCTCCAGGTTGAAGACAAATTATGTGTATACACTCAAGTATCAATTTCATTTACTCTAGTAATTTTATGCATCACTAGAATAAGGGAAATTTAAACACAAAAATTTAATCAATAAATTCTTAAAAATTATTTTTCTTAACATAGTTACCTTGCTTGGTCAATTCACTATTCTAATAAACTAAAATATCTAAGAAGCCTTCAAAGTCTTTTAATTAATGTGCATATATCCTAGACTTCTCTATTTTATCTCTATTCATCCCTATTTATCATATGCTTCCATGTTAATTTTATTGTAGAAGCATTTTTTCTTATTGTACAAGAGTACACTAGGAAGACAAGGGTGCATTATGGCCTTATCCATAGTGCTCTAATGGTCACCTTTTCAAAATGACACACTTCATAATGAATTCCCATGAAAATAAATAGGTCATATATCTAAAATATTTGAAGCATTCTCCTATAAAATCATGTCAAGGGTCACACTTTACCCTAACTATATATCACTAACAAAAACACCTCTTTTATAATTTAAAAAGCATTTATCTTCTGAGTAAATATTTTTATTACGATTATGTTTCAATACCATAATCATTGGCCAAGTCTAACATTGTTTTATTGTTGGTTAATGGCATAATATTTTAAGAATTATAATTTTAAAAAATCTAGTTTAATTCATATGACATTACCTAAATGGAGAACCACATTGATATAAGGCCTTCAAGATATATAGGCAACACTCAATCAATAAGGGTTTTTATGAAGATAGCTTAGTTATTCCCACATCCCTTGTATTTTCCCCATTTTGCATTTGATCTCTTTGGTGTGATTTTTCAAGACTAGGGAATCAATTTTATAGTTATTCTCCATGTTATATTGAGATATGCATAGAAATATGTCACCTATAGATAGAGCTGAATAAGCCTGATTTTTCATATTTAGTGCATAATCTACCTAGAAAAAATTATAGTAGACAACAACACACTGAAACCTTATCCTCCTTTTGCATCCTTATCCCAATAGAAAATGAATTTTTTTTTATGCATTTGTGTGTTTAGGTTCTTTAAATTAGTCAAATTTCATGGAATTTTTTCACAATATCAATTAATCATTTTGTAAAGACAATTCAATAAGCCTAGTCCTAGTTTCTATTTTTAGTAATTCACAAATTTTGTAGATTTCTCTATTTATTGTATTTTGTATTACTTAACTTCTTAGATCAAATTTCAATAGTTTACATTACTAATTAGAGTTAATTTTAATTCATAATTAATTATAATGTACAAAATTATGAGTTGTCAATTATTTGATTTTTCTGAAAATGTGAGGCAAAGAAAGAGAAAGGAAACAAAAACATAAAAAGTTTATAAAATATAGGAGAGTAAGAATATCAGTAAGGGGCCTATGAGCTATGGGTGAGTTGGTAAAGTGACTTAGTTTTTTAAAGCATCAACCAGGTTCAAATATCAATATGGTAGTAGAGGCTAGATGTGGTTGATCATTGGTATTCTAGGTCAGTTGTGGCCATTGATGGTATTTTCAAGCTAGTTGTAGTCATCTATTGGTATTCTTAGGCCATTTTTGGTTGTGGTTGATATTTTTAGGATGGTTGTGACCATTATTGATAAACTTAGTACTTGTGATAAATGATCACTTAGGGATCCAAACCCTCAATTGTGTCCTAGACCAATTAGAGCTCTGGTCAAAATTGAATACCTATCTAAAAAAAAGAATGTTAGTAAGGGGAGGAATAATATCAATAAAAGGAGATGAATATTGGCAAGGGGTAAATATCAACAATTGATATTTCATCATTTATTACAAATTTTTATCATAATATAAAATAAGTGAATGCTATAATATTTTCTAAATCATTTGAAAGTGATTTTACAACATAAGTTGAATGATTTTTTTAAATATTTGTGTATTTCATTCCGCATTCACTTTCTATATACATTTGACTAGGCTTAAAATCAAGTAGAGAAAATTAAGTGGACTTTTTTAAAATTTTATTTCAATTCTAAAAAGGGTTTTTATTTTAAATTAATACATTTGATTCTTTATATTTTAAATTCAATGTGCATTTATTGAAACTGATAAAAAATAACATTCCATTTTTATATTTATAATCTAGAATATTTAGTTTGAATTTATATTTGTGTTTTTATTAAGTATGGAGCTTGTGTCATGTGGTTTTTTATGAAATCCCTCAAACTATTTCAAAATTGTATAACCTTTATAAAAAATTTAAAATATATAAAGTGGTTAGGGTTGCATGATCATCAGTCATAGTCCATTTAGATAAATATGTGTTCAACATACATGACCAACCTACATTATTTTCTAGGGAGTGTGGACCTATCCCAAAAAAAAATTAGATTCTACTATTGATCATGCATAGTCACAGTGTATAGTTCACACTATCAAACATAAAAAATAGTCAACATAAATCCTAGATTTAAACTAAGTTGTGTGTTTTCCAAAAATATCATTTATTCATATTTAGCAAAGTTTCAAATCAGAATTTGTTATTTATTGTACATATTTAACATTCTAATCTCTCTCAAATTTTACACTTATTGGGAAAACACATTAATTATCAAATTAAAAAATAGGGTAAAACACATTGGTGAAAATGTACATTTTTTTAGCATTGATTTCTTTTTCAATTTTTATTCTAGGATTTTAACTAAATTCTTAATTTTTAGACACTAAAGGGAAATTTGATTGTCCTTTACTAGATTTGATTGAACACTATTCTAGGATTTCTCTTTGACCTCAGGTTTTAGATTGAATACCTTATTTTAATGTCATAAAAATATTTTCTTTTTTTGGATTTCAATTTTATTTATATTTTTCTCTTTACTTGCTTTCAATAAAATGTGTTCTGATAGTTTTTAAACTCATAGGAGTTTTCATTCTGGCAAAGTGATATTTAATTATTTGAGCCATGGTGTGATGGGTAATAATCTAATAATCAATACATTAGATGAAACTATATAAGGATTTTAGTTTCTACATACCTCATAGTATATTAGAAACATCTAGGTTTTATTTTTTAGCCATAAGAAATCATCGACCATTTGTTCTTTTAGTGCACTAATAAGTATTTAGCCATGAAAAGTTACTCTCAATGTACCCTGGAGATGGGATAGTTTATCTACAAGATGGTGTAATCTTTATTAATTAATTCCATTTCAGCCTTGTTCACTATTTATGATAAGGATTAGTATATCTAAAAACCTACAACATAAACACACCTTGCCTAGTCACACCTATTGATATCATTTATTCATTGGTCTGATTTATTTTTTGTTAGTTTTAGGCTAGGTTTTTATCATATTTACTTTATTTTTGGTCAATAAATATAAAATTTATTATAAATATAAAATTCCCAATGTTTTTCCTCCTTTGGATTTCCTCTTATCTAACAATTCTACACCTTATGCTTATGATAATGAATAAACTAATGGTTGCACTTGTAAAATTTCTTATGCTTCTTATATAAACAATGAATAAGATTATTATATATATATGATTATGAGTATGAGTATGGTTATACTTGTGAAAATCAATATGAATAGTATAATAGGGAATAATGTATTGAAGAGGAAAGTGAGCGCACTAATTCAGAAATTGGAAAATGAGTTTCCTATATTCCTTTTTTCATAAATCAAAACAAAAATAACATATTAATAATGAATATATTTTTTTCCTCAATCTTTCATATGGATAAAAATGTGAATAATCAATAACTATTACACCTTTTTTACCTCTTAAATTTACTATTGTATTACATTGCATTAATCAATGTAAACTACCAAATCATATCCCTTCCATATAAATGGAAAATGGTATTAATAAGTGTGTTATTTTCTCCAAATATATATAAAACATATATTCTATAAATGTATATTATATGCCACATTTTCCTTTAAGTATGGATAATGACAAAAAAAAAACATGGTAATATTTTTCATCCCTTGGAAGTGATAACTAATGTTGTAAAGCCGCATGATACTTCTTCTCCCTCTTTTGAAGTATCAAAGGATACAAATGAATGTGACATAAAAACAAAAGGTGATATTAAACTTATTATTATTTAAAAAGTGATGATCATGTAATATTACATAAAGATTCTCAATATGGTCATACTACATTTATAAAATGTGAGTCTTGTGATAACACTAACTATGACGAATCTCCATCCTATCCTAAGTAAATATAATCCAATTAGAATAAATGTTATTTTTATAATTATATAAAAACTCAATATGATAAGATATACAATAATTCTCAAGATTGTAATGATTTTATCTTAGAATCCACTCCTAATCCATGCAATGATATTTTCCAATATACTCTCATACTAATGTCTAAATTAGATGAATAACTACAACCCATGAGTGAGCCTTTCGAAACCACTAATATCCATACTAGTAATATTATGTCCATGATACTTTATATTGGTGACCTCCAGAAGAAGGTATTTGATCTCACCTTGTAAACTAGATAAAGATGTGCTAATATTAAAGATAATGTTATTTTATGATAACCCCTTATAGGAGATGTATATGAACATCCATATCCAAATAATATTTTTATGCCTACATTACCCCTATTTGATGGCCATGGAGACCTATCTACTCAAATAAATATACTTTTCAATAATGGTGTAATGATGGATGAATTATAATAAAATATTTTCATTGAAGCCTCACAAGAGATGCCTCAAATTAGTTTTATAGTCTACCTTTTGGCTTCCTACCTTAAAAAAATATTAGAAGATGTGATCTTATCAAATTATTAAAAACCATAAATTCACATTATAACATCTACAATGTTTGAAATAAGGCCTCAACGAGCTTATAAAATAGTCAATTTTACAATTTAAATATACTTTGCATTATTTAACTTATCAACCCTTAAATTTAGAAAATAAATTCATATTTATTATGGGTCTTTTATCTCCAATCAAAGAAATATATATGCATAAAATTCATACTTTTTTTGAGGATTTATACATGGATATGTTCAAATATGTGTGTGATATAAATTCTAAAACATACAAGGCTACTAATATAAATTAATCAAAGCCATATTCATAAAAGAAGGAAGTTACTAATAAAATAATGGAATCATATTTAACATCCAAAATAAATATTCCAATTAAATTATCTCATGATATGGGTGAATCAATGAAAATAATTGTAATCAAGGAAGAGCAAGTTAAGGTCCTCAACAAAGTAAAATAACTAGTTTACAAAGCACCTCCTAATGTAAATAAATATACCTTCAAGGAAAGGTAACCAATTAAGTTCAATAATTTTTTAGATCAAATACATTATATTATATGATCATTTTTATATGAAAATTTAATCACTCTCTTTCCAAATTACTATCCTCCTCCTTTTGACTTGATTACATAAATGGCAAGCCATTTTTCACTTATCATAGTACTAATGGAAATAGAGATAATGATTTTATGCATTACAATAAAATATTACACAACTCATAGATAAATGGATTATTTTTAAAGTAATAAAACAAACATAAAATATAATATGGTCTAAGATAAAGTTACATCTCACGCTATAAAAACATGGCTACCAAATCAAAAGCACCAAAATTTAGATTAGAGATGTGAACATGTAATTCATACTTCAAATATATCAAAAGAGCATCAAAAATATCAACCATAAATATCACAAGTAACTAATAAATGTGTGATTATCTCTCAAAATATAGATCCATAGATTTAATATAAAAATTTAACTATAAATGATAATTAGTATGGTGAAATTTTTATATTTTTGTTAGGGTGATCAGCTCATTTTAAAGTTATTAATCAAATAAATTATAAATATGTGTCTCAAATTAAAATATAATATCATTAAAACATTATTTAATATATAATATTACAACTAAATATATCAAAATAGTTCACAACAACATCATCACATGATCCTAATTATCAAATATCATAATTCTTAAGAACATATGCAATATAAATTCCAAGAAATCACAATGCACAATAGAATACATCAAATTCTATGTATATAAATCCAATTTTTAAGATGATTCAATTATAACAGATACAAAGTCACTCAATGATGGGTTCCTCATAAACTAAATCTCTAGTTACATCTCTCTCAATAAATAATAATCCTCGTGAATAGAATGCCTTATCATCAGCCTCTCGTGATCATGATCAGGGTTGACTCTTATCATAATCATCATATATGGCTACTCATAACTATAGATATGCATGCTCATGTTGTAATTATACATACTTGACCAACAAACATTGACCCAAGTCTATATTAAGAGTAGGATGGGCCATTTAATGTCTCTTGAACTCTTCCCTAAGTTATTCTCTCTCATTGATCACATCATCTCACTCAACTCTCAAAACATCACACTCTGATGCGGTCATAACATAGGTAGTGGTAGCTATCACTGATGGGTCAAATAGGGGGACATGGTCATCCAAAATATCTATCATATTCTCCAATATGCCTTTGGGAACTACCTCACTAGGAACATGTCACATTAAAACCTAAAGGGATGTCTCTATGATAGTAATCCAATACTCATCATTCCCTAAAAAGTGAACCATACATGGCATCAATATCATAGCTATCAAAATAATGAATAACTATGTAAATAATTTAAATTACATATACATAATTATGGTAGGAGCATGAAGCCTAGCCTCTATTTCTCGACCCAGACATCCTCCACCATATTCCTTAGGGAAACCTCTAGTATAATAGGAAATAAAATGGACCACATATGGGCCATACATCATCATGTCTATGCTAGTGTGAAATAAGAATCATATAAATATAGAGCATGAATAATAAGGTCAAACTTTATCAATTGAATTCATGCCAAGTCAATTGTACTATGTCCACCTTAGTCACTATTGCATATCATAGCTCTCATAGATCACCTCCATATAACAAGTGTTGGTGGTACATCCCATACAATGTCAAACTACTATATAATGCACTCAAAATTAAATAACTCATAAACATCTGGCCATTGATCATGATACCAAAAACTCACATAAATTTGTAATAGTTACAACCCATCCTATAGCCACTCTCCAAAACCCATATAAGGTTTCCACATAGTTAACGTTAATTTAAACCATTATGGGATTTGGTGAAACTCCATCATACTAATCATCAACACATGAGCATTACTAACCCATATATTTGTGTACATATATGGATGCACACATCCACCACAAGGAATACTTATAATTCAACTCATATTAATATAATCATAGGCTCAAAATTACAACATTGTGGGTGACCCCAATCATCCACCAAATACCTCTCAAGTGAGATGATTTATATGTCTATATAAGTGGAATAATATAGTACAACCCTATTATTGCATAGTGTTATGATCCTATATATCCAAAATAAAATGGTACATCCTATAAGTTATGGATACACTAAAACCATCCAAAATAATAAAATATTCCAATAATGTGTAGATGAATTTTTACACATGCATAACATTTGAAAATATAATCTCTAACAACAAAAAATTCATATCATTGGAACCATATTAGGGTTCCCTAACATGACTAGTAATATATTGGTGTTTCTGTGCTATGTGATTTGGTCCACCACCACCATGAAAGGTCACATGTATTCCAAAAACTAAAATTCTCAAGATCCTCCAAACCTCCTAAAGAGTCATGGTCATCTCCCCCATTAGAAGCCAACAAGTGCAAGTATTTTAATCTCACCACTTAGCTAATGCTATCATTATATGCAATTTTTAGGGCATCACATCCAACCACCCAACATTCCCAAGCCTGGTTGCACTAAGTGTAACATTTTATATGTCACTCAAAGGTAATGCATGCATGGTCTTTGTCATGTGACCATGTCTAAACTCCCATGCTCACATATCATCCTGTGATAACAAATACACAAAATATAGTTATGAAAACTAATAACAAAATATAAAATATAAAAAATAAAAAAATGAAAAATACTACTAAATATAACTATGGACATGTCCAAACTAAAAAGGATAGGTCCTTAGACAAGTCCAAAATTGTTGACATAAAATATACAACTTTGGTTATAGATAGTTAAATGGTTAAAGTCAACTCTAGTTAAAACTAATTTAGAGAAAATTTATAATTATGAGGTGTGATTTATAATATTAATTCATAAATTTAAAATAAGTAGGTTTGCTCATTCATAGTAAATAGTACATATATCTCTCCTTCTAAATATCTTTATTTATATAAATATAATTACAACAACCTTTATAATTTATAGATCTCATTAGTCTATAACTCCATAATATTTCCTATATTACGACTCTTCTCTAATCTATTACAAGTATTTTTAACTATGTAACCTATCATATCACTATTCTTAACTCTATTTAGTTCTCTTTGTTTTATTCAGCCTATCAATCCTATATTTTATATAACACTGTGGTATCAATACTAACTAGATGCCTCATCCAAATCAATGGTCATGTCTTTTTAATACATGAATTTTATTCATATAGATTGTATTGTTTTACTTAAGGTGATAAAACCATACTATGTTGCTCGTTATTATAATCCTATGTTCGATCAACTTGGATATGTAATCTGAAGTGCTAGAAGATATGGAAGCTCTACAGTAATTTTATATTCAACCTAGATGATGTTAAATAATTTTTCCAACATTTTCTTAGATT